>JAUMHR010000052.1:14350585-14369140 GCA_032361145.1 Enteromius fasciolatus
ATTTTTGAATCGAATCAAAAACCTCTGAATCGTGAATCGAATCGATTCGCTGTCTACCCAAAGATTCACAGCCCTAATACCTATATATCAGTGTAACAAAAACATCCTGGGGTTCACGTATTGAACCTGTGTTTTAGCATCACTCAGTGTACTTTCCTTTTTGAAACTGCAGCGAAACTTGCAGTAAGGTACATAAAAACAGTGTTGCACAAAAAGTGCACAGTGGTACATATTTTTTTTAGAGTCCAGGTTGGAAATATAAAGTGGCATAGTGAAAATACTTCAAGTAGAATCACATTGCAGAAGGAATCTTGTGGTGAAGCGACAGTAGATGTCATCATCTGTGTTGTGTTGACTGAAGCAATTACTGGCAACCTAATCAGCAAGGTAGTGCCACAATACAGATTGATATATACAGAAACCCTCCATCATAAATTCTCTGAAAAGCTGTGTATCATACTTGTTTGGATTAAAATACTCTAAAATGCAACTGATGAATGAAAGCTGTGTTGCTTGTTGATGCTTGACTCCCCACTTGCATATTTCATGTGTGATTTTTATGGTTCTATGAAAAAACAAAGATCAACAAAACAAACACACTGTGGTGATGTCATCAGAAAAATAATCTAAATATAATCTGATCCTCATCACCAGCTGGCGTTTCAGTGATGAATCTAATCCAGACCAGTTACGAAAGACTTGTTTTGTGTTATGGATTTAGAGGTTGTAAAACCGCTAACCTGTTTTAGATAATGTTTCAGTATATTGGGCTTCATTTGAACAGTTTGATGTCCAAGTGTTTAAACCTGTGACTGTAGTATTACAGACCAATACCTTCTGTCAGTCTTTTCCATACTGCTAACTCCCTGCTGCCAGCTGAAGAAAGTAACTTGGCTTCATGTTCATCAGTGCTATAGCAACTGCTTGCAGTGCAGTCAGTCCTAAAGATAAAAAAAGACTATGTTATTAGCAGGAAGATGTTGTTCATCAAGTGGTTATGGTTTGATGGATCTGACAAATGAGGTTAGCATATTCTGCTTCTCATACCACCAACACACCATGCTTCTGTGTAAGTCTGAACTAGACACTTCTTGTGATATCTCTTTGCTGTGTTTCGAGAGCTTTTTCTCAGCAAATTCAGACTAAAGCATTTTTGCAAATACAATGCTCGCTGCAGATATGAGATTGTATAATGTATTCTGATTAATCCATCTCACATACATTTTTTATGTGATTTTTGAACATGACTGCATTTATAAGTAGCATTGTATGTAAAAATTTGTGTATACGTATGTGTATATAAAATTATTTATATCCAGTGTTTAATGACACTTTTTTTTTTCCTTCATAGGTCATCCTCATTCTCACTAAATATTACCATGCAGACTCCAACAAAGTTCTTGAGAGTTCCCTTTGGAGGTAAGTGACAGAGGTTTTTTTTCTCCTTTCAGGTCAAATTTAGGTTCAAACACTTAAAACCTACAGACACAGAGACAAAAATGGCATCAGTCACAATAGGAATCATTTTTTAATGGTGGGTTAGGAAAAAAATCCCTTGTGGCGCTTTTTCAGATGACAATAGTCAATTTGTAATTCAAATGATTTTCCCTTGAGATTCCCCTTGAGAATTTTTTTGAGCTCTTCCATTGATTTTAAGGCAATTTTAGATTTCTCATGGAAAATATGAAATGCTATAGCTTCAGTCAGATCAAGTCAAAATTATTGCCCTTCAGCCATATTTTGTGAGGGGGAAAAATGTTGCTGCTCTTACAGGTTGCACTGCTAAACACAAAACAATTGAACATGACAAAAACACAATACACACAGAAAAGACAGCAAACGGATAGACTTTTATTTTGCAATATACACAGTTTGCTTGATTATTTTACCTCTTAGCCGTTATCTGTATTCAAACATATCCATTTATTCTCATACATTTGTTAAATAAATTGAATACAAACTATACAATTACATTTTGCTGTATAAATGATTAAAGATAAACATGATATATAAATATGGTATTAGACTGTCACTGTAATTTCTTGTCTTTGATCATTTTTGCTCTTTTCACTTTTCAAACAATGGAAATAAACTTGGCTAGATAATGCCAGATTACTTTTTAAACGATTACTTTTGTTTAACATGACTGATTTAATCAGACGTTACTTTAAAAAATAAATAAATCTTGGAATGAAATAGTTATAGATATTGAAATACAGTATGAATAATACAACTGATGCAAAATCTAGATGCATATGGAATTACCCGGGTGAGAAAGAAATGTAGGGAAAGATAGAGTGCAGCATTCACACAGAACGTATTTTGGCTTTGAAAAACACAAGACACTGACAATAGAACAGGGAAGAAACTTGTCTGGAGACACTGTTTTTTTAGTTTAACTAATTTTAATTTAGCATCATTGTGTAATCACGAATGAGAGGCTGCAAAAGATGCATCATGTAAATGTAATGTCTAAACACCAAACAGTGTGTTTAAATAGAAAAACACTGGAACGCTAATGTAATGCGAACAGCTCCTAAACCTCTGAAAAGAAAAAGACAGATGCCAGTGAGGGCTGGAGTCTGACCTGATGGCCTTTAACACTGTTGTCCAGGAAGACCGAGCTCAGGTAAAGAGGAAGAGCATAAGGCAAGAGGAGAATCCAAGAGCAGATACCAGCGAAAAGAGAGTAAATTTAGATGACTAAGGACTTCGTTTATCCGGTTCAAAACATTAAAACTGACCATCAGCAGTCACAGCTGACCTCACTGTAAAACATTTCACCCAACAAACCCAGACTGTCCGTGGGCAAAGGAAAAGGTCTCTTATGGAAAGAAAACAGGGTTGTAAGAAGTAAATACATTCCTTTGTTTAAACCATCTAAGCATAAGTTCATGTACAGAGCATAGAGAGGGCATCATTTAGAAACTACCATTGTTTATGTCTGGATCTCTTTCTCTTGTGTTGGTTTCTGCAGTCCTCTTGGGTGTCCAGTGCCTCTGCAGTGAACTAAGAGATGACTTAATTAGGACTGCCGAGGGCTTTCCCGGACCCTGTGCTAATTGCCTCACACCATCCACTATTAACAACTAACCCTGACCGCTTAATGACCGCCAGCCAGGTCTTTGTTTGTTTTGCTTTATTTGGGGCTTTGTAACCCTTTCTGGGTTAGGCAAAGTTAGGCTTAATTACCAGTCTGTCGTAAGAGAAGTGTTTCGTTTTATTGTGGGGTTTAAAGATTGAGGCCACTGAAGTGTGAAAAGAAGATGGAGCTAAAAATATAGTGCTGCATATGGAATAATTGATGCCATGTTTGTTCCAATGCTCTCATTAGCCTGTCTGTCTGAGGTTGATACGAGGGTGGCATTAATTTTACATTGGGGCTCAGAATATATCAGTTGCACAGCTGCCTAATGACCAGGTGGAATGCTAAACACTGTGTTTTTCCCAGCTAGAGCTTCAGCATTCAACGGACCCCAAGTTACATGCAGGCACACATAGCAGAAATGTGCTCTGGAGGAGCTGGAGAGAGGGTGGGTTGTGAAAGAAAGGGCACAAGAGTGTACTTGACATGTGTTCGGGCAGGTAGGGTACCTCTGTGGCCATCTGGATATTTCTTTATAGCAGGAAGGCAAAATTACAGTGCAATGCTTCCTTCTTCATTCAGTTCATGAGGGTACTTCAAAGAGCTTCATGCTCTTTTTCTCTCAGTTATTTGAGTCATAAGGGTATTATATTACTTATGTCATGGATCGAGGGCTGTTTTTGACGCACTGAGTTGCCGTACATTAGCACATGGTGTTTGTCCGGAACAGTTGGTAAGAACGGCCGCTCCACTCTCATGCCTCCCATGCACGAAAATGTTTCACTAACACAGATGGCTTTCCAAAAAAAAATCTATGTTCTAGAATAAATGAATCGAATTAGTAAAATTTTCTCTTATTTTATTCATGATATTCATAGAGCTGCCGAATCCCAGACTTCAAAGACCAGTCCGTTGTTAACCAGACAACCAGTCTTTCTCTACAAGTCAGTCAATTAATTATGCAGAGTCTTCCGTGTTGATGTTTTAATTGTTGTTGTTCAACTCATAAATTATGCACTGAAATTATGATGGAGCGGTCCGAATTCAAAGACACAGGGAGAAGATAAATCAAATTAAACTGGAGACTTAAGTTCATCTCGGGCCGTGAAGCTTTTCATTTGTCGGCTTATAGTTGAACATTATCTGCATCATGGTAGAAAAGTGTGTGAAATTCTTTGGTTGTTTAGTAGGGTGATAGCTTAAGGCTAAGGTTATTTGGACAGTAAATTACAGTAACAATGTTTCTGGCAGGGCTGTTGATGAAGGAGAATCAAATCAAATTTTGATTACACTGATAACAATAAGTTGCATCTATCACTGAGGAAAAAATGCCGAATAAAGATTAGTTACATTATTATGGCAGATGATGATGGTCACCTTATAAAAAAATATATTTTCAGAACATTAATCACAAAGGAATATTGTATTTTGCCCTTGTCGTTCTGTCTGAGGTATTTTTTAATGATCAGTATACTTGCAAAAACACAAAGGTGGTACTTCAAGCTTGAATTGCTCTGATGGTCGTCCCCTTTTGCAGAATTGATGTGTATGGGGCATGAATAATGGTCTAGTTTTTTCATCACATTATTATTTTTGAATAATTAATCACACTATATTCCGTCGACAGCATTAGTTTCTGGATGTATTCGTGATACATGATTGTCCCTTGAAAGTTTATGGCCAAGAAGGTTGATGCCTCCTACATAATGTAGGTATAATGACGGTGTAGAATCTGAGCGATCAGGGAACATGAAAAGAAATACATCAAAGCTGATTCAAAGACACCTAGAGAGGGACCTTAATAAATCATGATAGCACTAGCCTTGGCAGACTTTACATACCTGAAAATATACTCATTAAATATACTCCATTAAACTCCACATATATATGATGCAGCTCTTTGTACTGCTATCACCAGTAGGACATAAGAGAAGGTTGGGTTGGAAGAATTGACAGAAAGAGTGAGGCAAGCAACTATTCAAACTGCATATAGTGACACTTCATTTTGCTGATGTCGTCTTACCGTAGCATTTTATTTTGCTACCAATCCTCTATAGTATCTTTAACATGAGCTTTCATTTTTAACTCACTCTGTTTCTACGCTACTGCTCTTTATTTGTTGTTATTGACCTTTATGTCAGCAGAGAGAGGACGAGAACACACCAAGTCCCACTGATGAATGAAAATGTGATTTATATGTGTGTGTGTGTGTTTCCTCTGAGGCCTTGGTTTAATTCTCTATTGAGCAAAAGAGATGTTTATGACCCTGCTGAACTTCTCCTGAGGTTCGAAAATGCATGTTTCAGTGTCAGTGATCTCAGATTTTACTCTGTTTACATGTCTTTCTTCATATGTTATTAATTTATGTTTAAATGATCCTAGTCTGAAGTGGGAAAACTACTCTCGTTTGAATTTGACTTAAGTACAGAGTCAGCAGCTAAACAAGCTTTTCTCAACCAGCAGCCCACGGCTGGCAAGCTCGGACTTGTGATCCCTAATTTTAACCATTTAGCGTTGATGGTGTTTCATCTCTGCCTGCGTGTTCACCAGTGCACATGTACGAGCTGATGATAGGGATATTTTCGCATACTATGCATATCATGTATAAAGTATATCCTTTTTAATTAAATTGATGGAAACGAACATCTATTATTTCAATGGTGTGCGCTTCGTCAACAGCCAGTCTAATACTGTAAGATGCTCCTGCAACACGCTGTTTTAGAGCACGTCTCTCTTTTTAGTGCCAACAAGCAATACAGATGATCCAAATACTGAATTCGCAAACTGCAATGTCAGCGTTGGTGGGTTCATTTGTGTTGCAGATGTTCCCTTTTCAGTGAGGTATTCACCTCATCCTCAATTATAGATGTGAGAGGACAGATAATAAAATGTGATCCCTCTGGATTCCTTTCGTATGTTGGCAAAAGGTCGTCCAAGCTTGGTAAATGATCAAACTTAGACTTCTGACTTTGAGAAAATGTTTCCACTTTAGTGTACCACATGCAACAGGCATTTAGCGATTGGAGGTGGGTGGTCTGTGGGCATGATGCTGAAACTAATATCTCATTATTTTTAACAGTCTGAAAACACATTTTGTAGAACCCTTTTTTTTTTTTAACCTGCTATAACCTCCTTGAGGCCCCCTGAGGAGACATCGTTTGGAAGCCATTCCAAAAGCATCATAAAATGGTTGTATTTTCCTGATAAATGCAATTTTGTTCACGCACAGCTCAGTTTCAGTAGTGATGATTGTATTATACAGTATAACTATACAAAAATTCAATAGTAATTGCTGTCTGAACAAAACCTAACTAGAAAACTAGTTGTTTCATTTGGACTAAAAGGTCTCTATTTTTGATTATTTACGGTAGCTTAGCTAACTTACGATTACAGACATTATTCACAGGTATTGCGAGAGCAGAAATTGAATTTATCATTATTCGTTTTTACAGACAATATTCGATCGGCTCCTGTAAGAGGTTTACGACGAGAACAATTTAAGAATGGATTGATTTTGAAAACCCCTTATTATTTAGCATAGATTATGATGATTTTAAAATCTGCACTGCTTCAAAATAATAATAAATAAGTTTTCTATCAAGCTTGCAAAAGAGCCACTGGGTTTTTTTTTTATTGATTGCTTTTTTCTCCCGTTGTATACAAATGACCACTTCTCAGAGTCTCTTTAGCGAACTCCCAGTCGGGCTGAAGCTGATGGTGCAGTTTTGAGAGCACAGATACAGGCGGCATGAATACATCCTGATGTGTTTATCTGGAGTGCGCCGCAAATAACAGGAGTGCGCGAGCGGAGAACAGACAGGGAGCTGTTGTGCATGTAGACGCAGGAGTACACCCACATTCACACGCTGGAAGCGGAGCAGCACTTCCAATCACACCTTTCAAATGCATTTTGTGTTTCACACTCTCTCACACATACTCACACATGTCTTGTGCAGATGGGATTTATAATTCATGTGTTCTTCACACATCTTTTGAACTGCTGAAGAAGGATTGCCAAGAGACATTCCCCCCCATCATGCCTCACTAACACACACACACATACTTCTCTAGAGGGTTCACTCCTCCATAATACATGAAGAGATTCTCCAGCATCCCATCAACCCCCACCCCTCTGACCCCCTGTGCCTCCGACAAGTGTAATTAAGGGTCCTTGGGGGAGGAAGAAGGAGCGAAATGAAATCACTTCAGGCAATGCCTCCCGGGCCACCAGTCAGCACTGTCTTTTTTTAGAGACTTTAAAAACTGATTTTAGTATCTCTATATTGCAGCTGTTTATGTCTTCACTTTATTCTTTTATCTTCGATTTATTCCTGCCTTTGTTCTGCTTGCATTTATCACAGCTGCTGCTCCTCTCCATCGCTCTCTATCTTTGTTCTTCCAGTCACCCGTCACTCTGCCCACACAGAATCAGCACAGAAAGCTCTGCAGATTTCCTCAGAATAGGAACGACTGTCATTCACAGAGCTCTACACATCTTCCCGCCTCCTCTGTGTTTGTTTATTAAATATTTTGGCTTTCTTGGTTATTGCTAGGAGTGTAATGCTGTCAGGTCAGCTCAACACATTTTGTCATGAGTTTTATGGCGAGCAACTGGTTCTATTGAAAGAAGTCCAAAAAAAAATTACAACAACACACATTTAAACATGTTTCTCTTTTGTCTTATACACCTAAAAGTACTCTAACAGTAAACTTTTGAAAGCCGTTGCTTTAGGTTATAGTGTTGTAAATCTTTCTGTCATGACATGGCATGGCATGTGTTTCTCTGTGAATAAGATTTCCTGTACTTTAGTTTGTAAATTCTGAACTCTTCTGCAAGAATCTTCCTCTTTCCCTTCCTCACAGCCTCTGAGTTGTTAAATAGTTCATTCGTGCTCTGGCTCGTCTGCGTGTGTATTGTAATGTTATGAGTCCTTTGCACCACACTGGTGTTTCTGCAGAATCTGGGAGAAATACAAGATCTGTAAGAATAACATAAACTATAGTTCTGTGTCTGTAAGGGTGTTTTTAATCACCTCTGAAGACCTGAACCGAAAGACCTTCTGTGTTTCTGTCTTTCGCATGCAGAAGCCTGGAAAATGCGGCTTAACGGAAAACCAGAGAAAGGTCCAGGGAGGCAAAATATTCTCCACAGATTATCCTAGAGAGTCTTTTCTCAAGAATTGAAATGTGAAGTGTGCTCTGTCAAATGGTCCCGTGTTTATATCATAAGAGCTTAAAGCGGCAGCAATGAGGGAAGGTGATGATGGTGCTGTTCACAGTGACTCTATTTACACCTCAGAGCTGCTAATGACTATAATGAGAGCAAGAACAACAAACAGTGCGCAAAATACTCATGTGGATGTACATGCAAAGTCATTTCAGTATCAATATCTCATATTTGTGTCTATGGATTTTCTATGATTTGTGCAGTATAATCTTGTTTGAGCTTCAGGGTCTGTAGAAAGATACTGAGTAGATCAGCTAACTGGAAATATTGTATTTCAACAGTTAGTCCCCAGCTGGGTCCTTGCACATTTCAAGTGGTTTTGCATTTCCTACATCAAGGCTGCTGACTCATAAATACTTTTATCCACTCTGCTGTTTCTGTGGCAGTGAAAACTACAGGGTGTGAGATATGATAGACAGACACAGAGAGGCTGATAGATTATTGTGTGAGACAAAGAGAGACGCATATAATCTGATCTGCTGAAATGTCAGTTGAATTATTGTTTGGTGTGTAGGTGTGAACCAGGTTTAGATATTATTTTTAATCATTTTGCAATATCTAGCAATAGATTTTCAGGGGCATTTTACCTTAATGGTGATTTTTTTTTTCTGATAATATAAAGACATGCAATTTGCCAGTTATATACTTAAGGTGAATTAATCTGTGAATTAATGAGTTGAAATAAATTCTTAATCTGATAAATTATGAACAGTCAAGAAAAATATTAAAATATGTCCGCAATTAATTAATGAGTGATTGGCGAGGCACTGCCTACCATCTTAGTTAAATTATTAGGTCCGGAACTACTGGTAATTACAAAACCACAAAAGTAACATGGTGCAAAATACAGAGCAGTCTAATGTGAGAAATGGCACTGTCTGTCTCCCATCAGCTGCCGAAACCGTGGCACAAAAGGTGTGGTTGCTAGACAGAGACACTGCATCTTTGATATCATCAGTTAATTGCTTTACTAAGTCATCGGTAAGTACCTCTGTCCTCCTAGTTGAAGTGTCATTGGACAGTGGAATTTTCTTTAATTTCTCTGACATCTCCTGTCTCTCTTTTCCCTCAAACAAAGCATCTGCTATCTCCACTAAACACTTCTTAACTATCTCTGCATCAGTGAATGGCTTCTTGTTTTTGCCTAGTACCCAGGACACTTGGAAAGATGCTTGTGTAGCTCTCTCTTGCTGTGTCTCAGCTTTCACAAGCAACTTGTTTGTTGATATATGAAGACTTTAGCTGTCGAAGTTTTGCTGTCCGTACCTCTGTATTTTGTGGATGTTGCCGTTCAAAATGACCGTGTTTTGTTTCATAATGCTGTTTGACATTTCCTCTTTTCACAACTCCAACTGTCTCGTTACAAATCAAACAGAATGGCTTTGTGCTGGATTGGGGCAAAATGAACGCATACCTCTCCGTCCAATCATCTTTGAAAACTCTATTTTCTTCGTCAACTTTTCTTTTCCTGGACAATGACATCCTCCACACCCATTCAAACGCTTACTGCGGTTAAGTGTCACGTTGCGCGGCTTGCCAATTACGTCAAAAGTATACACTCACTGGATGTCATGGCAACTGAATCATGGAGGAAAACTTTAAATAACTCGCCTTCGCTTTAATTTCAGACTATCTCCAAAAAGACAATGATTCTGACATGCGTTTATCAAAGTAGGAAATCCAGACTTTTAATCACTTAAATTACTGCTGTTGAAATACGAAATGGTGGCGGGTCCGGATTGAATTTCCTCCGGGTCCGGATCCGGACCGGAGTCTGGACTTTGAGAAGTGCTGTACTAGACAGAATACACAGGGCTTAAATACACATGGGCAGATGCAGGGCAGGTGAGGAACACAGGTGGCAAGGATGAACTAATTAACTAAACAAGAACAGGAACAAGACAAGGAAATTATAAACTAAACCAAAGACATAGAACAAGTGACATAGAACACAGACAAGGGCGTGACATCATCTCCCTCTCCCGGAAGGTGCGCCCTTGCACCACGACACATTCAAAACACAGAGAGGGAGGGAGGGTGGGAGTCCTGGAGGCTGCATGGGTCACTCGGTGCCTCCAGGACTGCATTTTAGCCATGGCGGGTCAGGGGCCTTGGGCAGCCATGGCAGATCAGGGGCCAGCTATGGCCTTGGCGGATCTGGGGTCTTGGGAAGCCATGGCCAAATCCCTTCCCTACCCACCACTTCCACGACCGTAACCCCACCAAAATTTTTTTGGGGAGGTCAGCTGACCATAAGGGCCTAGGGTGTGGGTGTTCATAGGGAGGATTAGAGGAACGCTCTTGCAGTGCTGACTCTAGAGCTGGAATCCAGATCGGCACTCCTGGCTGGGACTCTGGAACAAGTATCGGGATCGGCACTCTTGACTGTAGTCTAGGGGCTGTAATCAGGATCAGCACTCCTGGCCGAGACTCTGGAACTGGAATCGGCTCTCCTGGCTGTACACTAGGGACTGGAATCAGGATTTGGCACTCCTGGACGTAATCTAGGCTGAAGTTGGGATTGGCACACTTGGCTGGGACTCTGGAATAGGGATCGGCTCTCTTGGCCAAGACTCTGGAACTGGAAACGAGATCGAAATCAGCTCACTTGGCTGTAAACCTGGAACTGGATTCAGGATAGGCGGAACGGGATCCACAGGGATCAGATTTGGCATATCGACCCACAAATCCAGCTCCGGTCCATTACATCATGGGCTGGGAACCACAGAAATCCGGGACCCCTTTCGGGATTTTGGCGCTGATGGAACACCATATTGCGCCATTTTCAGGAGCGGATTCCACCGTACCGCAAGGCGCAAGCCGGGCAATAGAGGATGGCCTCCAAGTGGCAAGGAATTAACTAATTAACTAAATAAGAACAGGAACAAGACCAAATAAGGACAAACAGAAAATCTAAACTAAACCAAAGACATAGAACTAGTGACATAGAACACAGACAAGGGCCTGACAGTTGCTTTGAATATATGTAAAAATCTGAATTTATGTGTGTGGGTTTGCTTAGTCAATAGACTTCTAGTGTACCTACTGTTTAAGTGAGTTGAATCAATGACTCATGAAGAAAGTACATTCTATGTTTTGTTGGGTTTTATTTATCCTGTAATTATTATTAATACTATAGATTTATATGAAAATAATAGAAGTCTATGGTTTTTCTTCCTTTAGATAAGTAAATGTGTGTGTGTCTCTGTGAAAAAGGAGAAAAGAGGGAAGGGAAAGACATGTAAATCTGGAATGTGAATGGTTTTTGAACTAGTTGAATGGAGTCAAACGCGTCGCCATCTGGAGAGAGTTTCACATTTCTGTGGACATTCCTTCAGTGACGAAAAACAGACTCAAACTAAATTACAGGCAGCTGCTGCTCTGAGAAACACATAGGGTTGAGTGAAGAGGAGGAGAGAGTGAAAAAACAAGTGTCCCCACTGATTTGTTCTTCATTTGCGTTTGAGAAAACTGTGAATGCATTCAGAGCTAAAAAAAAACCCAACAATGGGGCTTCTCTTACCTCACGCGTTTTCCTATTTACCCTCTCCAGTTGAAGCGCTTGGCTCGTCACCAGCAGGATTTCACCCCCTCTTTTTGTTGCCGAAGTGAGGCTGAAGTTCTAGACCTCACAGCTCAGGGGCTAAATGGTGCTGACAGAGCCTTGGTAATTACGGGTACACGGAAGTTATAGTTCTCTTGCTCTCACCCTGTAGCAGCTGAAATGATCTATAGGTTTGTGCAGTTTAAGTACTGTAAAGCAGAATCAAGACGTTTTTGACAGGTGGTTAAGAGAAGATCTTTAAGGCATGTCTTTGTGGTGTAGACATGAGTCTACAGCAGCTTAGATATGCATATGCACACACTTTCATTTTTTTCATCAATACCCACCACTTTTCTCCCTCTCTCTCTCCTCTAGACATGAATAATACATTCCTTCATTTCCTTGGCCTGCTTTTTGACCACACACATGCTCACCACTGACCGTAACAATTTATTTCACCCCAGATTACTTAGATCTCACCATAGGCAGTGTTTCTGTAGTGCAAATGTCTTACCATATTCAAAAAACTGTTCCCTTGTTTAGTTTAGGGCCGTGTTGTGCTCTGATTTGAGTGGTCTCACATCGGTCCGGCTTTGAATCGAAGCCCTTGCGCACACACACAGACACACTCTAATGCTCAAGAGTGAGTATTCAGCACGTTTCAGATGCGAGTTTACCATGGTGCTGTAGGCTCAGTGGGGCGCGCTGAGGATATACAGTCACACAACACGACACAACATAGAGACTATCCATCTCTCTCTATTTTCCAACAGACAACCTGCTGCGTGTGTGTCTCCGTGTGTGTGTTTGGCAAAGGTGCTTGGCAGACAAGCCCATCAATGCTGTGAAAGTGTTTGCCAGGCTTTTATCAAACACCTCTGCTGGAGCTCATTGATTCAGCCCGGCAGGGTGGTCAACCAGAAGAAATCCTTGGTTTAACTTCAGTGCGTTTGCTGTGCCTGTCTCTTGTATAATGACATGCATTCTTGGAACTATTTTTTGTTTAAAATGAACAATGTACCGCCACATCATTAGCCTGGCTAGAGATACAAAGCTGAACAACGTATGTTATTATAATTCATTTTTTCCCCCCGCTCTCTGAGGACTATTTGAGAAAAACAAAAACCCTGATAGAAGTTCAGAGTGTGAAGAGACCTTGTTGTGCTGCTGAACACAGCGTACTTGGACAGCAGCCTAGCTTCAGGCACAGACACAGTAAGCTCACTTTGCTATGATCTCGTTCTCTCACTCCTTCTGCTGCTTACTTTAAGGCCAACACCTACACACAAATGCACACAATAGGATGGAGGCTACTGCAAGCAAAAAGGCCAAATTAATGTTGTGAAAATGTGGCACGGCACATGCAGCAGCAGTTAGTTAGAAATCAGCTAATTGATACGGGTGTCCAGAGTTCAAGTCTCTCTCTCTCTCTCTCTCTCTCTCTCTCTCTCTCTCTCTCTTTCTCCCACTTTAGTTCTTGTCTCTTCTGCACTATCCTATTGTAATAAAGACAAAAACACCAAAATAGTAGTAATAATAATTTAGATTTTTTTCAGTGTCAGCATGCTCAGACTGGTAGATCTATCTAGTTTTTAAAGATATTAAAATATTTAAGAAAACCTTATGTCCGGGTTTCATTAATTGAGAAGTGTTATATAGCATTTTCATAAGAATTTTTCAGTCTTTCTTTGATTAAAACTGATGGTAACACTTTATTTTGATAGTCTACTTTAGACATTCCACTAACAGTAACTTTGCAACTACATGTCAACTAGCAGTTATTAGAGTATTAGTAGACTGCTTAATATCTTCCACAACATACTGACATCAGAAACTTTACAAGTATATGTCAACTTATTCTACTAACCCTAAATTTACCCTAACAGAGTAAGTAGACATTTAGTTTCAAATTAGTGAGAATTAGTAGACATGTAGTTCACGTGTAGTTAAAAAGTTAGTAGAATGGACGTAGGGATGTAATGGTATCAAAACTTCACGGTACGGTAATACCTCGGTATGAATGGCATGATACTGTATTTATTGAATAATTTACTGGAAAAACTAAACTAATGAAGAGACTCAAAAAAAAGTGCCAGAAGTGTTTATTAAACAGTTTACATGAACACTGAGCATATCAATGGCATACAAATTTAGCCATCGATCTGTAAACTTTGAAACAGGAACTTCAATTTTTAAATTTTAATAACAAAAAATGATTAAACCTTCCACACATCTGATTTAAAACCCATTTTAGATTGCTAGATGACATCATATGTCAATTTGCATATTCATTTCGTCAGTGTGTCATATTATCTTGCTTCTCTGTGGTCACATAATGTTATTTAATGCACCCTAATTCTCAATATAACTGTTTTCGCTGATATTTTTAATGGTTTCTGTTGTCAGAAAAACGGAATGAATATGAAATAGTGACTGAAATGCACGCCATAAGGCCTACTGAACTAGCTCTACCTTACAAGATGTTAATCTAGATTAAAATCCTTATAACTGAGCATTGTCTGATGAAACCAAGTACACATAAGATATAGACAATGGCTATGCTGTGATTTTGGCTATATTTGCATGTAAAATAGTGTTAGAAGCAACATAATATCTATTTTTTAACTGAAAGCCCTGCTCCTCTCATCCGCTTGCTGAACAGACACAGAGAGATGTGTAGCGACAACAGACCGCAAAAAATGATGGGCACGCTTGGGCTGATGGGAGTTGTAGTTCCCGCTACCTCCTGTTTGCTCCATTCGCCAGAGCAAATGTTTCTCAGAAGACCTATCGTTTTATCGAGTCATGCAACCACTGTAGTATCAAAAAAAATTGGTACTGAGGTACGACGGTATTTACAATACCGTTACATCCCTAAAATACAGTGTAACCAAACTCAAACCTTTTGCTATAAGTAAATGCTTTCCTCACAAATTAAATGCCCTCACACACCGCAGGTTTGCTTGTTTGATAACTTCTCTAATCCTTCAACAGCGTCTTTGCAGAGTTTGCATTTCATAATATTTCATACACTGATTTTTATTTTATTTAACATCTCTGTATTCGTTGTGAATTGTGTGAAGGCATGTTACTTGTTTAAAATGAGTTTCTAATTTTTCAGATTTATCTTAAGGTTTGTGGATTGATTAGGGAGGGGGTCAGTCCCATGCCCACCTCCCGTAATGCTCACCTCATCACTCACAGAGGTATTAATGCTCTGGGTCAACTACGTGGAAGGTACCAGCAAAACATAAGTTGCAGTTTATTCAGAACAAATTGAAGTTTGCTTGGTAAAAGGTCCCAAGGTATATACCCTAGATGTGGTCCCCTATTAAGGGCAACTCATTGCATAATGAATTGACCTGCCCTCTAAAGTAAAGATATTAAAAATCATAGCTCATATCGAGCATGGTTTTATTACACTGAAAAGGAAGATCAAGTGGAGCACATTATTTCAAGAGTTCACGCTTTTCTTGTAATAATAATAAAGCAAATTTGGCGTGCTGTCTGGGGAGCGAGCTGGGAGAACGGCGAACTCCGAACCCTAATGGATAGAACCCTAGCGTGGGCGAGAGTTCGGCGTTCGGCTCGTTCACCGTCTGCCCCCCTGGAAAGGCGTGAATTTAAAATGAAAACGGTGGAGAAGGGGAGGAGGGGGGATGCACGAGAAGCTAGATGCAGGGAAATGAAAGCTGGGAGAATTTATAGTGAGGGGAGAAAATTTGATTGGGTGCGAATAAACAAGGGATGATTAAGTAAACGGGCTGACAGTCGTGTGTGATTACTCATTTAGCGATCCTCTCGAAACCAAGTTATTTGCAAAACTTTTACTATTGAGAGTCTTCGATACAGTTCTGTTACAGATTTTAGCAAACTTGTATTTATTGTATTTTTTGTACAATTTGCTTACTCCCAAATGAAGGTTTGATTTAGGGGTGAACTTTATGGTTATTATTTATTTATTCAATAAAAATTATGCTTTCATCAAGTCTAATCGTATACTAATATGTAAAATAGTTTGGATATTGGTGTTTAACTGTCAAGAGCTGTTATGCAGTATTCATGAGCTCAATCTAACTAATTACGCTGTGAACACAGCCTGATTATGTAAATAACATCATTAATGAGCCATAGCCTATATAGTTTAAGTGAACAAGTAAAAAGACATTATTATATGATATCTAATTATTAATATTTCTCTGAGAAAACACTTTCTCATCACTCATTCACAATACCACAGAGTCTGCTGTTTCTTATAGCAATGCTGGCTCTGTTTCTGTGAATGACTTGACTGGTTTGAGACGCAACAAGACTTTTCCGAACCCGAATAATGGTGTGGATAACCTCCCATGATCCTTTACAATTTCATTCCAATCCCCAGAGCATTAAGAGATAGAAAGGAAATGAGGAACGAAATGGAGATTTGAGGAGAAATCCACACTGAAAGCATTGAAGGGCTTCTTAATTAAAGCAAGTGGCCAACACAGATGCTGTCATACTTTGCCAAGCCTTTGGCCTCCTCCTTCTCTCACTCATTCCCTTTCACCCCCACTATCCCACACACTTTTCACACTATGGAAGCCCTTGGGTAGCAGGGGAATGAACAGTCCTGTGGAAGTTCTGAAGTATAGGAAGTCCTGGAGAGAGCCAAGTGAGCTACTCTTTGGCTAGCTTGTCGCTGTGAATGTGCTGGCACTCTGAACAACAGACAGTCAGTTTGGGGCCTATCATGGAAATCAGGTTGACCAAACCATGAATGAACAGCAACAAGGCACGCATTCATTAAAAATGCTTTCATTTACTCTATGTAGACTATGTACAATGCAGGTAGAAGGAACTGATATTGCATGTTAAACTTTCAAATCTTTCAGCTGCTGTTTTTATTTCTGGGCACATATTTTCTATATTGTCAATTCTGCAGTCTGCTCTGTGTCCCCTAGACCTCAGGAATATTTGGTTTAGGTGGTCTTATCAAGCGCTGTGTATTGCTGTCTGATGATTCAGCTTGTCTGGGTGTACAGGTGGCGAAGCAAACCAATGAAGAAATGAATACAGACCCAAGGAGACCTTGACTTTCGTCGTGAATAACTCAGCTGCAGACAGTTTACTAAAAACGAAACGAAAGGATGACAGACCACATGATTACCGAGTTACACATCCAGAAAAAACAATCAGGGTTCCACTTCAGCATTACAGGCCCATCACATAATGTGGTTAATGTTGAAACATGTGGGCACATTAAGTTAATTAGTCCTTAAAGTGTAAGATGATTCAATCGTCCCGAGCTGTAATGGCATGTAGAGGGAGTGAATAGATTGACTGTATCTGTCTCCTGTGCTCGTTTTGATTGCGTTCTTAATGACGGGGAGGATTTGAAGTGATTATTTTAATATGATCATGACTGATAAGATGTGAGAGTATTTGTGCCTATTATATCCATAATACTGCTTTGAAGACAAAAACAAAATTGACTTTAATTGCAGATTTTTTGAAAATTGGCACAGGTTTTCTGGTATTTCAGATATCTCCAAAAAATGTCAAAACAACTATGTATATGCATAAATATCATTATCATACTGTCGTAGGATAAAGCTGTAGCATTTCAGACTGTTTATTTGTTTTAAATATCAATACATTTATATAGTACAAATTATAGAGAAAGAAATATTAAGAGACTTTTAGTGGAATGAAAATTCTGTCATCCTTTAGTCATCATCAGATCATACCAGACATGTGTGACTTTCTTTCTGTAGATAAAATAAATAAATCAATGAATTGTTTAGCATAAAATAAAGGTCTCCATATCATTGAATGAACAAAATAGTAGAAATGTGTTTTTTTTATTTTCTTGCATAAATTATGATTTTTAGGTAAACCATTCTTTTAAAGGGTTAGTTCACACCCAAAAATGAAAAATAATGTTTTACTCACCCTCAAGCCATCCTAGGTTTATATGGCATTC
This sequence comes from Enteromius fasciolatus, assembly GCA_032361145.1. Lineage (NCBI taxonomy): Eukaryota > Metazoa > Chordata > Actinopteri > Cypriniformes > Cyprinidae > Enteromius > Enteromius fasciolatus. Next base: position 14,368,404 of record JAUMHR010000052.1, read on the forward strand.
TTCTATCAGACATATCCAATCAGAGTTATATTAAATTTGTAATTGCCAGGGTTTTGTTTTTTTTTTGTTCAACAGTCCAGAAGTAGTCAAATAAAGCACATATTAAAATGTGCCTCACATAGCTCCGGGGGGGTAAATAAAGGTCTCCTGTAGTGAATCGATGCATTTTTGTAAATAAAAAAAATCCATATTTTACATAATATAAACAGTTTTTTGTAACTTCCACTGTCATATGTGCGTTCACAAGAGACTGCCTTTCCCAAGGATGCCGCCGAACATGTGAGTCCTGCTAAAACCAGAGCAAAGGAAGCAAAGTTTCCTTACTTTATGACAGGAAACCAGTTTACTCTTGGCTCAAAATCCTCCATGTTTTTTTTTCAAATCCTAAGTTTTGTGCTTCAAATTCGTGGCAATGATTTGTTTTGTTCTGTCACTGTTGTGCTTCCACGTTCATCACGAATCTGTATATCTGCTACACATACAATGGGTACCGAAAGTATTCAGACATCCTTACATTTTCCACTCTTTGTTATATTGCAGCCATTTGCTAAAACCAAGTTAATTTGTTTTCCTTATTAATGTAAACAGCACCCTGTATTGACAGAAAAACACAGAATTGTTGACATTTTTGTAGATTTATTAAAAAAGAAAAACTAAAAAAAATATAACATGGTCCTAAGTATTCAGACCCTTTGCTCAGTATTTAGTAGAAGCACCCTTTTGATCGAATACAGCCA
>JAUMHR010000052.1:14376839-14399483 GCA_032361145.1 Enteromius fasciolatus
GGCTACTTTGTACAGGTTTCTGTGTAAGTACTTGAACCGAGTGGATTGAGGCTAGGATTTAGCGCATTTGAAGTGAACTTATGTGACCCTGGACCACAAAACCAGTCTTAAGTCGCTGGGGTATATTTGTAGCAATAGCCAACAATACATTGTATTTGTCAAAATTATTATTTTTATTTTATATATTTTTATTATTTTTGCCAAAATCCTTAGGATAGTAAGTACAGATCATGTTCAATGAAGGTATTTAGTCAATTTCTTACCTGAAAATATATTAAAACCTAATTTTTGATTAGTAATATGCATTGATAAGATCTTCTTTTGGACAACTTAAAAGGTGATTTTCTCAGCATTTAGATTTTTCTGTACCCTCAGCTTCCAGATTTTCATACAGTTGTATCCCTATCCATCGAAATCATACATCAGCGGGAAGTTTTTGATGTCCAGGTCACATATGCTATGTGTGGAGATTCAATTTTGTCCAACATGGCTTTTATAAGCTTTTGCATCTGAACTCTTCATATATATATATATATATATACAAAGACATTCAAAATGATAGGTACATCAAAGTCCCTTACATTTAAACAGCATATAAAGGATTTTTAACCATCTGTAACCATTTTAATTGCCTTTGTATAAAACAATAGAAGTATGGCAGTAGGCAAGTAAACGTGTGTTTTTGTTTGTTTGTTTGAGTGTGTGTTTGTGTCTGCTTAGCTAATGTGAAATTTTGACAAGAGTCCCTAGGGGATGAACAGATGTATTTGTCTCTGAACTAACAGCCTGTTGACGATGTGCAGTGTCTGGTCACATGTGGGTTCTGTCAGAGAGAACACACACACACACACAGACAGCACAGACCTTGTAAAGACACCCTCTTTGGCCCTTAATTGGATTGTTTATGGTCTTCAAGATTGTGTGATGTGTGTGTCTGCCTGTGTGTGTGAGAGAGAGAGAGAGAGAGAGAGAGAGAGGCGCTCCTAATTGGGTGTATTTGTGGCTTGTGTATGATGAATGTAGTCAGTCCTCAGCAAGTGTTTTTCTCTCTCTCAATAAGTTTCTTATTGTTAGTTTTATTCTTTCTGGTTGTCCTTTGCTTTGTTAGTGTATGGTGTTACCACATAAAAATAAGCTCCCATCAAATGATGGTATGTTTGATGATGGGCCAAAAACTGTTTTATCTCTTTCGCATACACAGCCCAGAAGCGCCAGCTGTCGGCAAATTTAGACATTATGAGTCCAGTATAAAAGCAAGTGTGCTTTTAATGCAATTACATAAATGAGCTGGCTTTTTAAATCACACCCAATAAATTTCACACTTATGAAAGACAAGCTTGTGACAGAATGAGGTTTTCAGTCCAACTATGCTTTCAGCAATCTCCGTTTTCAAAATGGGCAGCACTGTAAAATGTTAATGGATGCCGTAATGTGCAGTAGCTAATGGACGGCTACAAGAAGCTGCAAAGGGCACATTTCTTGAGTGTTTAGCGGATGCATGAGGTGATATAACAGGGCAGTTGTGAAGACCATGTCTTTTAAGTTCATCAGTCAATCACCATCACATTTACAATATTTATACTCAGCTAATTCATTCAGCATCAAAAGGTCAGAGACAGGACAGATGAACTAGTTATATGTGTAATTACATAGCTGTCTGTCACATAGCAGAAATGTCATGTCAAATGGGGCCTGTACCATGAAGCCGGTTTAGGTGGCAAGCCAGATAAGTTTAGGATTAGTTTGCGCCAACCCTGGGTTTTAGGTCCCATGAAAGAAACTCGGCTTCAATTGGTGTTCGTTGCCATGATAACTTGCGCTGCCCGGCTAACCTGCTCTTGGGCAGGATACGTTCTGGCTTAGAGATCTCAAAATAAAATGTGACCAATCAGCTTCCAGCAAGGTGACACATGTCTGATGCAATAGAGCCACTCCCACAACTTCTCTTACTCCAAATGAAAGGACTCTACATAGTAAAACACTTTTTGAAGATAAAATCATCCGATTTTTAGAGATTATTAGTTTTTATAATTCCATTATTATGTATATAATTATTATCTCCTTAATCCATTACACAAGCCAGTTTAGAATAATAGTAATTAGGCTTTTAAATTAATATAAACATAGATAATATGCAGTATAAAAAAAGGAAACATGACTACGTATACATACAGAGTTTACAAGTGTTTTACCTATAGTGTTTCACGAGTTCACGCTTCCTCATTAATAGAATGGATAAAAGCAAATTTGGCGTGCTGTCCGGGAAGCGAGCCGGAAGAACGGCAGACTCCGAACCCTAGTGGTGTGAACCCTAGGCGAGGGTTAGGGTTCGGCTTCCGGCTCGATCTCCATCTGCCCCCCTAGAGGAAGTCATGGAGCTGAAGAAGGAGGAGATGGGGAGGAGGAGGGGTGCACAAAAAGCGAGGTGCAGATTTAGGGGAAACAGGGATATTTATAGTGGGTAGGAAGGATTTGATTGGGTATTGGTAACGAGGAGATTGATTAGATGATGCGATGCCAGCCACGATTAATTCGTCCAAGGTTCCTCACGAAACTTTGTTATTATCAAGACATGCACTTATGTTATTTTAGTGTTATACTTAGAAATATTATCAACTTTGTAAAGTAACTTTACAGCTTACTTGCACGTTTTTTGTTATTTAAGTTTTCCACTTTCAATGACAAATCGTTTCATCTTGCTGTGTGAATGTTTAAATTCTTCATATTGTTCAATCTTTAATCTTTGTTATGAATGACTCTCTCACGAGAAGTGAATTTTAGTTTCAAGGCATGTGATTGGCTGCTCATTGCTGATGTCACACTTTAATGTGCACGTACAACATTAACTCAGAATCAAGCCTGAGTGGACAAAGAAAGTTGATGACCAGCTTCATGGTACCAACAAACCCAGATTGCATCGGTTTGGATTTGTCAACCCAAAACTTATCCTTTAACCCTGAGTTTGTTCATCTACATTCATGGTACAGGCCCCAGGTGTGTTATGTTTGTGTTGGATTTGTACATAAAGCAATTATCTGTAGATTTCTATGTTTATCCCATTGGAATAGTGTGCTTTAAGATTACTGTATATTAATGAGCAGTTTCTGTGTTTATTTTTTGCTCTGTTTGTTTCTATCATAGCTTGTTTGAAACAGAGCTCCTTGAGCTTAGTTCCCATTAAGTGTTTGTGTTTTCCCTCTCAGATTAGATAAATTGTGAGGAGTGGTACGGATGATACATTGTGGATTCCTCAGGCAAACAGAGAGATTTGTGTCAGAGTACTTCCTCGTAAACAATTACCGGGGAAGCAAACAAAGAACACAGTCAAACACACTCACACACACAGTTAGTATAAAATATCTCTTGCCTTCAAAGCATCTGTCTAACCGAAACTTTCTCTTTGTCAGGAAAGCTTTGACTTGTCTGTTAACTGCTTACCCATATGTCACTGAACCTGCCATTTCTCCTTTATTTAAACAATTGCTTCTCAGCTGTCCGGTGGCGTTTTCCCTAGCGATATGACCCTTGAACCCAGTAGCACACAAATTGTCTTTCAGATCTTCTAGAGAGGGTCAAAGGTCAATTAGCATCTCAAAGATAAGGGAAACAGAGATTTTGAGAGACTGTGCAAGTAGGTGATGTTAAAGGTTATATGGTAGCTGATAATAGAAGAATTATGTGGTATCACAGAACAGGAGTTTACCTGACAGATCAATAGCATCTTATGGAGATATGATGTAGTATATAAAAAGAATGAAGTGTTGTTAAACCATTTTTAAAATGAATAATTCACGTTATTGGATGGAATTGACAAAAGTATATTCCTTCACTTACATTGTGTCCCATAGAAATATATATCGGTAAACTTTCTACTTGTTTTGCTGCTGTAATTTACACAGGAATCTTGTGCTTCCTGTCATATTTAAATCTAATGCAGGAATAAGAAATGTAGTGAGAAAGTGTGAGAGAGAGAGAGAGAGAGAGAGAGAGAAAGTAGAAATAAAATATGTCACTGGTGTTCTGAATTCTCAGCCTGGTCCCAGCAGTCCTCATGAGGGTGTCATTTAGATAAATGCTCCCAATTACAGCACTGCTGCCCAGTACTCTCAGGCACAAGACTCTGTCTATGTTTCTGAAGGTGTAAATGAGAGTTTTTCCTTCTCTGTGTATGTGTGTGTGTGTGCCTCAGGGTGTTTCCTACTCAATTTTAGAAATCATACTACATTCTTAAAAAATGCTTTTTAAGGGCATCAGCGGCTTCATGAAGAATTTTTTTTAACATCCATAGAATCTTTCCAGGGTGCAACGGTTTATTAGTAGTGAAAAAAACATTATAAACAGATTTGTTTAGATTGTTAAAATGTTCTTAGCATGTAAGAAAAGTGGCTCTTTTAGGAAATATTTATCGTAAGGTTTTTTGAAAAGTGTTCTCTTATGGCATCTGTGTGAATATTCCCTCTTGGAAGAGTGCAGCTTGATTCCTGTTTCAGAATGTGGATGTGACTGCTTTGGCTGTGTCCGTATCTAATAGTTACACAAGTCAGAATTATCTCTGTGTTCCCAGCCTCAAGTTGGCAGCTGAACAGGCCCCTTTGCAACACTGAGTCTTTGAAATTATAGATACATATTTTTCTGAAAGCAAACCACACAGATCATCCCTAAGGGCTTTCCGTGAGTGTTGGGTCATGCTTCCCTCTGATTTAGTTCTGCTGTTAGGAGAAAATAGCCTCTGTGATAAATGTGGTTTCTATTTATCAAAGATTTCCACAAAATAATTACACAGAACAACTGTTTTCAACAATTAAAATAATGCTAAATGTTTCTTGAGCACCAAATGCACATATTAGACTGATAGGTCCATGTTATGCTGAAGACTGGAGTAATTCTGTTTTGCCATCACAGGAATAAATTAGTTATATAAATGCATATTATATAGTCAGTTGTGGACTTTTATGTTGAAAATGTCTGTTGCCTGGTTTGTCACTATGGTTTATGATTAGCTCCTCCTCCCTCATCATCTCGTTCTCTCATTATCATGTGTATTTAATTAGTTGTTTGTGTTCCAGTCTCTGCCAAGCGTTGAGGTTTCCTTGTGTGAAGCGGTTTTCCTGTTTCCGTTATTCTGTGTTTTCTTACTTACCGACCCCTGCCTTGAATTTTGGACTCTCTGGCTTCTTTTACCCTTGTTGGATACTGTTCGCTCGTTAACCGACCCTCGCTACCACTCTGGACTTTTCTTGTGTATTGCCTTCCTTTATCCGGTTTGCTGTTTTCTCGACCCCTCCTGCCTGACCATGTCTTTCAATAAAGCCCAGCGAATGGATCCACTCTTCTCAGTCCCATTCATTATAGTTATATAGTATAGATAAAATAAGTGCAATAAAACAATGTATTGTACTGTGAAGCGCTGACAGTTTTCATGAATCCCTTGAGCTATTTGTAAACAATAGAAGCATTCTGGTTAGCTTGAATGTTGATATGCTGTTTACAGATTAGCGGTGAGGTAATGTCCTTTGGGAGGGTTAGAGGCTGGATGGTTGTGTTCAGCTTGAGAGATGTCAGAGCTAAACAAGACAAACATAGTGAGTCATAGTAACTTTGGTGAACACATGGATTCAACAAGGCTTCTCTTTTCTCTCTCCATTGGCTTCTATCAAATGATCTCTCCTTTTGGTTAACTGGTTTATGAACCTTCCCCTGCTGACTAGAGTAACTGTTGGTTGGCTCTTTTCACATTTCCTTGCCTTTTCATGTACTTAAGAATCAAATTCCTCAGATATGTGTATGTGGACTGACTCTCTCAGTCAGTTTTTAAATAATGACTGAATTTTTAGGCAAACTACTCCTTTACATAATTTCCCACAAAAAAGACAGGGCAATCTACTCTACTAAACAAATGTATATCAGTAACCTAATTAGATAATACAAACATACAGATTCTTGAAATGGCTTATTATAAACATCCTCTTTATGGGAATGATGTGCTTTGAAATAGTCACAGATTTGATTTATGAAGTCTCATGACCTTTTCCTGCTCTCTGTGCAATAAAAACCATATGATAGGCTTTCATAATAATAAGTGAGAAGGCATTAGCGAGAATTAATTGCCCCCTGGCAGTATAATATGAGGGGTGTACATTAATCAGCAGTGGCTTAATAACTACCAAATACATTTCAAGCATCTCTGAATGGAGTGGCCATTTCATTCACTTTATAGCAAAAACTACACTAAAACATTGTAATAGGATTTCTTATTACAATTGCATTTATTAATCTGCTGCAATTACTTCTTTATCATCAGGTTAGAACTTTATTAATTTTGTTCTTAATTCAGTTCATCACACATCCTTGTACGTTAGCTGCATTTTAAAGGTTATGATGGCTTGCTTTGCACAGATCACTGTGATTTTCCCTCGAAAGAGCTTTGTCTCATTTGACCACACCCCTTTTCTCATTATGTTCAGGTCACTATTATGTTTTTGGCAAAATCTAGACATGCTCTAATGTTCTCTGCATCTCAACCTTCAAAGTGATCTTTTTGGCTGTTCTGTGGCTTCTCTCGCAAGTCTCCTTGTTCGTGCAGAGAATTTTGATAGACGACCTTTACTAAACTGAGTGTTTTGGTTTTGCTTCCACTTTCTGATATTTGAGCCAACACAGAGCCCACTGAGACATTCACACACTTGGAAATTACTTTTTCCTAATTTCAGCATTTGTTGTGCTTATTTATAACTAATTTGGCATTCTCTTTAGCATTCATTACAGTCTTTGAATCTTTTACTGGGGGGTTTTCAGCCAGAAATGATTTTAGATATTCAAAGGTAGATGCCTATTGTTGAGGCTGTTGTGTATTTTCGATTGGTTTTCTGGTTTGTTTTCTGTTTGACTGTTCAAACGGCATATTTTTATTACGAATATCTTAAAACAATGTCATATTGAGATAATTAATATTTGATTAAGTGCTTAGGAATACATAACAAGCTACATTTCACTGCTTTTGATGTCTTATAAAGACATTTGCCAGCATCCATCACCAGAGCGTCTTGTTTCTTAAATGCAGAAGGACTAAAATAACTCTAATTTTCACAAAGGACAAAGGATATAAGCGTCATTAGATAAGAGGATACCTGCACGGTGGCACAGAAGCACTTTGTGGTGTTGTAGCACTGCTGTAAACACTTCACAGATCCTATTGAGGGCTGATACCTGCCCCCTCATGGCCTACTTCAACCTGTTTGTGCATCTTAATGGTGAACAGAGCGTTTAAATACTTACCCAAACATGAGTCAGCAAAGACGCTGAACCCTATTCAGTGTTTTGTTCTTTAAGGATTCTTGAAGAAAATGGATATTGAAGAATATTGAAGTCTTCACAGAGGGCAGAAAATATATGCACTTTTTCAGTTACATGATTTACTAAGCATTTACATATTTTGATTTACAGTTTGTCCTTTTTAAAGTCATAGACATTAACAGTTGTTTATGGAAATGTAAAACATTGCCTCAAGCTTTTAGACTTTTCTTTATACCGTATGTCCTTGAGTTTAAGCTTATCCATTATTATTGACATCATTTTGGCAGACACTTATGAAAGCGTACCTGACTTTCAATGAAGGTATATGATACTGTATCACAGATCCCTTTTGTCTAACTACAGTAGGAACATGTTATGACAGGACCAGGGAGGACCTCAACGCCTACTTTAACACTGACCGCTGATATTACATTCTTATACTACTGGTTAATCTGGCTAAACTAAGCTAAAAACAGAAGCTCAAACTTCTTGTTTCAACCTGCTGGACACACTACAACTCTTCCTTTTCCGTCTAATGTAGGTGTGGATCTCTGGATCTCTGACTGAGATGCTTTACTTTCTCTGTTTCTGTGATCTGATGGAGTTTTGTTTCCATAAAACTTTGTATTCATAATTGATGTCTAAAATGCACTTAATATTGAGTAATATTATCAGTGTGCCTGCAGTGACACCATCGGTTGGGAACAAGACCTGAACTGAATTAGGTTGGCGATGACACCGTAGTCTTCTGTAGAGCTGCTTTACTGTATATCATCTTGCAGCAATAACAATGTTGTTGAACAGAATTGAATCAACTGATTTGGCCTTACTGAGTCATACTTATGACCTTGATGTTGTTTAGCACCATGCTACAGGAGTGCTATTCTGCTATTATGACTTTCAAAGGTGAAAAATGTGTTTGATTGATGTAATATGGTTTGCTTTTAATGTATTGACATTGTAGATTTGAAAAGTGCTAGAAGTTACTGAAGTGGACACATGCTTATCACAAGCAGATCTGAGCAGCTTCACCAATTATATTTTGGAAAGTACGTTATTTGAATGGTGATTGGCAACCCCCCTCCCCACCCCAGCACGTTCAACAATGAACATAATTTCAGTTTAAAAGGACAAATAGCAAAGAGCATGTCATTGTCAGATCACCAGGACTCTACAAAATGCCTGTTTAAAATGCAGGGAGTCTATTAAAGATGTCGGTCATGGCCAATGTCTAGTTTTTAGAAGACCTGTCAGAGAATATTTATGACACCACTTCACGTAAATTATGTTTGACGCTAATGCTAACCTCCCGCTGTGTTTTTAGTGGTGGTCTGAAGGATTTTACACAAGCATAGAAATCAAGTAGGCTTGTCAAAGTGTGGGTTATTTTCAGTAGAGATCCATCAAAACCAAACAGTCAAGGACAAGGACATGCACATGGCTTTGAAAAATAATGCACGTTCTTCGATGCGTAGATGCTTTTGTACGTTTTTCGATCGCACTGTTTTTCTCCAGCGCTTCCCTCCAAATATGCAGGCTGTTCTTATATCTTGAACTGTGATTCAATGTGACAGCGAATGCACAGTGTATGACTCATGATCCCAAATGAATACAGAAAGTCACAATGTTTTCTGTTCATTTCCAAACTTGGAAACAGTTCACTTTCCCTCATGGCAAGAATTTGATTTATTCTGAGATTTAGGATTGCCTCAAAACTAATTTGACTTTCTATAAGCTTTTCAAGGATGCACCATTATCAGTAGATTGGCAGATGATGCTGTTGATGTCACGATATAACATGCCTAATATTTTTCAATTGCCTTGAAATGCACCTTGTTTTATTTTTCTGTTAATGATTTCTAAAAGCGACACTGAATGGCTGTTAATGACTGTTAAAAATGTAGCTTTGCAACGCAGGAAGAAATGGCATTTTAAACATATTAGAATAGATTTCTTTTTTTAATTGTAATAATAGTTCATAATATATTGTAGCTTTGGTGAGCACAACAGACTTCTTTTAATAACATTTTTAAAAAAAATTTGTGAACATTTTGTATGAATACTTTATCCTGGAAAAAGCAAAAACATTGATTTGAAGTTTTGAAGTATTGTCCCTTTTCTCCTTCTCCACCTTTTCTTCCCTTCATGTCCCTCTATTATCCACACTCCTCCTTCACCAGCGGCATTAGTCCTGTCAGCTAATCAGTGGCATTAAATGAGCCATCCGATTAAGTTAGCATCATTAGCGAAACGTTTGGCAACCGAAGCACAGCGTGCCACACAATCCTCCAAATTAGCTTTATTAGTTACATAATGTTCCTCTGAGGCCTCTGACATTTCACTCTCCACAAGAGGATTTACTTAATGAGTTGGCTGTTTCTGGCGCTCGCTCCACCAACTCCGCTGATGACCTCTGCTTAGTTTTACTCCACTTTGAGACGCTGAACGCCGTCATTGTCTGATTGAGTATTCTAATTAACAGGCTCAACTCTTCTTAATGAATGGCGTGTATAAGTATTTCAATTATGATTTAAAAATATGCATGGCCTCTTTTTTGCCAATTACATTTAACTAAGGTGAGGATGTTTTGGTAATAATGAAGCAAATTTTGAACAGTAATAATAAAACACTGCTTATATTTTGTGTATGGGTTAACAAGCTGAAAAAAAAGGTCCTGGACCACAAAACCCCGTCATAAGTGTACATTTTCCAAAATTGAGGCTTATACATCACGAAAGCAGATTAAATAATGTTTTCATTGATGTATGGTTTGTTACAATTTAGAAAATATCTTAATGGAAAATGATGTTTACTTTTTTGGGTTAAAAATGATCCAAAATCAATATTTGAGAAAGTACCAGCCAGTGTTCAAAACTTTCACATTACTTTATCCTAATTCAAAACGCTTAGCTTATAATAATGTTTTCTAATTTTAGTGGTACAGGTTTTTGCAGGAAATTTGAGCAATGGCACGTCATTACGTCAATTCTGAAACACAAAGAAGTTGTACCGACTACTATTGCATGTGAGGATTCAGCAGGTGACAGATCATTCATAGCCTTTTCTCACAGCTAGAATAATTAAATGTCAAAAAATCATTTTGATGGTTGATTGTAATCCAGAAACCATTATATGAAACACATCTGAATGAAATAAAATTAGATTCCAGTTTTAAAGTGCTTCTGATTACAGATAGCCTGGGATTGCAAACAGTTTGAAGGGAACATAGTTTTCTTTTTGGGTTAAAAGAATTTCTTAATATACATTTTGAATGATGTGACAATAAGAGATTAGAGTGTACCTAAATTGAAATTTACACACCAGTAGCGTAACTACAGACAGTGCACCGTGTGGCAGGGGGCCGCATCGCAAAACAAACTTACTATATTAATATATAGAGAAATATGAATAAAACAATATAATTCATGCTGAGAGTTTTCAAAAAAGTGAATAAATACATAAATTTGCATCAGTTACTTGTGCGCTTTAGTGATGTAGTGGAAGAACTTTTGTCAAGGATTTCTGTGGTTCCAGGTTCTGATCCACCCTTCTTTCTTTTCTTTTTTTATTGAAACTAAAGCGGTGTTCATTAGTGTGACTGTATATCAAGAGCAAGGACATGTTTATGTGCATTTTGTTTTGTGCTTTTACCAAAACGAAGCGCTCGACCGCCTGTGTGAAGATGCGCATTGTGCACAAGTGCCAAGAGAGAACTGATAACAGCATCAACAAACTGTAATGTAAGAACTGTTAAGACACTGGTTTAAGTTGGTCTAAATAAATTAGGTTATGTACAAATTCGCTTATATGGGTTGCCTTTTAGACCCAAGCGTTGTGTGTTTGTATGTGCGTCATAACGGCACCTGCACTGGGCCTGTCATGACTAAGTTACGCCATTGCTACATGCTAATACACACTATACTCATAGTCACATGCTGATGTTGTTCAGATAAATATATTGAGAATAAAATATAACAATAATAATAATTTGCAGGGTTTGATGTGATATGAGCTAATCAATCTTTAGATTAAATTGGTAGTGGTGTAATGCTTTTTAGAACAAACGTGGCAGATTTGTTACTTGTCCAGATGACAATATATGGTGAAAATTCTTATTTGGGTCATATTGCAAGACATAGGCTAGAATCTGTGATTATTAAGTATGGGATCCACTCCGGTGTAGTGACTGACAGCAACACATTCACCTCAAAACATTGGATTCACCCTCGCTGGAGCTGCGCCGGAGTATAACCCAAGTATGGGATATAATTATGCAATGAACTGCAATTCCAGGTTTTTAAACAGGTGGCGACAAAGAGGTGAAACGTAAAAACTGCTGCTTTAATATACTAATAATTTTTGGAATAAAAAAACCAAACATAATTTTTACACATTGTACGTTTGGCTATTGCTACAAATATACCTTTGCAACTTCAGACTGTTTTTTTGGTCCAGGGTCACATTTATATTTTAAATGTTTAATATTTGATTTCATATTTCTGCTTTGAAAAGCACAGTCTGACATGTCCACTATCATCATGTTGAAATTTAAAAGGCTGTTTGTAGGATGCTGTTCCTCAAACCTTCCTCTAGTTCCTCATCCTGCCCATGATACCTCACTGTGATGTTGGAAACATGACGCCTGGCATAATGATCAGCAGTAGCTCGCTTCCCTGCTCCCTGCCCAGTCTTCCCTCCCGCTTTCATTTAAACCTCCCGAGCTGTAACACCTCTGTTCTGCTTCGTTCTGTCAAGTAAGAAACAAAAATGTGAGCTCAGCAGGAGCTCCAGAGAAGAGTTCTGTTCACTTCTGTTTTTTAATTAGTTCTATGGGGGAAGTCTTTAGCGCTGTATGTTTGTGTTCGTGAATAGTCTTTGATCAGGCATTTTGCACACTATATCAGCTGCCAGCAGCAGTATGCTTTCTCTCAACCTAACTGAGGGTTCACAGTATGTTAACAGTGAGGTAAAAGAAACTGACACAGTCATTTGAAACATATAACCTCGTGACCTTGACCTTGTTCTTAAGCGCATTTCATGGAACTGTGTTGTGTGATAATAATTGGTTCTGACAGTGTCGGAGTGGTTTAGGCCACAGCTGTCCGCCTGGTTGATTTTTGCAAATATTTCCACACCTGCGATGCTGCCTTGTCATGTTTTATATGTACAGCAGTTCAAATAGCTTCTGCTTGAGCTGACATCAGTCTTTGGCTAGCTGACGTCACGTTAACTGTCACACAATGTCATCTCAAAAACAGATTTGATGCTGTGCTCACCTGCTTTTAATATGTCGTCGGGGTCAGGATCAATTTGAACATTCTTGGTATTTAGGCTATGTCTGCAGTAATACAGATACATTTAAAATAGCATTATCATTTCAAAATGCTCTCTGTCCATACAAGGAGACCAGACATAATGAATTTCTCATGTTTATCATTTTATTACCAAAATAAGCAAAATCCATTTACAAAATCCACCATTTTGCCTTTTAAACAATTCAGACAGGACAGAAGATTAACGTCAGTAAACTTAAACTATACAATTTGTTTTTGCTGACATCTTCGTCTGAAATTCATTCATGTTCGTGTGCATTTTAAGTAAACATGGAAAAACAATTGTGCTGTACTTAAACACAACATATAAAAAAGCCACAAAATGCTATTTATTGTTTACATTTCTTAAAAAAATTGAATAGAATATTGAAAACCTGAGATCTTGTTTCATACGAGAAGTAACTTGATTTTTGCGAGGGCGGTTTTTGTGAAGGGGCAGTTGCCCTCATGTTTTGCCACAGACCAACAATTGTGAATAAATTGTTTGTCGTCTTTGCAGAAAAGTAATATTAATATTGTACAAAGTAACGCTGTGGAAGTGAATAGCACATAATAGGGACAATATGTTTTTACATTACTAAAATGCGTTACTGGTTTTAAATACCTCCACACTAAAATATGAAAACAGCATTTTCAAATTGTCCACTAATTTGCGTGTTTAAAAAAAGTGTTTTTTCACAAGGACAAAAAATGTCAAAATGTAGATAAAAAAAAATATTTTCCAGTGTATCTGTAGTAGTGTAGATATAGATATCATTCTGAAAAAACACAATGGCACAATCTTTGTACAACAACTGCTCAAAATCTGATGTTTTGAAGCAAGTGCGTAATTGTCAGAACTACACTAGCATCCTTCCCAGTGCAGCTGAGCAGTGAAAACCTCCATTATCTGCTGATGTAAGTTCAGCCCAAAAGCAGGCAACATGCTCATGAGATCACTAGCAATCAGAGGCCAACAAGAGATTGAAAAAAGTTTTTAAAAAGTCAGTTTATTTTACAAAAAATATTCTGTGTCAGAAATATACACAAGACTTTACACAGTGGGTTCTTGTTTTTGCTTCGTCTCCGCTCTAAATGAATTATAATCTGAAGATGTTATGTAGACGGATATGTGCATAATTAAACAGTGATAATATCAGGAAGATGGCCTTTCTCATTCTTTCTTGTTCGCTTCCTTCATCCAGATCCAGTGATTATGGGTCAACCTACACCAAGCTCAACTTGATGCCTGGGACAACCATCATAGTCACAAACTTCTACATCTGTCCCACCAATAAGAAAAAGGTGAGTGCTTTTACTAAATCCTTACAATTCTTCGTTATCAAAAATGTATATAGAGAAGTAAAATATCTACTTTTCCCCTTTCACTGCCATTTTAATATCATGATTGATGCACATAATTGTCATATTAATTATATTTTTTCACCACATATATTAATGAATATGTGAGTATGTTAATTAATTAGCATGCATAGATACTGAAATTATCACCCAATTATAAATAATTGGCAGGAGTGTATGTTTAAGCACAGATCAGGGATTCTACATAAAATTGTACTTATAAGCCCCAAATGGTTTTTCTCACTTGATATTAGAATGTTTTCAAATACAGCTAATAAATATGTCCCGTGAGTGTGTGTGAGTATAATTAAAGGTGAGGAGTCTAAGGTCATGTACATTTTTTTTCTTCCTCCTTTATGGAGATTGATGGTAATGATCACCCTAGAGCAACTGTGACATGTTCAAGCGTGTCAAAGTCATCCTAATGAAGTTTACAGGGATCTCCTGCCCATTAGTAATCTCCTCACAAGCCCTTAAACATGAACACACGTCACAGCTGAAGAAGTGCACGCTGTCTATAATAGGCGATTTAGCAGAGACACATCAAAGCTTTTCAGCTGTCTCCAGCTCTTGATACAATGCGCAATATTAATAATTCACAGGAAAATAACAGTCACTCAAAATTATATGCAGTGTGTTTGAGGAAAAAGCTGTGTTTTGTTGTTTGTGGCTGCAAAGTAAATTGCACAGGAAGTGTCGACTTCAGGGAGACAAAAGAGAAAAGTAACTCCACAGTCACCCTAATGGCGTAACTGTCAAACCCCTTTCCCACATCAGGCTCCTTTATCTTCAAATCGCGGACAAATCTCGGACCTTGACTGCCGACACAAAGAGTGTTTTGAAGAGAGCAGGACAATATGTGCACTTTCTGCTGTGTCTGGGAAAAAGTGGCTTTCATCAAAACAGACACTTGCAGGCTTCCAGGGAACAACCCTCGAGTGTCTTCCTCTTGCAAGAGGCACTTGCAGAGAAAAGCATCTATTTGCAGAGCTGGCAACACTTTTAAACTCTGACTCACAGAAATGATACTCGTGCTGCTGGACAGCAGTTATCATATTATGATGCTATTCATCGCAATCACACTCTCTCGGGTGCTGTGTGCTAATTTGTAAAATTAAATGAAATGCTGTTCAGTTGGGTGTAAGGTTAGCGGATATGTTAAATGTAAAAAAATTTGACAGAATTTAGGTGGCCGTGTAAAAGCAGCAGCATTGATTTTTAATTTGGCCATTAAGTCTCGTAAAGACTATGATTTGACTACATCCACAATCTATTCTTTTCCAGGGCCATGTGAATACCGTATGTACACACACACACTCTGTTTACTCAGTGTGATTCTTTATGGCATAATTTAATGCTTAACAGTGAGTGTAGATTTAGACATTGTAGTGAAATTCATTTCAAATTAATGGCAAAAACACATTTTTTATTGCACTAAAAAGATTTATTTGAAGTCTCCATGAAGTGTTAAGGACAACTGTCAAACCTTTTGAAGACATTTCATCCATATATCCTGATAAATTTGTATCATCTTCAAAAATAAATTGTTCTGGTGGGCTTGTTTTACAAGGCTGCTTGCAAGGCTGGGGAAAAATGGTCTCTTAAAAGTTTTTTATAAAATGTATTTTTATAAATAAATACAGCTGTTTTGTTTGGTTATTTTAACAAGGTTAATAACTAGTTAATGCTAACTAATATAATACAAGTCAAGTCATCTTTGTTTATATAGTGTTTTTAACATTATGCAGGTTGTGTCAAAGCACCTTACTGTATCAAATAGGAGAATAGAGTGTCAGTAATGTAAAATGACTAGATTAAACACTTCAGTTTTCAGGTAAAGGCATTTTATTGTCGAATTCAGTGATGGACAATGTCCAGCTTAGTTCAGTTCAAATAGTATCTGTGCCATCAAGTCGACAATAATCGCTGGAAATTAAGTGTCCCCAACTAAGCCAGAGGTGACAGCGGCAAGGAACATAAAAACAGGATTTTTGAAAAACAGAGTTATCTGTTTTTGCAAATGAACCCTTTGTGTGTGTGTGTGTGTGTGTGTGTGTGTGTGTGTTATATATATGATATATATATATATATATATATATATTGGTTGAGTCAGTGTTGCAGCGTCTGCTCAAACAAACAAGAGCGATGTCTGATAGCACCATAGAGCCACAGTGTTTACACTTCAGCTGTATTGCTCTACCCTATCTGAGTGTGTATTTATAAATCAAAACATGCATGTCAAGCTTTGTGAGACAGAGAGAGAAAGAGTGATGGAGACTGTGCTCCTACAGCCCACAGGTCACCGTACAGCTACACAGTGTCAATCAGAGTGGCATAAGACAGCATCCCAGCGTAGAGGAGCGGGATCAAACGCCACTGATCCAAAACCAAAACGTCTGGCCCTCTCATTTCTACAGCGCTAAGCTCAACCGAGCGTGAATGAGAGCAAGAGACACAGAAAGAAAGAAGGAAACAGGAAAAGACAGAAAAGCAAGACTTACTGCAGTTGCAAATAAAGCTATCCTTGTCTCTGATATATCTGACCTCCATTAAATCACATTTCTAAGTCCCTTAACGAAGATGAGCAGTATCTTTTCTCAGTCCCTAATTAGAAATATTCAGCAGTGGAATTAACGGCAGCTGATGCTGCAGTAATGGATTCAGTGGAGTTCAGTGCCGCCTGCCTTCATTTCATTAATAGCTTGCGTGGTTCAGACAAAGAGTTTAAGCAAACAGTTTAATTTCAAACGGCATAAATTTCACTTCCTTTGTCCTGCCTTATCTCTTACTGGAACTCCAGCAAGCAATTATTCAAGAAATAATGTGAGATTCGTCCACACTAGAGATACGGCCAAAGTTCATTAATAGGAAATGGCCTTCAAAATGAGAAAGCAGGACGTTTCTACATTATCAGAGAAGTAATGTTGTTAGTCTTTTATGGTTTGTTTCAGATTCTACACAGTTTCAAGCATTTACATATGAAATATTATTTAACTTGTCTTCATGGCCTTTTTCTGACTGTTTTTCAAACCGAATACTTCCATGATTTGGAGTCACAAATTTAGCTAACACTTTATTTTAGGGTCTCTCAACTAGTTGCTTATTAGCATGCATATTACTAGAATATTAGCCATTTATTAGCAGTGATTAAGCACATATTAATGCACATTATTCACTATTCCACTTCCCTAATCCTACCTAATACCTAAACTTAACAACAACAAACCATCAATAAGCAACAAAGTAGGCATTTATAGTTAATAGTAAACAAGTGTTCCCTATTATAGAGTGTTACCCAAATTTGGTGCCCTAAACAGTATTGTATGTTCAGATAGATGGTGTTATGTTGTCTTTCCATATATAAATCTCACCCTTTATGGTGTGTCTTTTTTTACGAACTGTGTTAATGGCGTTCTTCTGTTCTGATGAACTCATTCTTTTGGAAAAACTATCATAACTTCAGTAGCTATAGTCGGAGCATGAGGCCTGAGATTAAAATCTCTTTGCTCAGTGTCTTGAAACTGAGCTAAAACAGATATAAAAGACAGTGGCTATCTCTGACATTTGTGAGGTTAATATTAAGAAAGGTCGCGTCCACGAGCGTGATTGCCTAATGGAATGATGTTTCTCTAGGTGAAAGTTCTCATAGAGCCAGAAAGGAAGGAAGAGAGATAAAAGCCAAGAGATGTTCACTTGTTCCTCATAGCTGCTTTATCTTTAAGAATTTAGCAGGATTTTCTCATTCTTTGCTGAAGGATTTCTCATTGTTCCATCTGAGTTTATCCGCCCTGACACGAAGCTCATAGACTGTTGGACTTTACTGTAAATTGGGGTATTAACTCACTGTGATGCTCATAGTGCAGATAGATCTAAAATGAGAGGAAATTCACATTTGCTCAAACTCTTTATTATTATTATGGATTGTTAGTGTTCTTAATTAACTAAATCCACGTTAGATCTTAGATTTCAAAACATTGACATTTCTCCACAAAATTAATTCGAATTTGCAGTCAAATTAAAAAGGATATTCTGCCAAATAAACACTTTTTTATGCCTAGATTTTCATTAATCTTGTCCTTAATGTTGTAAATAGAGATTTTTTTGGCTCAGCTTTAAAAGATTATGCAGTCAATTAAGTAGTTCATCGTTTAGCCAAGTATAAGTATTACAAATTGCTTCTTTGGTCATGGGCTCTGTAAGTTGTAATGAGCTTTAAACTGTTTTGTATGCCTGCACACATACCCTCTCAGCACTAAAGCAACCCTTACACCCATAAACCAACACACTTTTACTGAAACACATGCTGCTTGAAAATTTGAGTGTGATTGATTTTCTTGCATCACTTCAGTAATCATGCAGTACTTACATGAGAATATCATCAGAGCCTGTAATAAAGTTTTTGATGGCACTGTGACCTTGTTTATGCTTCTGACCTTGCAGAGAGATCGATAGCACTGATAAAGGTCGCTGATTTATTTTCGCACACAGTTTAATCTCTTGTCATAATTGGCATTACATGGAATTTGTGACAGATAAAATGGATTGGTCTGACCTAATTTTCCATAAGCAATCAATAAAAGACAACATTCAGTACCTTTATTATTTATTTTATCTTTTAATGCAAGAAAAAAGAAAGAGAGAAGGCATGTCCATTGCAGCTTTGATTTATTGAAGGAGTTTTTCTTCAATTATTGTTTTGTCTCTGTTTAGTCTATGCCTTGGACTTAAACCTGCTTTGAGACCTGTATAACAAAAATCTATAAAATAAAAGCTCAACTGAATGCAGAGGTGGGCAAATTCTGAGGCAGTGGCCTCACTAAACATGAACGTAATAGTAATTGCTGTTTTTTCTAGAATTCTTTCCCCTCTTCCACTGGTCAGACAGAGTATTCAGCAAAAAATGACTTCTTTTAAATGTAATCAGCATGCCCCTCTGCTAACCCAGCTTTTGTGTCTGTCATTATTTAGGCTTGATTTTCTGTAATTATCAGTGGATTTTAGATAAATGTTTGCTAATTATACCCTCAACAAATTAAAGGTAATTCATAGACTTTTGCGTTTTGTTTTGTGGCTTTGATTTGTGAGAGCTCTTATGAACAAGCCTGTAGCACGGAAATAAAATCTACACATAAACCGAAGGGTTGTAATTGTAGAGTTTATGGAACACTGCTATGAGTATAGTACAGAAATCTTTTTTTAATATAGAGTAATGTTGTGTGTTTGTTTGCTGCTGTCATTTTAAAACAGTTGCTCATTATTTATATATGTCTCAGGCCTCTATTTGAACATTTTAGAAAGTGTCTGGAGTTTTAAATGACTTAAAACTTGGACAGCTGTGTGCATTCTGTCATTTTCACTCCCCTGATTTCTTATTCCTCATTTAGTTGCATTTCATATCATTTATACTACCCTACCATACTGATGAGAACATAAGCAGCAGTGCATCCTTGAAGATCTGCCAACTGTGGGTCTTTCATGCCAAGAGTCTGCTGATGTTTTTGCTTAATGATGCATGTAATAATGTGTACAGTAGTTAATACAAACCAAACATGTGCCTTTTGCTTCTGCATGTATATATTTACTGCGTTAAAGTATTGTGTATTTATTGTGTAAAGAAAAAGTTCACCAAAAATCTTCTGAAAGTGTTTTTACCCTCAGGCCATTCAAGATGTAGCTGAGATTGATTGACAGATTTGGAAAAGTTGAGCATTGCATCACATAATCTCCGGTATATCCTCTGCAGTGAATGGGTGCCGTCAGAATAAGAGTTTAAAGAGATGATAAAAACACCAGTCACTTCTTGTGAAATGAAAAGCTGAATGTGTGTAAGTAACAAAATGCAACAAGTCCTCCATGCATAATATTAAGTTCTTCAGGGAAAATGTCATCTTGTCGGAATCAGGAGAGAAAAATGCACAGAACAAGCACTATTTACAATAGGGAAGATGTCAGAGGCAATGAGGGTCAGACTTTTCAACCCCCCACATACAGTACTTACTGAAAAACAGGGAAAAATGAAATGGGTTTTTAAAAAGCATTATTTTGAATCTGATGATAATAAAAAGTAATGATAGAACACTCTGTATTGGAGCTTTTTATTTGTCATGGTAGCCTAACATCACAGTTAGATCAATACACCAGTCAGTTTGATACACAAGAGCAACCAGAAAAGCAATGGCTAACACATTTGGATTCAGTGTGTTTTTGCTGCTCAAACTTCTTTTAACCCCAGTGCTTGTGTGTATGACAGTAATGACATCGTTATAACTTGTTAAACTCTCCTACAGATTAAATAGATAAACATGAACATTTTAAACATATTAAAAATAGTAGACCATCAAGGAACTTTTTCTGTGATTGGATCATTCTAATCTTACATACTCCTTAGGATGGATCGTATGCAAATTGGGACCCATGGACAGTTTTGTGATATTTGATTGATTCTTTTTTCTGGCACTTTGAGTTAGATTGGCTCTGACTGCACTATGAAATAGTTTAATCACACCTGGACGGCAGCCAAACTGTTTGAGGATAAATTGATTGTAGCTGAAAAGAGGTGATGGAGGTTGGAGATAAATTCATGATGACGTGGAGTGTCTTTGAGGACTTACAGATGGATTGATTGCGTCTGCTCTCAGCTGATATGGAATTTTGGCTGCAGTTTTGAACTGAATCATCTGCTCTTGTGAAAGAGAGATGGACGTGGAGAAATCTTTTAATCATCTCACAAAGAGATGCACAAAGCATGCACATATGCAGAACTGCATATGTGTAGATGACAAATAAAAACTGGACTGTGTCCTATGGTGTGACATAGAAAAAAATGCAAAAAAATAAAAATAAGCTTAACATACAAATAACATGAGAAAAATAGTTTTTTATTTATTTTTTTATTTTTTTCCATCACACCATAGGACACACCGATACCGTACACAGCTGGGTCCGAGATATTCATATTTTAAAGTGCCCCTATTATGGGTAATGTTCATGTTTTGGTGCTGAGAGGCCCCAACAACAGGGTGATATGCATGCAAGGTCAAAAAAACACTTTCATTGTCTTTCAATGCTTTTATTTTTATCTTACTTGCTCAACGACTCTCAGACGATTCACTCATTGATTAGTTTAAATGTTTTAAATGTTATGTCCTGATTTCTCACCACTAATGAGCTGTAGAATTACTTTACAGTTTAAAGGTGGGAAACACAAATACTTGTGAATTATGCTGAATCAACAGAGAGGTCATTTTTCTCTTTTACATGTCATGACTGTGAGGATTCCCCAAGCCGTTTGTTAGCGAGTTCCTGATCGTCGTCTTTCTGATGTTCGCTCTCATTTCCTGTGATGTATGGTCTAGTGCTGAAGTGCATTAAAGTCACTCTCAGTTGATTGACAGTCTGTGGTTATGCTGCTGTGTTGTTCTTTGGCATTCACACACTGATTTATGACATTTGTCTTTTGTTGTTGTTTTATTGCTTATTGCCAAGTTGATGTTTGAAAAATGACAGCTTGATGGCAGGAGTCTGCATGTGCGCATACCGAAACTCATCTTTGGCAAATGATATTTTCTGACGATCTGTTATTATTTTTACTGATGATGTCAGGCAGAGACAGAGAGGGTTTATCTGCTGCTCATACGCTTATCAGAAAGAGAGTGAAACTGCCAACGGCAACATATCCCATCAGAGATATTCAATGCTTTCTCTCTATCCTTAAGTAAAGCTAGTTCAAACATAATGCAGGTGTGCTTTCTGATGGACGTCTGTGGCTTTCCTGAGGTTTGGTACCTTAAATTGCATGGTGGAGAAGCTAGGGGTCTGTAATCCATTTTAAGCATAACTGTTCATGTTTAAAAATGGCAGTGTTGTCCATTCTTCTAGATGTGGTATGTTGTAGTTATATAGCTGCTGGGTTGAATGTCCCAGCTGTGACTGAAGGTGACAGTCAATGCTCTTTCATGTGCTGCTCCGCAGGTTTACTAACACGCTGATTATTCCACCCCTTTCCTCTTTTGCTCCTGGCTTTTTTCATCTTGTCTTCTCCTCACAACAGGGAGACAGTTTTACTGTATGTTATTTTGGTTCTAATCCATACAGTATGTAACTGAAACACACACACACACACACACATTCAGTACTGAAGCATTTTGTTAACCCTTTCAGACCCTACGTCCATTACAATTTTGCATTGAGTTCTATATTGTTAAATTTCAATTAGTGACGTTTCAGGCAAACAACAAGAAATGTCCATTTGACAGTGGGTCTCTTAAGCATAGGAGGTATAACCTATTGTATAGACAAAGGGATGGGATTTTAAGTAATAATCCTTCTACCTGCTTTTTTTGTTTGTTTTTTGTGTTTGTTGTGTACTTTTTAAATATTTTTTTTAAGTTTTATTTTTTACATATTTTATTTACATATTTTAGGTATAATAATTTATTCAAGAGTTCGCGCTTCCTCATAATCAAGAAAGGATAAAGTTTAGCATATGTGGCGTACTGTCCAGGGAGCGAGCTGGGAGGATGGCAGACACCGAACCCTAGAGGCTTGAACCCTAGCCAGGGCTAGAGCTCGGCGTCCAGCTCGGTCCTTTCATGCCCCCCAGGAAGGCGCGAGAGCAGCTAAATGGCGGAGAAGGGGTGGAGGAGGGATGCGTAAAAGGCGGGATGTGGAAGGAAAG
>JAUMHR010000052.1:14403036-14421137 GCA_032361145.1 Enteromius fasciolatus
ATTTCTTTATTTTTGAGATTTAAGAAGACTTTTTTTGCAAACTTTTATTTTTTAATTTCAAAATAATTAGTTTTACTATCAAA
This sequence comes from Enteromius fasciolatus, assembly GCA_032361145.1. Taxonomy (NCBI): domain Eukaryota; kingdom Metazoa; phylum Chordata; class Actinopteri; order Cypriniformes; family Cyprinidae; genus Enteromius; species Enteromius fasciolatus. Next base: position 14,403,120 of record JAUMHR010000052.1, read on the forward strand.
CACAGTATTTTTGTTAATAATAAAGACACAAAAATAACCCCATATATCCAGCAAGAGTGAATATGTTTGCACTGATTGTTCTTGGGAAAGGTTTTCATTGCATTGATAAACATAAGTTATTTTTTTTAACTTTCAAGAATTTTTTTAAGGAACAGGAAAAGAGACTTAGGCAAAGTAGTGATGTTGCTTTTATTAATGATCACAATTAAGTGAATAACTGGAGAATTCAACAAACAGTAAGTAAAAGCATTATGGAGGTGAATGAACAGATATTTTTAAATAAAAGCGCTGTAGGAGAAATGAGAGACAAGCTGAGGGCTGGAGGAAAGGGAAAATCAGCAAAGCAGGTTTAGTTTCTGTCAAGTGCTGTCATTATTCTCTGCTAAATGTCACAATCTGAACTTCAGCCTGTCTGTTTGAGTATGTATTTTTAGATACGGAATGACCCACTCATTGGTAAAATGTGATAAAGACGCAAGATTACATGTTTATCGTGCAACCCTGTCACACACATGTACAGATTCCTGCAGCACTGGAGACAAACCTGTAGGACCTCTGTTTGTTGTCTTGATGAATACAAAGTCTCTTTTTCACATTAGCCTCTGTTTGACTGTTATTAGAATCAAAGGCTGCCTGGGAATCAAGTAGAAAGAATAAAAGAGTTTCACATAATGGCTGCCCTGTAGACGGGACATATTTAAATCTGGCGTTTTGTCTCGCTTTAGGTCAAAAGACAGACATTAGTGATACATATAACAGAAATTAAACTGCATATTAAGGTAAAGGCAGAAAACATTTTTAAGTAAGGCTAATTGTGTGGTTTAAAAGTTCATGTATTCACCTCACTTGGTCATTATTGTGATTTCTTGTAGTTTTTATATGATATGTTTATGTATGAGATGGAAGATACAGTATGTTTAGGGATGGACTGATATTTTTTTAAACAATGTATGAATTCATACAAAACAGCTCCTTTTCTTCATCTCAGGCATGCTTGTTATGTATGCTAGTCATTTTCTCTCTTGTACAAGCAAGTTAAATGTAACAGTTCAGAGAGTACATCTGTCTAGTGTATTTTTAGTATAGAAATTTGAATTTAAATTATTACCAGAATGCACGCAAACCTGATTAATCTGGGAGTACAGTTAAGAGTATAATAGTCTTCAGTGTTGACTCTTTATATGTTTCGCTTTCTTAAAGTTTACTTTACAGTGTATGCTGTGAAATCTGTATACAGTATTGAATAACAGATGATCTAACCAGTCATACAGAAATATAGCTTGCCTTTGTGTTTGCTTTCAGTCAAATCAATGCATTTTGTTAATAAAGGGTTAGTATTTTATTTCAGACTTCTGGATGTATGCGAAATTAAAAGAAAAGAAAGAAATTGTATTTTTTAATTTGCATTACTCATTGTGAATGCTGTCAATTTTCCCTGTTGAAGAAATGATCAATGTGTAGTGGGATTTATTTGGATTTGTCCTGTATATGAAAATGCCTATATATTTGATGACTTCTTGGACCCTTCCGATGTGTTATGAATGTTTTATGAACTTGATCATGGGATTGCATGCAGAGCTGCTTTTGATGTTTTGCACATGCTGCAGTGAGCCTGCGACTCTGTGTGTGTGTGTGTGTGTGTGTGTATACCGTTTTGTGTAGAAGGCACAAAATCTCCAAGCTCCACACAATAGCAAGGAGTCTTGTTAATCCTGCTCAACTTCTAAAGGTCACAAAACTGTTTTCCTGCAATAACTGACTACTCCACCTTAGTATTATTTCCTGCTCCATCTTAATTATCTTTAAGATTTGTGTCACATGTCTCACATTTGGTGTGACCTGTGGCACATTTTCTTAGTAATTAGCTCTTGGTGTTATTCCATAATCCAAATCTAAAATCGTTTCAGACCAAAAATTATGCTCTTCTATTCTTGAGAAGTCAAGCTGTTAAACATAATGAAACATTATTTAAAAAATATAAAGTATAAAGTATGAATAAATATATATATCATGAAAACATCAAAATGAGTACATCAAAACTTAATTACACAAAAATATGAATTTAAGTTTACCTAAAATATCCTGCCTGATACAGACGGTGACATACAAACGCTGCAAATAAAGACACAAAGTATAACATTATACTGTCTTGAAGATGCTGTCTGTACTCTTGTCCTAGTGCTGAGTGAAGACACAGTGACACAAAGACTAAATACAATTAACAGGAACAAAAAAGCTTTAAACTAAATGAAGAGATGTGTTGTTGTTGGAAGTGAAGGTCAGGCTGTGCAGGCAGCAGTTGGTCCAGAGGGGTGGGGGTTGTTTCTTTGTGATTTTTCTTTTTTTGTTAAATAAATTAGACTCTGAGGCTTTGCTTTTGTTCACAGCGTACTCCACAGCATACTGCTGTAAGATGTTTTTTTGTTTAAAGAAGTCTCTTATGCTCACCTAGGACTGCATTAGTTTAGTATGATAGTAAACAGTAGTATCTGATAATTGTAAACTTTTCATATTTTTAATAATAAATATGAAATGGTTGTTTTGATAAAGTACTACATAAGTACAGTCTAATAATGTAAAGTCACTCTGGGTAAAAAAAAAAACTAAAACAGTTTTAGAAGCAGCCTGACCTTGACTGTTGTTTATCTGGCTCTGGGCTCGATCAGGACTCCAGTGCACCCAAGCACACTTTACATCAGTTCAATATTTCAACAGCTTCAAATACAGATGAATCAAGAGTGCCGAGCAACATGAATTATTACTCATTTTATATTGGAACCGGATAAACATGCACACAAGAGCACTATAATCATGTGCATCTACCTGTACATGTATTTTCACCTGCTTGCTCATATTTGCACATTTATCTGGCAATCAAATTAGTTTTGATATTAGTATGTTGTTTTTGATATTTGTAACATCAAATTCCTGTCGGCACCCCATACTGTGAGATACACTGTCATTATTGCACTATACCTGAGCCAGGTACAGCTTACACTGACACCCCGTGACCTGTCATAACATGCCATAGCATCCTTCCTGCTGTACGCCATAATACTACCACACCTGCCATAGTCTGGCATAACATGCTTCTCATGCATAATGCATATGCAGCTGTCTTACTGACCAACAAACTACACATAGGGAATGTGCACAACAAAGAGTATCAGTATGCAGCGTGAGATGCCTCACCAGACAAAATCAGACAGACCACACATGTGCTTGGACACAACTATGTGGATGTTTTCCATAACAATGCTACGCACTGGTGCATAAACCAGCATTTCAACATGTGTTTGTGTGTTGAGCGAGAGAGGAGAGAGATGTGGCTTATGCCTCCGATGAACAAAAGCAGGATGATGTTGCCGAAGTGAGAAGGGAGGGAGAAAGGTGGGATTTTTGGAAGGCGTGTGAAGGATGGACTGGGATACTGAGACGATAAATTAAAAGCAAAGATGAGTGCTTATCTGCACTCATTTCTCTGTAACAAATCTCTCAGCAGAAACGGCTAGACATGTTTGTTTTGTAAAAAGATTGATGGTTTGAGCTTTTAACCATTGTTTCTGCATATATTAAGTACTCTGCTACTCTTTCAAGATAAATGAAGTGTAAACTTTCTCTTTAATTACTGTGGTAAATCAATATTTAATGAATAAGCCAAAGTTGTTGACTTAAAAGTGGACAAAAATATTTTACAACATATTTTATTACTAACATAATGTATTATTTCATAGGTTTATGTTTATGGCAGACTTAAGGAAGACAATTTAAATAAAACATTGATGCATATCTGCTTTTTGCACAGCTAAAGTCATATTTTCCACCAAATTTTGATTATTAGTAAAAGTAATGGAATTCATAAATATATGACATAACTAAATATTAACTAAATGTAGAGGATACAATAATAAAAAAAGAGGAAATCTAGAAATGTTACTGTATGTTCTTTATGAAGTGCCTCATTTTTCTCCATAAATCAGCTCAGATCCCAGCCAGCCGTTCGAACGTCCCTTTGTGAAGCACATGAAAAACATTCTCTGAAAACTAACAAAGAGTTGTTTTTTTCTTTTCTCGTGCCTTCGTTTCTTACAAGTTGTGAACATGACTCAATCAAGCTTAACAAGCCTCTAGAGAGCTGAGTCATGCTTTGACTTTAATGAAAGCAGATATTGTCACTAGAATAAGCATGTCAAGCCGGAACATGGAAAATATTGCATCATTTCCAGTTTAAGCGTTTTCATTTGTAGTCATAGAAGCGCTCAGACCAGAGCTGTGTGCTGCATAGTTATGGTAGGAAAGAGGTGTGTTATGGTTTTGTGCTTCACTCTGTTTTAGTGAGCTTGAATGTGTTTCATCAATCCACTGTCACCATCTTAATTAGCCTATTCAAACTGCATGACAGCCTCTGCTGACCTGAAAAAACAACTCATTATAAAGGCCATGTCACCACCAATTATTCTTTCATTTTCTTTCCTCTTCTCCACTGAATTTTTAAATTCTCTTTTCCAAGTCAAACTATTAAACAGGGCTCAACGAGGTCCATTAGGTTCAGTAGTTTAGATTTTACTTGTCTTGCAAATATCTGCAGCGTATATATATGGTGCCAATGAAAAGATTTAATTTATTAAGCAATAAAGTAGGTTTTGACACTAAGATGATTTCCCTTTTTTAGATATAAAAAGCATCTTAGTGTCAAAACCTGCTTTATTGCTTAATAAATTAAATCTTTTCATTTGCACCAACAAGTGTTTGGTTGCTTTTGGTTGCTTTGCTTGCTTTTCAGTATCAGGGCCATGTTTCTTTAATATCTGCTGCTTAAAGAAGCATTGTTTTATTTGCTTTGCAATCAGAATTGTTAGTGAATATGATGCACTTTTTACTGATCTGTTGTAGGTTATTCAACTAAAAGTAGAGTGCTGTGACTCTGAATAGCTGTACTCTTTCTGTTGATGTTCTTGGTTTGACCCTCGTTTTGGGTCATTTATGAGCAGTAGTACATTTTCACTATGAGGAACTGTTGACCGCACAAGTATATTTTTAGCCTGTGAGTAGTTCATGTAATGGTTGAAGATAGAGGTGCATGAAACTTGCATTTGCCTTATATTTCATCTCTCTTTTTTGATCCGCTCATTTAAAATTCATCAGCAAACTGTAAAAAAGACAAAAGGTGAAAAATGTATATGGTGTTAGTAGAGAGTGCTGAGGTACTTTAAAAGATCACCTCCATAACAGTCTAAATATTTCAGTTAAGATGGTCTATCTATAACAGCTGCACGACTCAGACACACAAATGCACTTAAAGAGGTTTTACTCAATCTAATGTGATACTTGAAGCACCTCAGTATCACACCGCAGCATCCAACCCTCTTATTCCTGATGTGCTATTTCTCTGAAATGTCACAATAGGTGCTAGGTACAGCAAAAAGTGACGGAGCCCTTATACAAGCAGCTTCTGTAAAGTCAGCTGTAGGGTTACAGAATGCATCTATCTGTGTTTGAACAAAACAAACTTCAAATTAACAATCTTGCATGATTTCTTAATAGAATTTTGAAATACATGAATGTATTTGCTGACTGTGCCTGACCCATTTATTAAGAGGTTGGTCTGCTAGCCCTCGAGCTCCTCACCTCATTAAAGATCTACAGGCCTTGAAGGACTTTACTCAAATAGCTTTCACAACACCTAGTAGATGCCTCATTGGGCTTCAGTCAATGTTTGTAATGGCTAATGTCTGAGGAAGATTAAAGGTCTTTTATAACAGAGGGGTAGCTTGCGTTAGCTCACTTGAGCGTACAGGCTCACCATTCAACTAATACACCACAGGTGCTCCAGGATATAGGGAATTATTTAGTGTGAAATTATGACTTCTAAATGGCAAAAACCATGTAAAATAAAACCATAAAATGTCAGTCTGCACAAATATAGTTATCAAGGCAAACAATACCAGGTCAACCTTTTAGAGAGCGTTGTGTAAACATTTAATGAACCTTTTTTATTCCCCCGCCCTTGATTACATGCAACAGTGAGGACGAGGGATTAAGAAGATTTCTAGATAAACAGCGGTATTGGCACTTTCAGCCACATTTAATTCAGCAAAACATTTGTGCAACACCAGCAAGCATTAATGCAGCATACTTTAACAGACAGACATGTTCTGTTCAGACATCCTTAGACAGCAAAGGGTCAGAGGAGGAAAGAGAGGACCACTACTAGTCCAGTGCTAGCCCTTTTTTTTTTTGTATATAAGGCTCCCTTTTAGTTTTACGTTTGTTTGGTTTAAGAAGCCCACATTAAAGTATATGCATTGTAAAGCACAAGTTCCACTTGAGCGCTGGCGTTTTTTTATGAGAAAATGTGCCTTTTTGTGTAATGCATATTCAAGCGGCCAAGTTTTGTGTTTGTACATGCAAGTTTGGGAGTGTGTGTGCTGTGCATTTGTCTCATTTTGTGACTTGTGCGTTTTGTCCTTTTCTGTGGCACAATCAGGATTTTTCCCAGTACTACTCCGGAAATCAATAATGAACAAAGGATGAATGAGGCAATTATGATGACAAAAAAAAAAAGAGCAGAACAAAACTGGGCCTCCAGTGGGCCGCTTTTCAAGACTGGCTGGCAGGAGAGAGAAAAGAAAGTGCATCATTCATACACACTTACTGAACATGACATGACTGATATATGATTGACCTCAAAACCACTCTGTAATCCAACAATATACTATTTTAGTGCCTCCAGAATTCCTGTTTTGCCTTGCATCTGCCTCGCATTATTTTGTTTTTTTGTGCATGTTGAAGCGCACACACAGAGCCTTTGAGACTGTGAGGACCCTTCCTCTATATCCCTGAGCTATTCTGGGCTCTTCTTACTGATCTCTTAATAACCCCCTCTCATTTTTTCAATGGGAGAGTCAAAGCGGAAATCAGAACAGTAATCACTCTGAAAGATGTTGGAAGAGATGCATCATACTTACAGCAAGTGTGTGTAAGTGTGTGCATGTGTGTGTTTATTTTCATGTACACCCCCTGCTGCTACTCCTCCAAGCTCTGTCACTTTCACAGTGTGTTGCTGGTGCTATGGAGGAAAAGAGGAGAAAAATAAAAAGGAGATAAGCATAAGGTAGATACAAAGAGAGCATGTCAAAGAAAGCATGATAGGAAAGGCATTGTGGAAGATCACTTGTGACAAATAACAACTTGTTATTCTTTACTCATTTCCACACTCGTGTGTTTGTGTGTGTGTGTGTGTGTGTGTGTGTGGAAAAACTACCACACAAAGAAATGCGTTTTCATTTGGGCATTTCTCCAGCTTATGCACACTGTATGGTTGTGGCTATAATTTTGCTGTCTAAAACAAATTTCTGCAATCATAAAAGATTTTGTTGGATGTCCTAATGAAAAGAGAAAATGCTAAATCTGTCTGAGAGGGTTGTGTTTACAGGTGAGATATAGAATATAGATATAAACACAATAGAAGTCAATGGAAAATCTCCAACATGACAGAAAAATATGTGTGTTTTTGTAAAAGAAAGAGAGGGAGAGAAAGAGAGAAATAAAAGTTCAGTTAAAACTGCTGATATTTGTTTATATGATATGCAACATAAATATTATATTATTCACCATCAATGATATCAACATCATCTTGAATTTGCTCACAAGAACAAACTGCAGCGTAAGTCGTCTTTTTCTTTCTTTTTTAATTTTCCAGGAGAAACATTGCCAACATTAGGGGAAAAAATGTGGGTTTGTGTAATTTCACATGGAAATGAGGTGGTCAGAATGAACGTGGACTGTCAGCTAAAATGTCCGGTCTGTTCTGTCAATCTGAAGAGTCAAAAAATCAAACATTAACTGCTGGCTGCAGATAGTTAGCTAACTTAAGAATCTGTCCACACTGCAAGGGAACAGCAGTAAACGTCTTGTTATGTTTTGGCATCCAGCTACATTACAATACCTTTCATCAAATGGACACAGATAGCACCGGAGATAATAGCTTGATCAAAGCTCATTTTAAAGCAGTCTGCCTAACATCTCACATATTCACAATTCTTACTAAATTGTCAAGACACTGGGACTGGGGTGCACCTCATAAAACTGGGTCTGTCCAGACTAAAACCGGGACAGCTGGTAACCCAAGCCTTTAGGCTCCTGTCAGCCTAATTAATCATCTGAATGAATGCAGAATGAACTTGAATGACATTTTCTGGTCTGCATTCACAGCCTATGACAGCTGATATGCAGCATGACCGAATTGAGAAACCGGAGGTTTACGGGAACTAAGCTACATTAAATTCAGCCTCAGTGTCAGCCTGTTGATGATAGAGTCAAACCAAGATGTATACGCTTTTATTGGTACACAGTGTAGACCCCTTCAAATAATATGAACACAAATATACAACAGCCTCAACCCCATCACCTTGACTGATTGATTCCCAGCTCTCTTCTGTCGTGTCTACATTGGTGGTGTGGTTCACTGCATAACATCGTTAGTGAAGCAAACCAAAGATGACATGCACCAACATTAATAGAAATGAAATGTCGCTGCATGCAAATTTTTATCTCCGCTTCTGTTTTGATTTTTCCGTTGGAACCCAAACCAATTCCATATTACATTACCGCTAGTGGTTTAGCACTTAGGTCTCGAGTAATGCTGTTATGTTGTGTCCTCAGGGGCACTATTTATATCTCGATCTTTCTCTGTCAAATAGACAGTAAACTGCTTCAGTCTTGCTCAGTTGTCTGCTCATGATGTGCTGGGTAATAGGTGTTTTCACTGTCATCGGTTATCATGGCTATTGACAGAAGTCATAACCCTATCGTGGGCCATTTTCATCATGCCATAAGCCTTGGCAATTGTCAAACCATTGTCCTTCAAAAATTTAAAAACTGTTATTTACTCACACTCATGCTTTGTAAAAACAGTCACTTCCACAATCAGTATATTCAGCAAAGCATGTCTTGCTACCAAAAATCACAAACCTAGTTTGAAATAATCATATACAGTAGGTATGATATGTAAAAATATCTACATTAGCAGTAATGTTCTTTTCTGTTGTGTTTTAGCAAAAGCATTGATCTATTTTGGTGCTTGCTGTGCTTGTTTTTTTAAAATAACAGCATTATCCGCATCTCGTAATGGTCCTTTATGTCTTTATAGAGAAGCAGAACACACAGGAAGGGCTTGAATGAAGCCTGTTTGGCTCTAGATAATGAAAAAAATTATTAGAGGATTTAACACAGAAAGATCACTACAGTAACTTGTGGTGTGAAACACTGCTCAGTTTATTTTGAAATGGTAAAATGGTTTTGGCATTGTCATATTTCACCATGGTCCAGTTGAAACCAAGCCGAAATCTGAATCGTCCTTGTTTATATAATATGTCTAATAATATGAGGTTTAAATGTGTCAGTTTATTTAAACAGAAGTTACTTTATTTTAAGAAATCAGCAGATGAACTGGATTTTCCCAAAAGTCATGTTTTGGCTTTACCTTCTTGCTTTATCCAGATGTTTTCATGACATAACAGCACTTTGGTAGTCTTACAGCTAAGATGTTCAAACAGTTCAAGAACGGAAAGCAGAATTCTTGATGTAATTGACTTGCATTTACAGCATTATGTGTGCCTTCTGCCATTGAATGCAATATTGTAATATCCACATGTTTACGAAAAAAACCTCTCTGGATTCTTTACTCTGTTCGTCTCATGCTCTCTTTCACCTCTTCCAGTCTGTCTTCCTTGTTTCTATTGCTGTCCAGGTAATCTGTCTGTTCACTACAGCTGTGAAAATACAAGAACATTCGCCACTTTTCCCTCCACACCCACAGACATTAAGAATAAATAAGGCAAGTGAGAATGAATGAGAGAGAGAGAAAGAGAGAGAGAGTCTGACAAATGATGTTTCCTTGTGAGCTAAATTCCCCATTATTGACACAATAGGTAATTATTCCACCTATTCCTCTCCTTCAAAATGAGCAAGAATGTTTGAATTGGATCATTTCCCACTCACTTGACTGGTGAGGAGTGCCTGGGGGCAGCTGTCTCCACGGAGACCACATGGTAACCAGGGTAACCTGGCCTTTGACACTAGATCAGTTTTCAGAAGAAGTGGGTCGAACCTTTGGCACGGAAAGGAGTGTCTCTGTCACCTCTTACATGGTCTGCAATCATGTTTGGTTAATCATGTTTGGCTAAAATTTCTCACATTAGTTTAACTTCTCAGCATCCTCTCTTTTTTTGAGTATGTGTCTTGGAATGATATTCTGCCCACAGTCCAGCACAGAAGCCGCTTCCTCCTCTCTCAGGGTGAATCATTCAAGTGCATCCTCACTTTCTTTTTCATTGGAGCTCTCTGAACTCTTCTCTCCGTCTTTGTCAACACTTGGCCTCCTGCTTAAAATAAGAACCAAAAACTGCAGAAGTAACAAAACAAGGAGGGTGCAATTATAATAATGCTCATTGTAGTGGTGGGCGATACTGATAGACATGATTAACTGGTAAAAAAATGTAATGGTTACGAAAATGTATCAATTGCACACATTTTTAAGCATTTCTGTTTACAAATAAGTGAATTGTCATCACTGAACACAATCATCATTAAAATAGAATTCATTTTGCTATGTGCATGTGCTGTCTGAGAGACTCCACACTTGAAGACGATGCTCATAGACTGTGGGAGTAACTGAGTTTTTATTGTTATTTTTTTTTTGCATTGGATCCAGGCAGCTCTTAAAGTGACAGCTGTCTAATATTCCTGCTGTCTGTCATTCATGTTTATCAAATAACCAAAGAAAGAAAATCTCTGACTGTTCTTGACTTTAACTTTAATAAGAGGAAATGTATACTTAATTTACACAGTGAAGAATGTGCAGTGTTTTTATACAGTTGATTACTTTAGTTTTTACAATGTTGTTAAAGTAATTTGATTTATACTTATAATTATCGCTTGTAATTATTATTATTATTATTTTTTTTGACTGTTTACTTGTCTTCACTGAACTTGAATTATGTTTGTTTTTAATTTAGGCTAGTTTTTGTTATTGTTGCGATATTTACACCAGTGTCAAAATTATGAAAAGTAATATATTGTCACCATGAAATACCATTAAAATGAAGTTACTCATATCATATGTCGTATCGCACCAATCCTACTCATTAGTAGTGTTGGTAAAAAAATGATAGCATTACTATTGTTAATACCACATTGAATTAGGCCGTGGAATCAGGAAGCATGTATTTCATAAAGTAAATTAAATGTTGCCAATTGTATTTTGAGTTATTTTATTAATTTATTTGTATGTTTAAATAGTAATCATTTAAGGAAAAGTCAGAAAGGAAAAATATTTAAGTAGACACAGTCTATTTGTACAGTTTTGTTTTGGAGTTACATCTGCTGACTGTTTATACATCCTTTCCTCTTGTCAAAATGAATGATTCTTTTAAGTCATTGTTCTGGCTCACATAGCACAACGTGAAAAAAATGGTCCCATTTTCTCTTGCTTTCTGCCTCCATTCTCTGTCCATCCCAATAAATAAGTCTCTCTCTTCGACCTCTCTGTTTTCATTATTGTCCTGTCTGGAAGTAGAATACGGCAAAATACGGTCGCCATTCTCAGGGTTTAACATGATGGTTCAATAAAAGCTAAATGAAATGGAAAAGCATTTTTTTTTATGCTGAAACATAAAGCAAACAGCATTCTATTTCATTTTGGGGAGAGAGAAAGGTCAACATTTCATTTACCCCATCTTCTATTTACCCCTCTCTTTCTTTCTCTCTTTCTCCACCACCCCAGTGTTATAGCTCTACTGTGTCTGCAGCCATCAGGATTTAAATTGACCGTGACTACATAAGTCTGTGGCCTCCAAAATAACTGCCACGTTTATCCATGAATCATCGGAGTCGAATAACAGCCATTTTATCATTACGGGGATGCATATTTTGTCCTTTGTTGGGCCGAATTAAGCGTCTGCATCCAAAGCCATTTTCCCCATTTTAGACATATCTGTGTCAGACAAACAAATTGAAATGACAATTACTCATGCGGCACAATGCTTAATGGATGATGAGAGTACAAGTGCAGCTTTTCAGACATGTACCTGTGAACGCGCAGCCGTTTGATTTCACCCACGGTGAGTGCTAGGAATATTACTGGCAAAGTTTGTGTTTGCGTTTTAATCCCCACAAACCTTCAGAGGAGAGAGGTCCTGCATTTACAATAATAAATCAGACATGCTGAAAGGTTTGAGCATGCACAGCCCCATCCAAAAAATATTAGCTACTCTGCCAAGACATACAGAGTCTGGTCTTAAACTATTTGCCTAATGCCTCTGAGATCAGCGCAGCACAGAAAAAGGCGTAAAACATGTCAGGATGAAAACTGTGTAGTACAGCATGAGGTTAATAATGTAACTAGACCTCATTCGCTGCGATGCTTTATGTGCAGCTAAATCCTAGCAGTAGTTTTGATTGCAGGCAAATGGTCACAGAGGGCCAGTCTCGTGTAGGGTTGACCTTTTGCAATCAAGTAGACCTGTTTCTTTATAGTCGTGCCCTTGAGCAAAAGACACTTAGCCTCTTGGTGATACAGGACTACTGTTGCTGTAATTAGTGTTGCAGATGATGAAAATTGTCCGCTAAAGGGCAAAGTTATAATCTCTGTCTACATATCTAACTGAGCTGTCAGTGTGTAAGAGGTGGGACTCCAAGAGCAGCTTCTTACCGTGACCAAGTGATTTTCATGACGTTTCGGTTCTGCTAATGGTTGTCTCGTGTTCAGTTTCCTGCGTTTCCTATTCAAGGTGAAGCACATAGCATGACTACTGAAATTTGAAATTGCCAACAGAAAGACTCTTATTATAAGATAGTTTGTATTGAATCACAAACACACATTAACAGTGAAGTTCAATTCCAAAGTTAATAACTGTTATGAGTTAGCTGTATTTAGTACATCACAGACGCTAACACTTTACAATAAAGTTTCATTTGAACTAAGATTGAACAATACTTTTTGTTCTTTGTTATTGAAATGAGATCAACAACTGGCTGCAGAATTGCATTTCTGTTTTTCCAGATATCCTCATGAAATCATTAAAGATCTGGACTTGGAGTTGGTGTTGCTGAATATGTGTCAGCTATCATTAAATAACAAATAAACTTCATAGTATATGTGCAAAACAATTCTAAAATGATTTTAAGAGCCTTGACAGGCCAAACTTTTATATTCAATTTGAAGACTGACTGCTTAGAGTAGCAGCTTTTAGTTTTAAAATCCTCCCGTCAAATCTGCTGTAACGATGTTATCGTAACGAGACAAAAGCACAGATGGCGCTTTTTGCACGTTTAGTGGTAGGCTGAGATTACTCACTCAGATCTCACTGGAGTCAGAATCAGAGAGCCCCCGCTGAGATGGGGAAGGAGATTAAGCTTTCCCTGCGGTGAATCAGTGCCATTTTGACCCAAACAGACTGTTTAGAATTGGTGACTACATATGGAGAAATATTCACATTGGGTCCTTCCTACTGTCACCTGATAGAGATAGACCATTAGGTCAGAGAAATTATGTGATTGATTACCACTGATAATGATAAGCTGATATTGTGTTCATTTTATTTTTTTCACGTGTCATGTATAAAGCTCCATAGTGCAGCAATCTCTCAACTCTGTTTAACTCTAAAAGGCATATATCACTTGTATTCATGAATCTACCTACATAAATCAGCATTTTTCAAATGCCCTAATTCAACTTCAGCATTTAGAGAGATCATATAGAAAATGTCTATATTGTTAGATATATACGTTTATTACTGTTGTGGCATCACACATCTAAACATTACTTTATTTTGCTTGCTTTATTCTTAAAAAAAAGATTGGACCTAAATCTGTTGTTTCCCACCACAGCAAACCAAAGCTCTAATGCATGATGTATTGCTGACCAGCTAAGAGACTGAAGGCTAAATCAATATATATTTATCATATTATCAACAAACTCTCCTTATAGCTAAAATATGATGAAATATCTCGATATAACACTTCAGAATTAGATGTTCTTTTTCAAGAAATGCTTTTCAAGAACTACTTTTCTTTTGGATATTCTTTATAATAATATAATTTGACTTGAGAGTGGATAGCCTGAAATTAACACATCACTATGGATATGATTTATTTCCTAAGCCAAGGTTTAATGTGATCAAAGACACAATTTTAAGTGACAAGAGATAAAGCCACATCAGGGAAATGTGACCGTAAAAAGCGAAAGGACATTGTTGATCCTCAGTCCCACTCCTCATAACTGTAGATAGGGCTGTAATGAAACAGTGATATGGATCAGTGCTTTGATCAAGTATGATAACACTGTGTAAAAATTGCTAACTTTTTGTTTTTAAATGCACTTTTAACACTCTTATGTTAGCCACATCTGCAGTGTCTTAAAGGAAACACCTACCGTACATATGTGTGTTTCCTAATAGGTATACTATATTTGCACGATTTAGAGATAACCATTTATCTATTGACTTTCTTGACTATTGCCATAGCTTATTTTTTGCACAAGCCCCTGATGATCTGTCAACAGATCTCATGTGTACTGATGCTCATCAAATTGTATTTTGTGTTGAGGTACAGTATCAGCGAATATTGTAACTAAGAGAACTAGTGAAAAGTCTAGTTTACAGCCTAGAACATGGAACGTTAAATAGCTTTTGATTGGCTGAGATTGTCTCTCTTTCAGGATGAGCAAAGATTTGTTGATGGAAATGTGTTGCATCTTTTCTGAATGGGACAAGAAAGCTGATCTCGTAATCACATGATCACCCCAGCATTCCCTCATATTAACATCATTTAACATTAGTTTAATTACTTGGCCACAACTTCTTTTTACAGGTGTGTGTTTTTTTTGCAATTTGTCTGCCAAGAGTCAAGAAGTATACGATTATACCTTCCTCAGGTTATGATCAGAGAGCAGAGACCCCGCAGTGCCGGAAACTGTATAATTTTTGCCAAGCACTGCACCTACAGACAAGTGTTGCATAGTAGCCCCAAGCACAAAGCTGTGATCATGCACACAGTGCGGGCATTGTTATCCCTTTTTCCTTTTGTCTTCAGTGTTTTCATGGGTCCTCATCCCTGGTGTAGGTGTTTGATGTGTGGGCTGTTCTTTAGTCTGAGCTGAGCCATTATGACAGGCAGGAGGGACTTAATAACAGTGCTTTCACCCCAAGCATGCTCCTGACAAATTACCTGTGTGAGACCTGGATTTAGAGAAGGGTCAGTGGAAAGATCACGCTCTCTCTCTCTCACATACACACACACACACATTTCCTTTGTCTCACTTGAAAAGGGAGTCTCTTCACTGGCCTCTATACCTTCACACTATCATGCAGACATAATAGATGCTTAATGTCTATTCAAAGTGTTTGATGTGTGTGGGAGAATATTTCCATATTCTACATTTGGAGACAAATAGAGAGGGGGATCTGCATATGTGTGATGTCACAAGCTTGCCGATTGGCAGAGGGGCCACCTAATTCACCTAAATTAAAAATTCTGTAATAATTTTACATAATTATTGACCTGTATGCAAAAGACTATTTTTTCACAGGTGTTTTGACTATACAGTAACAGTGCATAGCAATCATGGCTGTCGCTGAAAGTACAAAAAGCACGATAAAAGCATTCTTTGTATATAATTCATATGCTATATTTCAAAACTTCTGAAGTCACTCAATAGCTGTGTGCAAAGAAAAAAATTAGGCAGAGTTCACCCAAAAAATGAAATATCTGTCATCATATACGAACCCTCATGCTGTTCCAAAGCTGTGCCATTAGTTTCTTTCTTTAAAAAACTAAAAGAAACCTAAAATAATATATTTTGAGTAATGTCTAAATATCTTTTACTGTGTTTTTAATCCATACAGTAGAAGTCAGCTTAAAATATCTTCCTTTATGTTCCATGAAAGAACGGTTTGGAATAAGATTAAAAGCGAATCTCTAAGTTAACATCCGCTCCTTTATGAGGTTCGCTTAGAAACCAGTGAGACTAGATTGATTTACTGAGTTGAACTAAAGCATTGGACAGATTTGTGAATGGATCGTGTTGTTTTGTTTTGTTTTTGTAAACCAGTTTTTTGAACCGGATCTGCTGGTTTAAAAGAAACAATAAACGTTTCCGTTTAGAACGACTTGAGGAAGATTAAACGATGACAGACTTGTGCACCATGCCATTAAGCTGTGCTACTGTCTCTTGACCCCACTGTCTGTTAAGGACCCTCACTTAGAGAAGCATCTCTTGCGGGGAATCCTGTTTTTCTTTCTCTCTCTGAGAAGTGCATCAGGTAGAGCTAAACCAGAATGCAAACCCGAGCAGGTCTCGGTTGTCTCAGAAAAAGCTTTCTGCATTCTAACAGCGCTCCACAATTCTCCCCTCGGCTTTGTGCGGTTGAGTATTGAAAATTTGCCATTGCCGCAGTCAGTTTTCTTCAAGTCTGTCTTTTGTTCCAGTGGCTGAGCTCAGGTGCACAGAACAGACCTCTCTCACTCACTCCCCCTCTTCATCTCTCTGTGCTTCTCATTTTCCTGCTCAGCACTGACTGGATATCAAACCTGCCAATTTGCATATGCAATTGGGTGGAAAGCAAAATTAGAAGAGGCGCATTGAATAAAAGCAGTTACACAAACACGTTTGTCTCTTTCGCTGGCTGTTCTGTTTACAAAGTTGCACCGCACCGAAAGACTCAGTGGAGTGTTTGAATTAGCGACTCGTTCACAGCTTTGTTGCGTGATGAATATCACCGCTGTTCATTAGCATGAGTAATTAGGTCAATACCATCACGTGGTCTCGTTCGTGAACGCTGTCTAAAGGTAAAGCATCTGAGCATGGCACTTTTAGAGAATGCTGACAGAGGATATGATTCTACTCTCATGTCTATGTATAAAACCTCTGAGCTGTCCGCATCGTCTTTCATCCAATCAGCGTGATTCTACTTAAATGACTTGCCTATTGTGAGAGAGGATCTGGTTGGAGATCTTTAAGCAGATTATCTTATAACCGATTACATGATCTACAGACATTTGCTAAAACCTCATACTGAAGTGGCGGTCAGACATCATCGCAGATTGGCGATTATGCTCTTAAAGCGCCATCGGCCATCACATTCTGCCCCATGTTGTTTTACCGGCCTCTGTAGCCTCTCCCAGCCCTGCCAGCTCGCCGTACTCCTCTGGGACAGCCGCAGGATGTTGTTTGATGGCTTTTATCCACAGACCACAAAGGGGGCTCTGTGCTAAACTCTGCGAGTTATTGCTTTAAGAGGGAAGTTTTACAGAGAGGAGATTCTTTCCTTTTTTCCCCTAGAGTCTTTGTTTTGGGATGGATAACTTGTTTCACAGAGATCCCTTTGAGAGTCTCTCTGTTTGGCAGTCCCCTTGAGGATCCCAGCTTGTTTTTTGTGCTGGTAGCAGGTAGTGAACTTGCCTCCCGTTAGAGACGCTTCACTGCGCAGTTGGTTGAACAACGGCGCCTCTCAAAGGAGGTTAAAGGAACTGCATCTTACAATAAAGTTCAGGTTTGTAGTAAATTCACACAACTCTTGGTCATTCAGAGGCTTTATTCCGTTTAACTTGGACATCAAAAACAGAAAAGAGACATTATTGTATTTTAGGAGGTGTTTGAAGGTCCCATATGGTTAGTTCACAGCTTTACTGAACTGGTGGCTGAACAGAAGTGGCAAAAGTTTACCAAAACTGCAATTTAACATAATTGCATAGTTAGATGACAATATTTCTATCTATCGTAAATGTGTAAAAATGATATAAACATAAATGTGTATATATTTATATGCTGTAAATATATAAATCTTTATTAAATTACATTTAATAAAAGATAAAATATTTATTTACAATAGGTATATCTAAATACCTTGAGGTAGTTATGTGTGTGTGTGTGTGTGTAAATATATATATATATATTAAATAGGAGGAAATGCACCTTAAATATTTTACAAAAATAAATTGTATTGCACATATAAAAAT
>JAUMHR010000052.1:14445562-14461801 GCA_032361145.1 Enteromius fasciolatus
AAAATCGTCAATGATCTATATATGATCTGTATTATGATCTGTATTGTTTCTGATCCTTCCGTTTATGACTATCGTCATATTTACGAGCAGGTAGACCCAGGAAGATCCATGATTCGCTAGGGCTTTCCTTACCGTAATACACCTAGAACATTGCCATAAAAGCTTATGCGGGGGAAATCTTTGCCGGGGAAGCGTAGTAACATCGATATCTCGTCAGTGGTGGGCAAAGAGTTACGTATATTGATCTGCTCATACAGAGATAGAAATGAAAGGAGGAAAATAATGCAATGATGTCTTGTTTCTGTTCTGTTTTCTGATCTAGTTGTTACATACAGTTGACTTCAATCACTTTTCATATGTACGCTTCTGTGGCTTGCATTTGAGTTTTGTGCTGTCAAAGTGCTCTTTGGTTTGAATAACACATGCATGTTTCAGTTTCCTTTATTATAAACTTTATTTTAAAAATCATTTGTTTTGTGTTTTTTTTTTTTCTTTCTTTTAGGCATTTTAAAATTTGTGAAAGTTTTTTTTTGTTGTTTGTTTCACTGTTGTTTGTGTCACAGCCACACAAATGCCTTCATCCACACAAGGTGTGTACATTGTGTGTGATTTGTGTGATTTATATTTGCTTTATTTGTTTTTTTATGTGTTTGGTAAGTAAATAGAGCCAGGTGATGGTTAAAGAGTTCACACAAAATATGAAAATTCATCTGATCAAGTGTAAACTATCCCTTTAATTCCTGTGGCATTACAGGTGCTAATGATATACAGGTTAGCAGAATCAAATTTTGTATGAAATTTATTGGAAATGCTGGCAACCGATGTGATAATTCTGATTAATGTAGTAAAGCGTGATGATCAGAGATGTTGTTCTGCAGGTTCTCGTCTGGCTGCAGCAGGTCCAGGTGTTTGGGCTGTAGCTGTCTTTCTTCTCATCAGTCTGATCTCTGCTGCAGCATTCATACTCTTCAAGTTTAAAAGGTTTGTCCTTTTCGTCAGGTTCTATTGCTGCAAGTAATATTTCATGTTTTTTGAAGACTTCCCTGTCATTCCTGGGTGGGTTTTTAGAGAAGATTACTCAACCTACTTCCAAATTTATAACATGCACTCCCATTCTGTCTTGCTGCCCATGACGAATTGCATGGTACACATAGTATGCAGGAACCACAGATTTTCTTAGAAAAACTAATCTTTTGATAATGCTATGGAGATTCACTGTCCCTTCACACCCCATCACTGAAGAATGCATGTTCAGTCCCCACATGTCTATCTGACAGCCAGATAATATAACAGAACATGAACTACAAAACTGTGACAGGAAAAACTACAAAAACCATGGTTCCTTGCTGAGGCCAGAGGAGAGCAGCCTAACGCGTCCCTGGCTGCGTTTCAGAAAACTGCCGGGACGAAACGTCTACGCCCAGATGCACAATGAGAAGGAGCAGGAAATGACCAGCCCTGTTAATCACAGTGAGGACACGCAGAATATCATTCAAGGCGAGGAGTTCATTGATGACGACCTTGACTCGCAGACACTAGGTAACGCTGGAGGTAGAAGCAAATTCGGTTGCCGCACACTAACCAGAAAAGAAAAGTTATGATCAGTCACTCTAACATCAGTTTGCTACTAATTCAAAAATGGGAGGCACTAGTTCTCACTATAAACCAATTATTAACTATGACCTCAATAAACTTTAATTTTCTGCTTATTAAAGATACTTCACCTAAAAATAAAAGTGTCATCATTCACTCACCCTCGTGTTTTTACAAACACAAAAGATCATATTGTGAAGAACCAAAGAGCTGTTGGTCTTCCATAGTGATCACTATGAGCCAATCGAGCCCATAAACTGTTGATTATGCTTTCTTCAAAATATCTTTATTTATGTAGAACAAGAAAGAAAGTCATACAGGTTTGGAACAACGTGGATGAGTAAATAACAAAATGTTCATTTTTTGGTGAACTATACGGTCATTCGGAATAAGGCATTAATATGTGCCTTACAAGAAATAATAAATGGTCAATATACCATTACTATGCATTCTAATAATCAACTTGCTAACAGTGAGAAATGACAATTGGTCCCTAAACTAAATGAACCATGAACTAATAAGGGCTTTACTTTTGCACTATTTATAAAAAGTTACTTTATTTAAAGAAATTAATAATATGGTTCATTAAGTCACGTTCATATTTTATTTTTAAACTTGAAGCTTAAAATATTGGACTTACTATGTATGGAGAAGTGTGTTCTTAATATGCATATAAATTAATATTGCCCAAGAGTAATGCTGCTGTAAAATTGTTTTTTAGTTAATATTTTAAATACATCACCTGTTTATAAAATTGAAATTCAACCTCATTTTAAAGTATTATCATTTATTTATTTGAGTAAAAAGGCACATAAAACTATTAATATTTTAGTATTATTAACACCGTTTTATTTATTACTTGCTATTTATTTTTTATGTAAACATGACTTTGAATTGACTTAAATGAATCTTCAATCTAAAAAGAACAATTTTTTATTAAATGTCTAAATTTTCTTCAATGTTACATTGTGCAACAACCTTGAGTGATAAAGAGCATTTTTTCTCCACCTGCTGCCTTTACAAAACCTTCTTCTGCTTTTCTTGTTGCCAGGCAACCACTCAGGAGTGGTGTTGAGCATAAATTCAAGGGAGCTGCACAGTTACCTGACCAGCTGATGACCATGTGAAGGTGCCAGTGATGAGCACAATAGACTATGCCTTCCTCCTCTCTCCAGATCTGACCCTTCAGACACCCTTACAGGAGAGAGCTCAGAGACACACCTGCACCAAACCTACTCCTCCTCTCTCTATCTTCTCTCTGTCTTTTCCAGCCTCTGTTCCCTCATTCCAGGAGGTGGATTTTGTACCCATCTGCTGCGCCCGTTTTCACTAATGATCACATACGCACACTTACATTTGTTGGTCTTTGCACCCAGCTATCTGTCTCATGCCTGTCCACCTTCTCTCTCATCTCTTCTCATTACTGCTCTTATCACAGGAGCATGGAATCAGCCCCACGTACTAATTCCCAGGGAGAAACTCATTGACAAATGCTTTATTTTCCATCTTTTGTTAGTTCTGTCTTTCTGTGTCATTGACTCTCTTGTGGACACTGTAAAACTCAGACTAGACAGATAGGTGGAGTGAAGCTGTGCACATTTCATTCAGGGGAAGCAATGTTTGTTAGATATAGCCAAAGGGAAAACACTTAAGATATCCTGTCACCTTCTTTGTGTTGTAAAAAAACTGAGTTAAATTTTCATATGCAATAACACATCTCTTGCTTTAATCAATAACAAAATCTATTCTTTTGCCCCATTTCGTGATTATTCTATGCAGTAAAGTCATTTCTATCTGTCTCATCTGATGCTGCAACACATCAGTGATGTTTTTCTTTTCCCGTTCTACATCATTAATATCTAATTAGCAAAGGCAATGATGATGTAAAACGTATTAACATTGATTACACTGACCCAAGAAATGCTTTTATCGCAAGCAGAATATGTCAAAAAGGCATGGGCAAAAATAATACAACTTTCCTATTACTGCCAAATCAGCACAGCAGGATCATTCTTGGTTTTCCTGGGAAACCTGCACCAATTATCAGGGCCGTTGATTAAATTTACAAGACCCGAAACATCGTTTTGGGGGTGTCCTTAAGATAGAGCCTCGGATATAACCCCTCGAGCCTTATTTCTGTTTGTTTTCTCCAAGAACTACAATGCCAAATTCTCATCTCTGAGATTATACTCCATTTATCTTCACTGCATAATGAAACCGTATCCCCTAACAAATCAAATCCCATCGATCATAGTGTCGAAATCTTTTGTGAAAGCTAGCTAAATTCATATGCTCGTCATAGACTTTAGATTTCCTCGCAAGCATCAGCCATTAGAACTTGACAGGGAGTCAACAAATGATGGTGCACAGCATAGCATGTGCTATCTGTCAGGTGTAGCGTGTGTATAAGCCTATATTAGGCGTAGAAGGACGAGGTTACGTTCCCTTTCGTTTGGCTTGTGTATATATATATAAATATATATATAACAATGTGTACATAGAACCCTCTGTATATAGACCCTCCGAAATATGACACTTTCAATAGACCAAAATGTGCACTGTTTTCTCCCAAATGCCTCGCACTGGGTTTTCTTGAATTCAGGAGTTCTACATGGACATGATTTGATCACTTCTACATCTTTGTCTTTATTCAGCGTCATTTACTGAAGGATATTCTTAATATTTCACACTATCTATAACATTTACCCTCACACGACTAAAGAGCTGTGTGAGATGTGGTGCACTGTGTTTTTGTGTGCATTCTGATGTTTCTGGACATTTTAAGGGTTTAGCCGTTTGAATCGAGGCGTCTGTCTCGATGCACATGTCTTGCTGTTGGATTCAGTAGTGTTTTCTGGATGTGAATGGATGAGGGTCTCTCACTTGCACTAATCACAGTTCTTGTACAGTGTTGTTCAGGTGGGTTCAGGGAACACTTCATTTTCAATTGAGAAAGACACTGTGTGTTTTGTTATACTACATGAGATAAATCAGTATGCCAAGTAGGGTGACTAGACGTCCTCTTTTTCTCTCACATGTCCTGCCTGGTATTTCTTAGTTCACCCAAAAATGAAATTTACCCCATCCTTTACTCAAACCATATTAGGTTTTCTTTTTTCAGAGGAATACAATCAGAGTTATATTAAAAAAGCGGCCTGGCTCTTCCACAAATCTGAGGATTTGGAATGAAAAGTGTCGAAGGATTTCGATATAGGCCAAGAGAAGACTTGTGTACTCCTAACAATACTTGTTTGTGTCGAGACTACCATATTTTCACCGGCTATGTATATGTCATCCGCCACATCGTGAACGTGTATGAAATTTTTTTAATATTTTTTATTGCTTCTCTTCAAAAGGCCTTTATTAACCCCACAGAGCCATGTGGAGTCCTTTTTGTGATGATGGATAAACTTTATTGGACTTCAAAAATCTAAACGCAGATTCTTTGCCATTATAAAGTTTGGAAGAATCAGGACATTTTTTTTTTAAATATATAATTCTGATTGTATTTGTCAAGAAGAAAGCCATACACACCTAGGATGGCTTGAGGGCAAGTAAATCATTTTTGGGGTGAAAATACTTTTAAATGTTCTGGGGTTCTGCTTTTTTTTTTCTTTTTCATTTTCATACTTGCTGAAGGTAAGAAGTGATGCAGTAAACCAAGCAGTGAACATAACTGACCAGATGTTTTATGCAAGAAAGTGGGATCTACGGAGAAGAATGAGGACAGTAGAGAACATGTCAATAGGAAGCGAATGCCAAACCCCAGAAATTTTTAAACAATTAAGAAATACCAGCCAGATCATGTCTAAAAAAAAAAAGAAATAAAAAAGATGTATGTTCATCCTACAGGAAGTCTTGACAAAACTGATAGTTTGAAGGTTCACTTTGTGTTTAACGCATTCTGTTGTGGAGCTTGAGAAGATTGTCTCTCTTCAAGTTTGATTCAAACATTGACTGTTTTATGGCGGTCTTGAGTCAACAGATCCTTTCAGCATAAACCAAAAAGATGGCATCTCTACATTCACCAGTTTATGCTTATGTATATCAATAATACAAAACTGTTCATTCCTGTACAGTGCAAACAGTATGGACTAATTGCACCAGAAGCTGAACTGTCTTTTGTTTTTCACCTGTATATGCACAGTTATTTAGTATCATTTGTATTTCCATCCATGAAGCAACGAGGAAAAGCTCGAGTGTCCCATTAAGAGACGTTTCCGTGTAAGTTTAATGATGGCACACTCCTGCAACAAGGACACTTCGTATATACACACCCGAATCCTTTTTGAAATTCAGACTCAAATGTGGTGGAGAGACACAGTTGAACTGATTCTGTATTTTTTCACTTTTTTTCTTTTTGTTCTTGTTTCTTTATAATGTAAATGTTTTTGACTCCACTGCAACAAGTGAAAAGCACTTAATTAGCGTGTCTGAATTCAAACACACTAACTGTAAAGGTTTGTTTTGTTAGTTTGAGCTGTTTAATAAAGTTTTAACAGATTCATGAAGCTGAGACCTGTTTTTATTTCAGTCTCTAGATCAAAACATACGTGAAACCATTCCTCTTCACAACTGTAACCTCTATCAAACTAAACTATGCGCGATGTGAAAGTCAGAATCACTACAGTGAAGAACAAACTACAAGAATTCAAATACAGGTTGATTATTATTTTTATTTTTGTAAGAACAAATGTGAAGCACGTTAAATTAGTCCAAACATGAACGCAATAATGAGAATATCTTAAATATTATCGGTACAGGTCCTCAGTACTATAATCCGTAAGGCACTTTTTAAGACTTGCAACCCTGAATTAAAGTGTAAGATTTCTGCAGGTGCAGGGACCTTTCCATTTTCAGTCAATCATTTTCTTCTGTGGTATATGCAAAAACACTCGACTTGAACTTCATAGTGCACATATTTAAACATTAGTGAGGTTCAAAATATCCCAAGAAAGAATGAACACCCTCTCACTAAACGCAACTTTTTGAAATTGTTCAAACATATTGCATAATTCTCACTCAAAAAAGGTACAAATAAAAAATGGTAAACCAGAGAAAAATGTTGATGCATAAGTAGATGCTTTGGGTGCTGACATTTGTCTCAGTGCATAGATTCAAAGCTTTGGGATCAACATGGGTCCTTTGGCTTATAACAGTCTTGAGGATTTTCCACACAAGCCTCAGGTCCCTGCTCTTCACTATTACTGCTACTTAAATTAGCATAGCATTGCAATGTAACATTGGAACAATACTAAATAACTAGGCTACATATAAATCACATCCAACTTACAAACAATCAAATCTTAAAACAATATATTGGATTGTGTTAATCTGACTGAACTAATGTGCAACATAAGCACCAATTACAATGTCTCTTGGTAGGAAATGTGAAGGGAAAACACTGCACACATAAATTATCCGCGATCACAAATCTACAACAACAGCAACATACAGTATTTAAAATAATAGCAATGTAACAAAATGACTGCTCATGTTAGTGGTTACGTGACAAAACGGGCAAGATAAGGCACTTTCAGTAATAGGTCTTAACAGTCTAGTATAAAAAAAGTATTTGTGTAAGTGCATTGTAATAATTCCCTTATTTATTAATTTTTTCGGCAGCTTCAGATTAGCTTTGGCTTTATTATTGTCCTTCTGGGATCATTTGGTCAGATTAAGAAATGCCTTAAAACATTCCCATGTTTGTATTTTTGTATTAAAATCAAATTATCAAAATGTTTTTTTTTTATTATTTAGATTACTGGTTTAAAAAGAATAACTTATTTGCAAATTACTAATTTAAGCCCCCTCAAAAGTAGCGATACTGTCTTGAATAAATAAAAAATAGTTATAATGGCAATACTTGTGCAGTTTAAAGTGGGTTTACATTTTGTAGTAGCTGTGTGAATTCACAAGCCATCCAAATGCAAATGTAACCTTTTTGTAGTCGATCAGAAAAAAAAATACTTTCATAGTATAGGTGATATCTGCTATATAACATAAAGTTGAGAAAATGTAAAGCTTTTTTGTGGCTCTTTGAAATAATTACACAGTCTTAGGATGCTGACTGGACTGATACAGTAGCCATCCAATAGGAGCAGTCTGTTTTCAAGTGGATTCCCCATGATTCCTTCAATTGCTTTATGACTTACTTGTGTAAAAAATACCATTAAAACATTTTTTGCAGAACTAAACTGTGTATTTCTGTATTTTAGGTAAAAGCTCAGAAAACTAAAACAGGTGGACGTTATATGTCAGCTCACAAGTGTATGTTTGTCAGTCTTGCCAAGTCTGCAGAACTGAGCTACTGTTATAATGCTGCCGTGGGCTATTTTTTTTTTTTTTTTTAGTCTGCAAAATCCCCCACCACCCCTGGAAAATGATTTTAACCTAGTTGGGACCTATGAGCAGGTTTTATCCTCCTGGAACACAACTGGGATGGTTGAGCACCAACTGAGCTGGTTTTGTTATGCAGAGCTGGCAACCATGATGTCTGTCAAAACCTCTTATATTATGTCAAAAACTGCCATGAGATGACTCTACTCTCTCTTCCCCTCTCTCTCACTCATACCTCCTCCTCTCTGTGGTTTTTTTTAGTGACAGTTCTGGCATTTTGGGTGGCATCTCTGTTTGTTGACATTGCAGCGGCAGCCTCCACTCGTGTCTCCGGGACCCTGAAGTGAGAAATAAAAAATGAAGCTCTGTTTACTACTAATAAAAATACTACCAATTAATGATTTAAAAAAAATTTTGTAATCTGTAGTGATAACTGACCAACCAACATGGCTTAGTTTAACTGAAAGAATGTAGTAATTAGAAATGAAACCAGCATTACACTACAACATTAACCTTTAATATGTATGATAGCCAATGGAGCCAGAGAGTAAAGCTTTATACCCCAGTCTTATGAAAAAGCTCTTACTTTGGGCCCCCAGCGAGGTCCTCTCGTGACCCAGCAGATCTCAGTGTGGCAGACAGTACAGCGCAGCCAATCACAGCCCTCCTTCTTCTGCACAATGATGCCACACTGAGGGCAATGCATCGCCTCTCCAGAATTAACAAGAGTCTGTGTGAGTGATGGGACAGGACATTTGGGGTAAATAATAATAAAGAAAGAAAGAATGAAACTGAAAGTGACAGCAACATTCTGTTCATGTGCGAGTGATGGGACAAAAAAAATTAAAAAGGCATGAACATTTGAAGATACTGTCTCATAAAAATGTCTCTCTTAACATTAGCTTTCCTATACAAAAATATATATTTGAAGAGTTCATTTTCAAAAACGGATAACTAATAATCAAAAATCGAGATTTGTTTATTCCAATTAATATCAGTTTAAGTGCAGTTGGGTTATTTTGATTTGGTTTAAACAAAAACTAAAAATACTGCTAACTAACAATAAAACAGGATATCATAATGAACACATGGTTTTTGGAAGTGTTTAAAAAGTTGTTTGTGCTTGACCTTCAGCAGGTCTCTGGTTCTTCGTGCTGCAGAGTCATTGATGGCACGGGCTGCTAGATCATCCTGATACTGCTTACAATTCATCCCTTCATGAATGGCCTAAGCAGAGGAAAAACAAAGCCAAAGTTCTTTACCTTTTAAATAATGAGAATCCAACAAAACTTGGTTGTAAATGTCATTGTTTAAGTGTACTCCTTTAGTGTGCTCAAGTATCTGACATACTTTACCTTGCAGAGCAGGCAGTTGTGTTTTTTGCACACCGGGCAG
Source organism: Enteromius fasciolatus (assembly GCA_032361145.1). Taxonomy (NCBI): domain Eukaryota; kingdom Metazoa; phylum Chordata; class Actinopteri; order Cypriniformes; family Cyprinidae; genus Enteromius; species Enteromius fasciolatus. Next base: position 14,454,890 of record JAUMHR010000052.1, read on the forward strand.
TGGAAAGTGTTGACAGCGTCTTCATAGACACACCAGCCGGGACAGTCTGCTGTAGCACAGTGATAACTGCCCTCACATCGAGACTCTGCAACAGACAGACCCCTCTGCAACCAGCGCTCATAATCATCTACTGAAACCAACTGAGTGAGAAAGAGAGTAGAGCCAAAAAACACAAAGCATGTTACTTGTACTCACTTGATATATCACTTAATTAATTAAGAAGACTGTTGTCTGACAATATTCTAAGCCAGAAAGGTGTTTCAGCAGAAAACATTTTTTTTATGTTTAATTTAACAAACTAAAACTGAAGTAAAACTGTACAATTTGTAAAAGTGATAAAGACAAGACACTAGAATTATACTGGTATATATGAATGAGGCTACAAAATGACTCCGCACAGTAAGTTTTGACAGCCCTTGTCATTTTAACCAGTGTTGCTGTCATTAAAAGCCTTTCAGAGCAGCATTGCTCCAGGTCTCCTGTCAGTTGTGCTCCAGCACCTTGGACAGTGTCACATCAGCGGCGAGAGAGAGCGACAGACACTTCTCACTACCAGTGTGTGAATACCAGACGGTATGGTCTTTTTGTAGACAAAATAAAAGCGGTATCAATGAATGAGTTCTCACAGCTCTGATTTCTCTTTCCTGCAAGATGCAGTCGCAGGCGTAGGCCTCATCTCTGTATGGGCATGCCACCTGAGGATCCTCGGACATCAGAATCACAGAGCGCAGACACTCTCTACCCACAGAAACACAGAGGGCTCACTTAACTACTGCATGACAATACAGAACAATAAATGTCACTACGTGTGCTACAGCGCTCACTTGCAGAAGCAGTGGAGACACTCTCGGAGCAGGACTCCCTCGCCAGACTCCAGCTCCACATAGCAGATCCTGCACTCCACTCTCTCTGGGTTAGGAACCAGATCCTGTCCATCCATCTGCACCAGACGTGCATAGTTCTCTCTGCGTTCTGCTTCTCTCGCCTGCAGACAGAGAAAAATTAGACATCAGAACCGAAGCAGCACACTGATGGACATCCATAGATCAACGGTGTGAAGGAAAACCCATTGCATGTGATGTTACTGTACATCTGACTGTATCTTGAAGATTGGCGTGACAGAAACAGGGTTTAAAACCTAGAACAAAACCCTTTAGGCATATCTGAGAGTTCATTAGTTTAGATTAGAGTTTGTGTCAATGTGCACACATTATAATTTTGCCTTGGGAAATAGTGATGTGTGACGGGGTCATTTAAAATGACAAAAAGAAGAAGTTATAGATGTATGTTTGTACACAAACACTAAAAAACATAAATAAATGCCACCGTAATATATAGCGTACACAACATTTGTGAATAAATACAACATGAATGCAATCACTTACCTTATACGTTTAAACACATTATAAAGTTGCAATTACGAGAAAGTAACGTAATGCCTTCAAATGTACCAGAAACTGTTACTATCAGTGTATGCTCAATGCACATACATACACAAAAAACAGAAGACACCCAGGTGTGAACGGCATGTACCTATTAAAAGAACTTTATTTGAGTTTCTCACATAGTTCATTTGCATAGACATTTGTCTTTCTTAAATTCCAGGCTATTTTACACTTGAGTCAACATGAAAGAATCAAGCCCAGCAAATTATTACAGCCTTAACTGAACCACATTCCTCTCTGTTTGTTCTCCTCTCACACTCAACACATTTAGCTGATGCCTTCAATCCATAATGCACTAACTGCCAGTCCTCATAAAGTAACTTTGGGTTAAGTGCATTGCTCACGGGCACTGGGGTAATTACTAAATGCTCTTTCTGCATATTTTTGCCAACTAAAATATTAGTATGCTTCTAACATTATTAGCAAAAACCCTCTCAGTTAACAACATTTTCACCAAGATAACTTTTTGCTTGTGTGGAAAAATGTATCAGCATGCATGCATTTAGCTTGGCCAAATGGTGTCAAAAGGTTGCCACAACACCGTCTAGACCAATCTCATCCAAAAACAACTACTAAACAAGGTGGAGATTCGAGTGAGTTCGTATAATGTGGTTCGAAACAAGCATGAAGATCCACACCAAACCCAACCATCAGTGGGAAATAAGCCCTAAAACATACAAATAAGATCATACAAAATCATACGAATTAGCCACCAATTCGTCAAAATGTAAAACAGAGTGTGTTCCACAGGTTTGGCATGACAGATACCATTTATAGAAACTATTTTTGCAACTCTTTATTTCATCTTATATTTCCAACATCAATGCAAAACTAATGTTGCATGTGTGTGAACGCCTGATGGCGTTTCCTTTTTAGAAACAAAAAGTGCATCGTTGGATGATCTATCACAGAACTCAAGAAGTCATTCTACAATAATAACAATAAAAATATGCTGAGATTGTTGTAGTAAGGGATCTATAATCTGTGACCTCAAACTGTCACTTTAAATATTCCAAGACTAAATCATTCAGCTCTTGAATATGAGAATTTTAACCTATTTTACAAGACACTGTCAGACAAGATCAGAACTTGTATCAAACAGGTTACATAAATGGGTGCTCTACATTTCTGCAACAGCTGTGCAGTAAAAGTCATTTCTTATGTCTGCTTACAAAGATATACAGTATGTCATCTGCGCATTAAATGATTTTGTACCTGAATAACATTTTCAAACCAAGACAAAAGTGCAACAAAGCATTTCATTAGACCAAGTGAAGGAACGGCTTTACCATAATATTATAAAAAGTGTTTATACACTGCTACTGCAGTGTTTAATTATAAAGGTGTTTGTGAAATAGCTTTTTAAAGTTCCACGCGAACAGATGAGGTTGGTATGGATCAAAATAATTAGCAGTGAACTGCTCGGGCATATACAAGTTGTGCAGTATACCAGCTGTACTGTAGCTGCATTCGGAGTATGAGTGTGTTAGTTGAGACTATGCACTGAAAGTGTGTGCACGCATGAGTCAGTAGTCCTGGTCGAGGTTGTGCAGTAGTGAGTTGTTGCCCCTCAGCTCCTCTCTTCTCCCTTTCTCCTTAAAAAAAAATAGAGACAAAAGAGAAGAGATTCAAACTGAGGAGTCAATCAGAACTCAGGTTTTATCCTACACAAAAACTCATAGAGAGGAGTAAAATTAGCTAGTGGTCAGCTGATATGGGTTTTTCAATGACTGATGATGATTTCTAAAGGTCTGAAAGGTCACCAGTGGCTAATATAATATTGATGTATAAATAAAACATTTTAGAGGATAACAAATGAAATGCAGAAAAATTGCTGAAATTAAATGAAGGTTTTAGATCTCATTGTATGTATGGTTTCTTTTTTTATATATATATCATTTTTTAAAATCTAAACATCATAAATGGACCTTCCAGTGAAATTGCCTCTCCCTCCATTTTTCAGTCCCCACCCTACAGTTATTCTTTTTCGATAATCTGTTACACTCAGACATCCGTCACAATACGAAAATCCTGCAACTACTTAAGTTTCATCACAACTTCACAAAAAGGCTCTGTAAATTTAGGAACAGGTACAACACTGTTCAACAGCTGATGTTCTTTGATATTCTCAAAAATCACCAAAATATTTGTATATTAGAGGTCTACCATTCACTCTCATTCAATTTGTATGAATACAAACCAAATTACTATGCCATCCTGAGGATATGGTCCTAAACCTGGATAAGAGCTTAGATGTAAAATGGCTGGTGTGCATGAGATGTATAAGCCAACAGCAAAAGCAACATGCCAGACTCATCTGTTCTTAATGATTTCCATAAGCATCACAAAAACAAAGTGGAATATTCCAGTGGTAGCAGGCAGAATTATTATGCAAAATGTGTTTATGCTTTCACAATTGAATTTTACAAGCCTCACCTGTTGGTATTGCCTTACTGCTTCCTTTTCCTGTTGAATTCGTCTTAGCTCCAGAGCATCTGGTCTGTAGTTGCCGGGAACGGTGTAGCCTTCAGGTCTGTCTGCGCTACACATTTCACAGCCAGGACGTGTCGGTTTATTAATATATGTACAGGTTGGGCAGGCCCATCCCAGCTACATACCCACAAAAACAAGTTGTCAAATAAGCACCATAATCTCATTTTGCGTGTACATCAATATATATGCATACATGTTGCTTTGTGATACTTATGTCCCGTTTATGCATTTCAAATATTATTAAACGTCTGTGCTTTGAGTTAAAGAAAAATTTGTTCGTTTTGTACCTGTGTGCTTGTTCTGTTGGGCGTCAGTGCTTCATTCAACTGTGGCAGCTCAAGATTGATGAGGTCGCGAATATCACCCAAACCCAACCTCTCTGTACTTCCCGCACTGTTACCTACAAGATCAAGAGGATATGTTGTAATAAATGGGAGGCACACTACTTTGCAATTAAATGCAACTGCATCACTTTTAATGTCACTTTGCTTGTGTATCATGACTATGACTGGTAGTCTGGGAATACACACTAGGGTTATTATGGCTGCTATGAAGTCTCGTAGGGAGGGTGCTGTATGGTCTTGAGGTTGTGTTCGGTGCAGGCCCATTGGTAACTGCTTCTTGTTGGGGTTGATTAGAGGTTGGCACCAAAGCTGGCATTAGCAAAGCGCTCTCCTGATCTTGTTGGTAAAGTCCTCGACTGAGACGAGCCTGACGGGCAGAAATGAGATAAAGGAACGCAGTGTCGCCATCTCGCTGAACTCCATAAGAAGCCAGAGAGCGGTGATCAGAGCACAAAGACTGGCCGATGACCCAGCGTTGGACACGTGGATGAAAACCATAGTCTGTAAAGACCTTACAGAGGAAAAACCATGTGTCATTAACAAAGCTAAAAGGCAACTTTGAGAACTGACAAGAAATAATGTTTATTTGGTTGATTGTTAGTTCATGTTAATTTGTGCTTACCTGCTGTTTGAGAGCACTGATTGTGGAGTGAGGGAAGACTTTTACTGTGACACAACAAGAAAAGGATGCATCCTCTACCACCACAGCCAAGCTGCAAAACAAATCATATGCATCAAATTGCTTGGAAAACGTGTAGATGTGAAATTGTGTGTTGACTTGGTATAAATTATAATTCCCTCAAGCATGAAAATTATGCCATTATTTACTCACCCTGAATTTCACCTTAACCTGTATGACCTGTTTCTCCTTTGCAGAACACAAAAGAAGATAGTTTGTCCAATCTGCAGTCTACCTCCTTTTGTGTTCCACAGAAGAAATAAACTCATACAGGCCTTACAGCGTCAGCATGCATAAATGACAAATTTGCTATTTCAGGGTGAATAACTCTTTTAAACAGCACTAAAATACGATAAAGACATTGTTTATCATGTCCTGCTTTCTGTCTGGTTAGGACAGATTGTTAAATTGAGTTTGTACATCGTGTCTGTAAACGTGAAACTTACCTAATTTCAGTGTCTGTGTAATTTCGTTTAGATGGCTGAATGCTCAGAGCAGCTCTCTGTTTAGCTAAAGACGATGCACAGACAGATGCCGAACGAACATCACCTGCCTCTATTGCGCTAACCAGCTCCGCACAAATCTCCTCTAGAGAGAAAAGTAAAAAGAGTGAAAACGTACAGTATAAGGACAAGAATGAATAAAGAGCAGAATAGAAGTAAGAATCGGAAAAGGAAGGAGAACATGTGGGTGTGACAGATATTTGCATCAACATAATAGACAATTAGCCCTTTGTTGATTGTTTGGCAACATTGTCAAGCAGATCGTGAGTAGAAAATTAAAACAAGAACACAATTGTTTACCTGTACGTGGCATGGGCGGATTGCTCTGTGTATCCAGAGGCTGAGGAGGTAGCCGTCTTTCTTCACTGGAGGAACTAATCGCCACTGAAAAGCAGATCAAGAGACATAGTGGTTTAAAAGCTAAGAAAAAAAAAGTTAAAAGGACATGGAAAGCTATTATACAAAACTAGAGGAATTACACAATTATGCCGGGTGCACACTGTACGATCTTGGCCACAATTTTGCCAGTTTAGGAAATCCTACAAGATTCATCTACTCTGTCAAATCAAGAACCACTCAAGGAGCACAGAAAAAAAAAAAACAATGTATAACCTTTGTTTTTTATTTTTATTTTCAAGACAAACCATGACCACATTAATGCAAGAGATTTTTAATGCCAGTTTTTGTTTGCCTGCCACCATTTCAATTTCGGCGTGTAAATGTCTCACAGACCTTTGATAAAAAAATCAGGATAAGTCTTCTAGCAAACATCCTTTTTTAATGAGGCTAGGCTATTGTACAGTCTGCAATAATGACAACTGAGTCCCGAGAGTATCTCAGCTTATAGCTGGATAAGACATGTGTATCTGTGTTTACAAACAAATGAATCAACAAAAGTGATAAACTGTTGGAAGAAAGCAGAAGAAAGGCAAACCTCTATGTGCCTCACGGAGTGATGACATCACCACAGTGGCCCACTCCTGTGCTTCCTGCTCACAGCGGAAGTTGAAAGTGATACGATCATGTGGTGGTGTTGCCAAACTCAGTTCATGGCACTGAGAGGACTTGACTTCATAGCAAACAGTCTTGAGGTCAAACTCAGCTATGGACTGAATAAAAAACAGCCAGACAGAGACACAACATAAAGGAATTATTTACTTCAACTCAATTCATTTTATATCACTATTGAAACAAGGATAGTCCAGGACTTATCCATTTCTCACAAGAAAATAAATTACCTAGCCTATTTAACCTATTATCACCTACCAACTTAAAATTATAATTTTTTCACTATTTGGGGCTATTGGTCCATCACGCATTTTCATTAAATTGTCATTATTGTTTTATCTGGTTATTTTCATCACTCTGTAAGCAAGATCTATCTTTTCAAAACAACATTTTCATGAGTGTAACAAGGTTTCAAAGAGACAGCAGAACTCTAAATAAAT
>JAUMHR010000052.1:14479407-14495531 GCA_032361145.1 Enteromius fasciolatus
ACTGTCAGTGTCACAACTTTGCAGATAGTTTATGTTCACATACAGCTACATGACACACTGCATGAAAGATCATATTTAAAAAGGCATAATAGGGTCACTTTAAGTAATATACCTTGATATGAAATTCTTTGTTCAGACAATTATATTTGACTAGTTAGAGCATGTAATTCACACATTTTTGTGATTTAAAGGTCCCTTAAACTGGAAAGTATGTAGTTTGGTATGATTGTGTTTCCTAACAGTCTGTTTTGTTCTCCAGGTGGTTGACTCTGTTAACAGCAGCCTTTGTTCTGCTGTGGGGGAGCAGTTTAACTCTTTAGGACCCGAACTGTGGAATGCTATTGATCAGGAGATAAACCTGCAGGGCTGTGACATCTATAGGTGAATAAATGACTTCTCCCTCATTAAATGTATTCTGTACAGGTATTTTAATAACGGCCCTTGTTATGTTGTGTGTAGCTACAACCCAGACCTTGACTCTGACCCCTTCGGTGAAGAAGGCAGCCTGTGGTCCTTTAACTACTTCTTTTACAACAAGAAGCTTAAACGCATTGTATTTTTCACTTGTCGCTCCGTTAGGTCAGTAAACACTCATTGTACACAATTTATAAATGTCATAAGTATAAATGTTTCTAGCTTTTTTTTCTTAAACGTCACATTCTTTTTTCAAATAGTGTTCTCAGTAGTTATGGTTGCAGTGGCTTTGACAATGAGTTGGACATGGAGCTGGATGATGAAGAGGAAGTGGACAGCTTCATGGAAGACAGGTGAGATTGTTTTAATTTTCATATATGCCATTAGGGTTCAAATTATCTTAGACCATTAAAACTGAGGGGAAAAACAATTTAGCTTTGTACAATATGTTATAGGTCTGTGAGCCATCTGTGTTTACCGTAGTCTTTTTAAAGATTTCTCTTGTTCTGTTTTTTTTTTCTTTCTTTCTTCAGGTTCCCCCGAGCTCTTTGTGTCTAAAGCTTTCTCAGGGATGACAACCTGCACTTCAGCCAAAGGGCCTTGCTGTTAATTTTGCACTCAATTTTTTCTTTCCTTTTTTAAGGGGAAAAACACTTTTAAAACTTTATTTTCTGGGGATTTTCTTAAGTGTGTGCATTTCATTTTTACCTCACTATGGACAGAGGAAAAGAAATAATAGTTGATTTTAACACCTTCCATTTGCCTCTAAAGAAGATCACAAACTGTGGCTTAGAGGAGGTCCAGGAGAGCTGCTTGGACAAGGTTTGCCATGGACTCTCAGCATTGGCTGAGAAAAACCAGCTCATCCTAAGAGTGGATGAAAGTCACATTTAGACACCAGCATTTTGACTGTGGAGAATATTAACACACTTTGGTATACAAAGACTGCATGACTTCTGGATTTGTGCCCCTCTGTTTTATTGGTTCTTTTAATATTTTGTGTTTTACTGTTTTCTACGCCGTTTAAGGTTTGACACTTGTGTAGCTAAATAGTGTCATTTTATATGTTGGGGGTTTTTTTTTCTCAAATTTGTACCTAAACCAACTTAACAGGTACTCCCTAGCCCCCCCTTCTTCTGCATATGTTTACTGGGATTTAAACCAGTGATCCTGGAATTGGTAGCACCATTCTCTGGCAAACCAGATTTTTTCTTTTCTTTTAGATTAAACTTATAAAAAAAAATTTGTTAACTTGATTTATTTGAAATTCATTTATTTTAACTCTGCACTGATTTTTATTATCATTAAATGTCTGCAGGTTTCACGTTTGTTGCTGCAGTTTCTCTAGTTTTCTGTAATAATTGGCCTTACTCTTGAGTTTACCAACTTATTTTGGCATAGCTGAATGATAAACATGTGAACCAGATATTGTTGTTTTCAAGGCTGGTCTGTCAATTTTTTTTTTCATAAAGATGTGAATTATTTTCTTCTTCTTTTTTTTTATTAGACTGCTGAAAGAAAATGTAAATGTCTTGTTGTCAGGTAGCATCTGTGACAATAAAAGAACAGGTTAACCACCAGCTTGGGCTTATCTCTTTAATATGCAGGTTTTAAGTCTTAAGTCTTAATATTTTTTTAAATAGCTACTCACTCGACCCTTATACCTGCTAAAAATAAAGTGCTTTATTATAACTTTTCTACTAAATATTTAAATAAAAATAATACAGTATTGCTCAAACTATCTCTGAATACTAAAATGAAAGAAACTCGCAATCCACTTGTTGACATTAAAGCTATTTGCGATTAAATGTGTGTATTATGGAAACGCAAAAAAAAAAATCTTATTTGTCATGAGTTGCAAATCATCTTTCTCGTCAAACTAGAGGTATTTATTCCGTGTTTTTCTTTTTTGGTCAATCGTCTAAACGCGTCTTTTTGCGTCATCAAAATGCGACAATGTTCAGCCGTAAACATCGGGCAGGGAGTCGGAGAGTCATGGAAAAAAACACCCAAGCAGCTATTTAAACCATTTTAAAGATTAATTTAGTTCGCAGAGAGGTTTTTGCACGTTTCAGCGTGATGTTTTTACGCCATAAAGTAGGCATTAATTATCTACAACCCGCTAAAGGTCGAGCATATTTAATCCTATTTTTAGGGTTGCAGACATTTAAGACGCTCGTAACATTCAGATGGCTGTTAAACGAGTCTAATCGAGTGTAATATGTAGTTAGTATGCAGGATTATAGTGTGATGAGGGAGAACATTTTGTAGCTGCTTTCGGGGCATTCTGGACAAATAATGGTTTGACGATTCTTGTACTCTCATTTAATCATCAAACATGCTGATTTGTAGTACTAATCTCTGATGCTGTCATCTTTTCTGCACAGATGGTGCTGCCTTTGGTGAACCTGTGTGCTCGGGAGGTGGTGAGCGATCACAGCTCTTTGCAGTATTGGTTGAGCTGTGTGCCGCGGGAGCTTTACAGAGCTTTGCTGGAGGCCGCCTTCACCCGCTGCCGTCCTTTGGCCGTCGGTGAGCTCGTCCAGCGGTGGCCCGAGCGAAAACTGACCGTTGGAGGCAGAAGACAAGCGGGCGAGTGCCCTCCGAACCGCCTCTGCGTTCAGGCTCTGCTGCTGGCTGTGGTCAGGGGACTGACGGACAAGAGGTACGGATAAGTGTACACTACGCTTTTTAAAGTGTGTCATTAAAGACTACCTCGGAATGTTATTTATAGAAATTAGTTTCGTCTTGATAGCACGTGGCTTGTGTCCGACCTTTACAGATGCGGAGCAGCATGGATAAAAATTAAATTAAAGTATATATAATATAATATAACTTTCCCCATACTGGTAGTAAAACGTCAATGAAGCAAACGTGGATGACAAATGTGTGTGTACAGGTTTTTATCACCTCATGGGGACCAATTGTCCCCACAAAGATAGGAAAACCAGTAAATGTTGACCTTGTGGGGACATTTGTTAGGTCCCCATGAGGAAACCAGCTTATAAAACATACAGAATGAAGTTTTTTGAAATTCTAAAAATTCAGCAGGTTTCCTGTAAGGGGTAGGTTTAGGTGTAGTGTTGGTGTGGGGCAATAGCATATACGGTCTGTACAGTAGAACAAGCATTAGGCCTATGGAGAGTCCCCACAAGGATAGCAAACCACCATCAAGATATTTTGGCTTGTACAGCCTTAGATGCAAAGAGTGAAGCTTGAAGATCAATGGACTAACATACAGGACAGCAGTCCCAAAATATACATCTAAATCTTCTCAGATCAGTTGTAAAATGTTCTTCTCAGATTAAAATCTCATTCAAAATAATTAGTGGAATTTGAAGAAATCAGTAGTAACTTAAAATCCAAAGATTATCAGTGATCTGAAAGCATTTTCCAGCAAAGAATGGACCAAGATTTCTGTAGAGAGGTAACAGAAACATCTAAGCACTTGCAGTCGGTGCTTATTCGATTGAACATTAAGGCCCGGTTTCAAAAACGAGGTTTAGCTTAAGCCAGGAATAGGCATTAGTTAAATTAAGATATTTAAGCAAAATTGCCTTTTAAAAAAATATTACAGGTGTGCATCTTAACACAGAACAATGACACTGACATGTTTTAAGATATTTCAGAGCAAGATATTCACATCTGAGACAGCTCAAACATGCAATTTAGTCTGGGACTAGCTTAAGCCTTGTCTGTGAAACTGGGGGTAAAAAGAATAAAATATTCTGCAGAAGTTTAAATTTGTGTGTATAAGCCATGTTTCACAGTCATTTTGTTTTCTCTGTGTATCACTGTCTTTTCATGTTTGTTAATATTAAGTCTTTCATGTCTATTTAACCATTATTATATAAGCTCTCTATGTCCTTCACTTTCCAGGTGTTGCCTGCAGATGCTGGATCTCAGTGGACTTCAGTGTGAAAATGGGAGAGCTGAGGACTTGATGGGTGGATGGTCCCTCAGCGTTGCCCTTTGCTCAGTGGTGGTACAAGCTCGATCTGCTGCCTCCAGGGCTCACAGGAGAGATGGAGAAAGAGAGAGAAAAAGAGGACTGGAAGCAGAACGTGACCGAGGCACCATCAAGCGAGATCGAGGCAAGGTAGTGTGTGGGAATAGCAGTGAAGGGAGTCAGGGAGGACGCAGAGTGGAGGAAGCAGAGAAGATGGAGTGCAGAACTAATGAACGCATGTTAACAGTAGATGAGTCAGTAAAGGGTGTCAGGAGGAGGATGGAGATCCAGAGAAGAAAGACTTTATCGGAGGGGAAATCAATCACGAAGAGTAGTAACAGTCGTTTATGCGATCAAGACTGGGACGATGTAGTTATGGTCCATGTCAGGGCAGACCTTTTTGTTAATTCCCGTTCCTGGGAGCGAGTCCGTGATGCTCTTAGTCAACCAGGCCCACTGCGGCTCCACTGCCGCTACCTCCGCGTGGAGGAACTCTCAGCACCCTCCATTGCTACTTTGTTGGGTCTTTTGCCTCAGCAAGATCTCCTCGGTGTGGACATCCGCTACTCCAGCCTTGGGGTGTCAGGCCTGTCTATGCTGCTTCCATTGTTAGCTCCCTTTCCTCAGCTGCACTCTCTGAGACTGCATTACTGTAACTTGGATTTACAGCGCACGCAGCCTGGCCAGCAGGGGGCACTTCAGGACATGTCTAAAGGATTGGGTTCACTGAAGAGACTAAAGCGATTATGCCTGACTGCAGTCCGACTGCCAGGACACCTGCGCCTGCTGCTCAGGTACAATCACACATGTGGGATTAAACAGCTGTGTTTATCAAGTCCACTCATACACTCCTACAACACATACATGTCATTATTTTAGCAGGTTTAGTAACTTTTTTTTGGTACAGATATATTAATTTATCCAAAAAAAATTTATCAGTACATGCAATCATGAATAAACCTTTGCTGTAAGAATTTAAAGTTTTAAATTCCTGAATTCAGATCATATTTATTTAGTGCTTTAATTAGTAATTTAAGGTATTAAACAGGAAGCGGCAGAATCAGAGATGCAAACTTCATAAAATATATGACAAATTAAAATTTTCCAGTAAAGCCGCTCTAAATAAGACATTGGTGTCAATATTCAGCTACAGTCAGTCATTGTGAATTTCAATTCATTGAAAAGCAGCTTAAATGAAGGTGATTTATTATTATTTATTGCGATTTGCTGTGATGATATTACGGAATATTAAGTGTCATTTAAACAACAATTAATTATCAAAAGGATTTTTTGATAAATTTAATGTATTAAAATTTAAATTAGAAAACTTTTAGAAAAAGATTTAAAAATTTAAAGTTATTAAACTGTCATTTAATGATGCATTTATCATAAATAAAGAATAAAGAGAATAAAGTCTGTTGAAGATTTTTTTTTTTTTTTTTGGTTTGGTGTAATCTTTTATTATTTAAATAATAACAACAAACATGTTGTTTTGTTTTATTGTGTTCCAAAAAACAAAATTCATATAATTTGATCAACACGTACTGTATAAAAATGCTAAAACTAATATCATACAGAGGAGTCCTGGGGTAACAATATAAATAGATATACTTTTGGTATATGCTTAAAATTTTAGAGTCATTCATTTAACAGCCTGCTTGAAAATGTCTGAATTTTTTTTTTTAAACACATGAAAGCCACATTTCAGTGAATTTTTCTGTTTCCTGTTTGTAGTTCTCTTTCCCAGCCTCTGGAGGTGCTAGAGCTGCCATACCTGTGCCTGACCTCCACAGACCTGGCCTACCTCTCCTGCAGCCAGCATGCTTCATTCCTGAGAGAGCTTGACCTGAGTGAGAACTGGCTTGATGAATCATCCCTGCCCTCTCTGCGCAGACTCTTAGCTCAAGCCAAAAGCTCTCTCTGCCAGCTTTCACTCTGTGGTTGTGGCCTCTCAGATGCTCTCCTGGGTGCTCTTCTTCCCTCCCTGTCCTGCTGTCTGGCTTTACGTAGCTTAAGACTGGCCTTAAACCCACTCTCTAGAACGGGACTGCTTTCCCTGGCCCGTACAGCGGCAGGAATCCCTACTCTTCGTCTGCTGCTCTATCCCAACCCACTGGAGGAATATGAGCCTGGCCTGCCAGCTCTCCCCTCCAGTGCTCAGCTGCTGGATTGGCCTCTGCTAGAGGAGTCTGAGGGCCAGGATTTGACGCTGAGCTTACTAGATGAGGTTCTGAACTTGAGAGGACGATCCCGAGATCTTCTTGTGACCTCTGACCTTCTAAACTATAGTCCCGAATTGACTGTAGAAGATTAGGGTGAATGTCCCAAATGTCCCTCTCTTAATAAGTGTGAGAATCAAAACTATGCTTAAATGAGTTCTTTCAGATTGTTTTAACCACTCATCGGGAATTTACTTTTTAATTTACTTGTGGTTGCCAAACCTTTTCAGCAATAGCAAACCTCATCTTATACACAGTCATATAAAAAGTCTTGCTATTAGAAAACTTTTATATAGCATTATATTGTATGCAGCTTTACATATGAAATGATTTTGATGTGTATTTGTTTGCTGTGTCATGTGTAACACATGGATTTTACTGCCTTATATTGCACTGTAATGGGGCAGTATTTATGGCAAGCACCTACAGAAGGAACAAAGACACCTCTTAAATTTTTTTTAAACTAAACTTGTGTTGACTCTTCTGAATTTTTTATGAAACAAAAATATGAAATCCCTTAATCATCAACACAATGAGAAAAAACGAATAATATATTTATTATTTGCTGCCAAAATTAATTGAGCTTCGCAAATTAGTGAAGTGGCTTTAGGAAAAGAGCTAGAGCAGTGAAAATGACAAATAATTAAGAATTTCCAATCAACATACAGCATTAGGAAATTGCCTGCAAGAGGACGTGTGTCTCTATCATCCTAATTCACGGCGAGAAGTAGAGTTTGAGCAGCTAAAGACTCTTCAAGGACCACAGCTGGAGAATTGCAGAAAATAATTGAGTCTCAGCGTCAGAAAACATTTAAACAAATAGACAAACAGCTCCTAAATCAGCACATGTTGTTCAGGAGGGTTTAAGAAATAATCTCCAGCATGTTCAGTTGTCAGACAGGACTGGAACTACAAATGGATCTGGCTTCTAGGATCAGATGAAACTGAAAAATGAGTTTTTTAGCAGCAAACACTCAAGATGGGTTTCGTGAACACAGGGATAAAAAGTACTCAGTGTGTACAATGAAATATACTGCTGTGTTTTTGATGTTGTGGGTCTATATTTCTAATGGAGGTCCTGGACGTCTTGTTTAGACGCATGACATCATGGACTCTATCAAATACCAACAGATAACAAATCTAACTCTGTTAGAAATCTTATAATGGGCCATGGTTGGGTCATCAAACGAGACAATAATCCAAAACAAACATCAAAATAAACAAGAATTGGTCACGGAGCACAAAATGAAGCTTTTATCATGGCTGTTCCAGTCCTCTGACCTGAACCCTGAGAGAGGTGAACTAAAGAGGAGCTGGTAATCTAAAGAATCTGGAGAGATTCTGCATGGAGTGGTCTCTTATCAGGTGTTCTCCAAACTCTTCAGGCATTACAGCAGAAAACTCAGAGCTGTAAACTCCAGGTAAAAGGATGTAGCAATAATTGGGTGCCAATAACTGTGGCCAACATGTATTGGAGAAAAACATTTATTTCATCATGAGTTTTTCTCCTCCTTTTCAATTGTTTTACTTCAGTGATTGGTTAGAATTGTGTGAATTTTTTGGACGAAAGATCAATAGGATAAACAATGCAGATTTATTTTTACAGCCACCTTTGCTCAGCTTTACCAAGGGTGCCAGTATTAGTGGAGGGCACTGTATTCTACAAATTTGTATTATTTTGTCACTATCACTGGTTGTGCATCGTAAATGAAGAAGCTCTGTCACAAGTATTTTTGTCTCGTACATTTAATTTACTGTAATTTTTCCATTATGTTTTGACAAAATATTGTAGACATTATTATACTGCAAATCAAATTATAATTCAATCAAATTCTAAAACTATTCTTGAATGTTCTTAATGCCTTTCTCTTTCTATATCAACTAGTCTTCTGTGCAATTAAGTTAATTTTTACTGCCCTCCTAATTTAATTTGATAACAGTTCAGAGGGTAACTGTTCGATTATAAAATTACCCTAAATGAAATAATCACATTTACATATTTATCTATCTGTCAGGTAGAGGGAGAGGATTAGGTTAGAGTAGTTACTTTTAGATTTAAGTAATCTGATTGATCATGGAGAGTTTTTCACTGCTTTAATGTAATGCCTTTGGAACTAACTATCTGTAATATTGTACATAGGAGCGTTCCAGGAAGAAGTATTTTTGGGGGAAGGGGTGTTTGTAGTTCTGAAAATCCAGGGAAAGGGGGAATGGAGAAAGTGTGACATGAGCCACCGGTAGAGAGAGGAACCGTGGGAAATCCATCAACACAGGTCGATATGGCAATGGTGGCAGCAGACTTCCTGTTGGTTTATAATGAAGATGACTAGATAAAACAAAACCTTGGATACAGTACAGTATAGTCACAAACAGTGAAAGAATCATTTCCATATTCCTTCGAGGCTGCTTTTAAGCATAAGTTAGATTTCCACTTCAGACACAATAGCTGTGTTCAACAAATAAATGCTGTAAGTCTGACTGAAACATATTCTAACCTTGAGGTTCCCGTATCCTAGACATGCTGTATGTCTCTCCCAGGCGCTGAATTGGCTTCAGTCTAAACAAAAACGCAGAAGCATTTCTGATCATTTCAAACAAAGACAACACTCATTTTAAAGAGCATTCCAGTTATGCAAACTATTTAAACACGGATGCATTCAGTATTTTATATTTAGAAGTTGAATAGGACAACTTTTGCAGGTTTTCTTTAAACATTTGTTAATTCTAAAAAGACCAATGACTGTAAGGTTCTTAAGATAAATATGCAATACATTTCAAATGCAGATACGCTCACAAAAAATATACAACAGAAAAAACAAATGATATTAAAATCCCTGTATGAGTATGACACACCTATGCTCTGAAGGTACAATGACAGCATCTTTCCTGCTCTCTGGTGGAGGTGGTCGAGTCTGTTTGCCTTTTTGCACAGAGCAGAAATATTTGAGCACCTCCACAGGTGCAAACAAATTCTGTATTCCAGACCCACTGTGCACCTGTGAAGCACAATACAAATACAACTCAAATAAAACAACTTAAGTTCTCCACAACAAATATCCCTCCCAACCTGATATCTGCTCCATACCTTGTACTTCCTGGTCCAGGTAAGCAGCCAGTGGCTGGCCATGTCTCGAAGACTGTGGTGCTGGTTAGGCTTATGCTTTGTCAGGGAGTTCCAGGACTCTAATTCTGGACATAACCACAGTTCAGCCTCCTCCACACCCAACCTTTGCAGCACACACAGAACCAAAGGCCTGCCAGAGATATAACAATACAATGATTCATTCCTGCATATGTATATATGGGTATTAGATGTATCAATGTATCCTATGCTTTGACAGCATATAACGTAAAAAGCTAAACTTCTCTCATGCTGTTTTTCCACATTTCTGGTATGTCACACTATAGGACACAGCTCAATTTTTTATTTTCTCAACTATCCATATAAATCACATTAATAATGGAATTGGGTGTCAAAAATGGTGGGGACAGTTTGTAAAGATTCGAAAAAACAATCACGAAAGCAACTTCTCAATAACTGGAGATGCTCTGCAGTATTTTGTATTGTGTTCAGTGTGTAATATTGCTTACTTGAGATCGACTTCTTTATTTGCCAACATGGCGAGTAGCTCAACAATGGTGTCAAAACCGTCAGGACTTAGGTACACCAGAACATTCAGCAGCTCACCGACAAAATGCTGTTCCTCCCTTGACTGCAAAACACATGCTCACACATTCGTACATGTTCTCATCTATGCCTGTGTGGATTTATCCTACTATCATGTTTTTTTTTTTACCATGTTTCTTTGAATGCAGTTCTCCAGGCAAGCCAGCAGTCCTGTGCTGAGCAATTCTTTGTCTAACACCTCCTGCTGTATTAACATAAGTAAAGCATTCAGGATGCTATTCTTCTGAGCCACGCCGCAAGACATCATGAAGTTCAACAGATGCTTACTGAAGTCCTTGGGGGATAAAGAACTCGAAATACACTGCAAAGGATAAATGCAAGGGCAAATGAGAATGAGGCATAAATTAGAAGGAGATTGAGAAGTGCATACTGTTTTATTAACTTACACTCAGATCAGGAAACATCTTCTGAAACCATTGTTCATCCACAAACTGTAGAAGGAACTCTGGTAGATGCGAGGTGGGAGAGGGTGGGGCAGAAGAGGGCGAGGGAGGGACAGAGGTGAGGAAAGTTGGGGCAGACTCAGAGGGTGGAGTCAGAGGGGGTGTAGGACTCTTGATCGGTGGAAGGGGCTTTTGTGGCTGTAAATATAAAAGAGCAAATTAAAAAGACTACAAGATGAAGTGGTTATGTGATAGAATTCCATTCTTTTCTTAAATGCGGCCGCATACTGTCTTTATAGATTGCAAAATTCCGCTTGTGCTACCACACCTTTATGCAACTTAGTCAATCCTTATATAATCTACGTCTTTTTACTCAAATACATGTGACTAGAATGAACATAATCACAAAACATCCTAACAGGGTATATGAGTGTCTCTGGCACTGGTGAAGGTGGAGGAGGGCTCTTCTGTGTAGATGGAGTCTTTACGATGGGTGGGAGATGCATGTCAGCCTCTTTCCTCTTATTCCTCTTCTTGTCCTCCTCTTCATTACACAAGTGTTGCACTTCATCTGGTTCACTCTGCAAAAAAAACACTCCATTTATTAATTCAGTTATTTCTCCCCACTGTACATTCTCACAAAACTAGAATTTTATGTTGTTAAAACATTTTTTTTTAAGAAACTTTTAAAAAAGGAAAGGGTTAGTTAATCTAAAAAATTAATTTCTACTATTAATTACTCACCTCATGTTGATGCAAACCTGTAAGAACGTTTTTCATCTTTGAAATGCAAATGAAGCCTTTTTGATTAAATCGGCGAGTTTTAACACGATCAAGCCAAAGAATTGTGGTTAAAATAGTCCATATGGCATTAGTGTAGTTTTTCCAAAAGTATTTTTGGGTTCAAAGAAAACAAAAATTACAACTATTTCTTCTCTTGTGGGACAGTCCTGCCATTATCGATGAGAGAAGAAATGAATGAATTCATTAAAATGAATAAAGTCATTATTTTTATTTTCTTTGCACAAAAAAAAGAAATTCTCATAGATTTGTAAAATTACAATTGAACCATTGATGTCACATGGACTATTTTAACAATTTTCTAACTACATTTCTGTGCCTTGATCATGGTAGGATGCTGTCTATTTAGGGTCAAAAATAAATATTTTAATTTGTGTTGGCGAAGATGAACAAAGGTCTTACTGGTTTCAAGTGTCATGAAGGTGAATAACAGAAATTTCAATTTTGGTTGATCTATGCATATCAAAAATGTGTGTTTTTCCATGGAAATAAAAATATATTGTATGATAAGGCAGTCATATAATATATGATGTGATATAAAGATCTATCTGCACAGCGCAAACAGCCAAAACCTAGTTATTTTACGCAATTTAGAAATTCTGGGCAGAACTTGTCCCCTGGAAGTGCTACATCTGGCCACATTATTGTGTGATTCACAACATACAAAGAAAAATACTACATTTTTATGCAAAGAATGCCCCTTTTGGGTGATGCTTGTACAGCAGACGTGTAATGGATACACTGTGTATGTAAAACGATAATTTAGTAATAAAACAACAAGTAATATGTATTTAAAACACATTCCGTCACCTGTGATTTAGCAGAAGGTAGTCTCGTGGATAAACCATCGGTGAAGGAGGAAGGGCTCAAAGGAGGAAGCTCAGGAAGTTTAGGTGCGAAACGTATAGCATACACATCAAACATATCTTCTTCCGGAATCTAGACATGATGCAAAATCTTGGCAGTCATATACACAAAATCATTTATTTTGGAGATTGAGATTGTTGACAGACTTACCCTTATATCGAGGGGTTGCCTGTAAATTAGACCCAGGTAATTATCGAAAGCCTCTCCTTTAGATTGCATGTTGGCTGGTTTTCTCCTTCTGCACTCAACCTCTCCTTTTTGCAAGGATTCCAGATCTTTATGTATTGCCATAAGTGTCCCAAAGTCCTTTGAGACAAACATATGAATGAGCTCTGACACACACACACACACACACACACTTACATATATTTGATACTTACTGGATCTTTTATCCTATCATGCCTTTCATGCCCATCATTTTTAGCAATATGGCAACAGTCTGTCCTAGAGTTAGATGTTAAAAGCATAGAGTTAAAATATGGATGTGTATCAATTTATGTTAATTGAGAAGAAATTTACCTGCAGTCATGACTCACAACTGGGATCCAGGATTCTGGGTACCGTTTCTAAGTGGGTGAGTAAAGTGAATATATTCAAAATGAATTCATTTTGTGTGAACAGACTATACACTATATATTGTGTGAACAACCTCTGTTCTAGTGTAAACTTTTGCCTACAGTAAAATATTTTATTTAGCCATTACTGTAAACTGTTTTTAATATTAGTGTTGGTAAAGACATCAAGAGTCTGACAACTGTCCAAGTAGTTTAGATTAAAAGTGCTTTTGAATAAGCAGAATGCCATCTGATAACATTTGAAGCTGTACTTGAGTCCTGCAGTCCTGAGAAAGTATTTGTGTGCGGGGGATTCTGTAGAGGTCTCCTGTGATGCCCAACAGCAGGTCTCCACTCTCACAGTACGCCAAACACTCCGGCTCTGCATTCAGCTCAAGAATTCTGAAACAAACAACACAACATTTGTGGAGAAAAACTGGTATGCAATGGCAATCAAAGTTTTTATTTCATATTTCGTGAAAGAACGAAGAACTACAAACAAAAAGGAGCATTTAGGTCCTGACCTAAGTAAATGGTTTTCCATATCCCAGATACGTACAGTACCATCCAGACTGCTTGAAGCAAACATGCTCAGCTGATGACAAGCAGAGAGGCCTGGGGAAACATAAACAGAGGACTCAATCTCAGGAGGGTCAGGGTGTGACATACTTTAATCTCATGAATTCTGTCAATTCCTGGGTAATTTTTTCAAATGTTTTAATCTCTGTATACTTTTGGGAAACTGGCACATTAAGTGTGTCTGCTTGCTTTTGATTATGTGAACGTATATTTTAAGAACTTTTATCATTTTAGATATCTACTAAAGTAGAATTTTCTGTCTCTAACCTGTGATTTTGTTGTGATGCTTTTCATTGGGCTGCTGGTCAGATCTGCTTTGGCTCTCTAAGCTATATTGCACCAGGCTATAAGTATCGTGCTCAGGATCTTGTAAGGCGAGGATGAGTTGGGTTCCCATTAGTGCCATCAAAACAGGAGGCAGATCACACAACACGCTGAAATGGAGACTCAAACACTGCTGAGCACATGGGAATACACGCCAAACCAGCAAAGCTTTATCTTCACCTGCAATATAAAGCCATCGAGATTATCATCAGCAGATAGTCTGTTTGAATGCAGTGTGATGTAGTAAAGTGTGTGTGTCCACCTGCAGTCAGCATGTACCCGCTCTTGGGGTATGCCTGCATGCTGATAATGTTCTGGTTGTTGTGAGCAGAAGTTCTGAATTGGATTTTGCCTGAATGCATATTAAGCACAGACACAAAACCACCACAATGGCCCAGTATAACCAGAAATCTGTGAGATAGACACACGTTTTGGATGTATCTTACTTTACATTAAAAAAAAGAGGGGGGGAGATGAACGAACAAATGTACAAACCTGTTTTTTGCATCATGTAGACGTTGTATCTGTTTTGGCTTGTGTGATCTCTGCATCTGTGAGGATCTCAATTCTTCCTGTTCACTTCGTATATCGTTAACATCATAATATAAGACCATGCAGCACACTGTGCCTATATTTGCTTGCATTTGCCCACCTGACCAATCCCAATGTTCTATCCCGTGCCACTTATTCAATATTGTTACTGCACTAGTCGATGTACTAGCAATAGTTACCACTCCATCCTCAGTGAGGACCAGAAGGATCCTTTTAAGTACACAGTAATCAGCACACCTTACTCTTTCATTGGCTTGGAGTCTAGTGAGCACTTCACCAGTTTCTGCCTCAACAACAGTGACATCGCTGTTTCCATGGATACAAACTACACAGGCACGGAAGAAAGGGGGGGTTGGTGGCGTCAAGATTTGGCGTACAGGACCTCTCAGGACCCCGTCTAGTCTGCAGTGTAGATTGTAGAGGCAGTTGAAGGTCCAGAAGTCCACACTGTTGGTGGAATATGAGAAGAAGGTGCCAGCACTATCTGGGCCTCCCATGATTAAAGGAGGCGAGCACACATTAGGAATGGATATAGTCTGGACCTGGTCTTCAACTTCTGGTCTCCAGCATCTCAAAGTACCATCAAGAGAAGATGACAACAACAGGCCAGACACCGGACACAGAACTAGAGAAGTGACAAGAGCTGGAGAAAGGATACAAAAACACACATTTGTGATGATAGAATCTATTGTCATTGAAATACTGCTGTGAAGGTCTTAAGTGCTGCTGGTTTATATTGTTGATATTTAATATCATTTCAACAATGCAGCTGCAAATACTGTTTCTAGTCACACATACTTTGAAACTTTATTAACAGTGACATTAATTTTCTGACCAGTATGTCCCACAAAGGCCATTTGAAGTTCCCAATCTGGTCCCCACAGACGGATTGTCATATCTGATGCAGTAACTACGATATCCCTAAGTGGACAGTAGACCATCCCAGTGATTTCCCTAAAAAAGAGATTGGTATAATAGAACAAAAGAGTTTACAAACTCATCTATTTCAATTAAGCCAATTAATCACAATTTCTCACTACTAAGGGCTCTATATTCAGAAAAAGGATTGATTCAAAATGAATGCATGCAAATTCAGATTTAGTCTGTGCTTATATTAATTGCTACCATTTAGGCCTAATAATAAACATAACTGGTCGGATTATTAATGTCATTAACAAGAAAGAGAGAAAAATCATTGTAAACAGGCCATAATAGCTGGAAATGGCTGAATTAATACAACAAAATAAAAACAAACCTTAAGTGGAGGTTCTTCTTGTGCTCTATAAGGCATCCCTCTGTAAGGTCCACCACAACCACAGCTCGTCCATACGCAGCCAGTGCTCTGAGGCCCTGCTTAGTCTTGCCAGTCATCAGTGCTAGATGTGTGAAAACAGCTTGTCTCCCCAAACCCTTCACCACCCGTTTGCGACACACCAAGTGTGTGAGGCACCACACACATACGTTTCCCATTCCAGCTGTGACAAGCTCATTAGAGTTCTCCAAAATCTGTGACAGACAGATAAAAACATGTCTCTTTAATTCACTTTTAGTACGAGTTCCAGTGATCCACTAACGAATCAACCCGGGTCCTGATGCCTTTACCAGTAGTTCTCAGTAGTTTGACTCCAAGGCCCCCAAAACAAAAATGTTCACAACAATAACCCCACAACAATACAAATACCACCCTTTTTAAATGCAAAATTACAACAAATTATAAAGAAATCTAAAATCATTATAATTTCATATTGTAGAATTACATAACTTTGGAGACTAAATTTAAATCAAAGTGAATAA
>JAUMHR010000052.1:14500765-14518170 GCA_032361145.1 Enteromius fasciolatus
GTGAATCACTAATATTTTATGTAACAGGGACAATAATATTTTTATGTATAGTGTGGTATGGTTCCAGGCCAGATGGTTCCTCGGTCCAGTATGCACTGAGCAATGCAGCCAATTGCAGTACCACTTTTTGAGCAATTTTGCGTGAGCACTTTTCAATCGAGAATGGGTAACAAATTTCTATCTGTATAATTTAGATCAGTCTTGGGCACTGTGTCTCACCTGGTTGACTGTTTATGGCAACATTTCCTAAAGTTACCTGGCAACATTGCTCAAAAAGTTGCCCAGTGTATCATCAGCCTCAGGGTTCTAGAGGGGAAGTTGATTCGTAACAGTATGGAGGAAGTAGGAACTTGATGCATGCTCCACATTTTCCCTATTTAAAGACAGCTACATAACTACTTACACAAGTAAGTATGACACAAAATAAAACATGGTGAATTTCAAGTGGATAAAAAAGGTAACTATGGTGGAAGAGCACTTTCACAGCAGTTTGACCTCGGCACAGTAATAGAAGTTTTCAGGAGTGATGATATTGCTGCGCTGAGGTTGGACTGCTGCGAAGTGCTCTTCTTGAGGGAAGAACATTGGAATATGGATAAACAGTGGAGTTTTCCTTTAAGTACAGCTGGTTGCCTGATCTGTTAGTGCTTGGGGTGGTAAGCCATTTGAGATTAAATAAAGCTAGGAGTAGAAGTGGAAGTCCGCAGTGTAAGGCTTCTACTGATGGATTTCAAAGTCAGCAAAGACTACAAGTGTACTGCCATCCCATACAGCTCCTCTGTGAAGGTGCCCGGTTGACCAGGAAAGCAAAAAATCATTACAAGAGTTTAACTGGAGCTCTTACAATAATAGCATTCCAACTTGATGTATGTGATTTGTGGGGGGGTGAGAAAGGGAAGTTGTTAAAAAAGAAAATCCAGGTATATGGTACACATTGGTGGTGGTTGAGGAGATTCCCCCCTTCCATGTGCTTTGTGCTTCAGTGCTTTGAGTAAGACTGAATAAAATATTAGTTAATTATCAAAGAAATAAAAAATTATAGTCATAATATGGACTTTTGTAAATGTTATGCTCAGAGACTGTTATTTCTTTCTCACATAGCTGATTTCACTACTATCTCTTCACCTGATCAGTTTATGTTGTTCTATGTGGTATCATTGTAATCCTTGACCATCAAAACATAGGAGCAGACATCACCTTTTCGGTGTAATCCCATTTGGTTCAGGAGATATGACACAAATTGCATAATTTGGTTATGGTGGAAAGTAAAACGGTTGCCATTGCAACCACAAAGCGTTTTTGTGATGGCTCCATTTCTGAAAATGTTTAGGGCCCTAACCACTACAATTATACCAAGTTTCATGCTTTTAAGAAAAAGTGGACATATCACCTGGACTATTTGTTGGTCTTTAAAAACATACACTACTGTTCAAGCTATTGCTGGGTAGTTAAAATAGAAGTAGTTTAAAATAAAGTATTTTTTTGTGCAACTTGGGATATATTTATTTTACTGACCCCAGCATTTGAACTGTAGTGTTTTTATTTATTGGAATAATTAGTTTCAAACACAATACCATCTTTGTCTGCAGTCAGTGTGCTCTTTGAACTTGTATCAGCAGTCAATAGTACAGGTTCAATGGACACCACAGGAGAGAGGTGGCCCACCCCTGAAAGCACAGCATCTGCAACCATACGCAAAACACAGGTCAGTTTAGTTTTTAACCTGTGACATGACTCCAAATAGTTATATCTAAATATAGGTACACAGATTTTCAAATACTTGTTTTTCTGTTTTTTATTTAGATGGCACTGCAGCTGAAGCAGTGAGCACTGACTGACCTGTTGAGAAGGTTGGGTAGCGTAGTGTCCACAACTCTTTGCCAACCACCAAGTTCAAGTGAGTACCAGAATGTTCTCTGAGGTCCCATACCACCACTGAGCCTACTTCTGTGCCAGCAAACACTAGCGTAACTTTCCCAGGACTGAAACAGCAACACCTCACCTGAGAAGAGTAGACAAATAGGAGAAAAAGATTTAGATCTTTATTAGCTGTTTTGAGACAGCGGTTCTTTCAGAAATATCAACAATACATTTTAATGATGCAAGCATGTTCTCCTCCTTACGTCAGATTCATAAAGAAGAATTTTTTGGGGTCTGGATGGTTCCCAGATGTTCCAAACACAGATGATTGTCTCACTGTCAAGCCGTACAGCACTGCTTTTGGAGGAAGCAGGATGAACAGACAAAAGAGTCTGTCTCTGGACATGAGAGAACTGCAGCAGACTCACCTGCCGACCTGCAGGTAGATACACACAGTTACATGATTGTACATTCAGGGTCTGTACCACCTGTGCAACACACGTCCTGAAAAGCCAAGCCAAAACGTTTCGATTGGCCCCTCTTCATGTAAACAAATGGAACATGAGCCAAACTTAAATTACACTACATTTTTCCAAAATATGTCTTCTATCATTTTAAGTAGTCCTAATCACACTCATGTATCCATCTCTCAGTCTCTGCTAATTTAGATTTAGCACTGTAAATATAATTTCTGAAATATTACCATGAAGAAAAGGGAGTTTGGTATTGAGTTGAATGCAGCCGTCACTAAAAGACAGCGAGTCTGTTTGAGAGCGAAGTCTTCTGATTGAATTACTCTCTGCCATATTCTCCTCTATTAAAACAGCCATCACCTGACATACAAATAAATAATTAATTAATTAAATAGTCATTTTCAAGAAAGTACTGATGTAATATGCATTTAATTTGCTTATTATTTGTGAGACAGAACAACAAAGCGTTTTTGCATTTTGGTTGAGATTAATTGCAACTATTCTTTACCTGTGCAGCAGAGCGTATGAAAGTAGTCAGACGTTGAGAATCAGCAGTTATTCTTGAAGTAGATTTATCAGTAGTGTCTTGAGATGCCTTAGAACCTGGTTACAGTTCAGATAATGAAACAGAACAAAATACACTGTATTCCCATTTGGTATTCATTACTAATGACAGAATCAATGCTGGCCACAATACCTCCACATGCTGCATTTGCTTCTGGTGGGTGTTGTGTCCATTTGTCTGTCAAGTCTACTTCTTCTGTTTGTGTATCTCGATCAGTGTTGTCTTCATTGCACTGCACACAAGCCTGTACACAGTAATCTCAATGAGACTGTGTAAAAGCCATTTTGATCACAACAAATGGAAAACACACAAATCTAGTTGACATAGATGTGTAAAACTGCATTTTGTTAAATATATGCCTATATTGTTTACAATATGGCCAAATGATAATAATAATAATAATAACAAAAAATCCCATTCCCATTTTATAACAAGAAAGCACCTACAACTTCCTAGATTTCAAACCTGTTTTGTATTGGCTGTTCCAAAATTCTTGATGTACATGTCATATTCATTGACAGGAGGCAGGTCCAGCAGAGAGAAGGTGATGGAGAAGTCCAAATCGACCAGGCGCAGAAGTTCTTCACTGCGCTTCCTTCAAATCAAATAAATTCAATTTTAACTAATTAGTCACCATATTCAATTCATTTTTAATTTAAAAAGTGTGTTAGTTCAAAATAACTTCTAAATTAGATCATTATGAAGATAGGGAACTTGCTTCTGTTTCTTGGCCACTTTCTGGCTGATCTCTCTCTGCTTTGCTGAAACAAAATCAATAATTTTGCCATGCGTTCGACTTCTGTCAGAGTGCTTTTCTGTGAAAACAAAACAATTGCACTGAAGTCATGCCACTCGGCACCCATCTTTAAAACAGCTCTTTTGCCTGCAGGTGCAACTTTTATCTCTTTAAATAGGGAAACATCAAATGCTCTAAAACTACTGACCATGCTTATGATTAAATTTCATATTTGAAATCACCATTGAAATCAGCATATAAAAAGCTTATTATTCAGACTAGACTAGTGCACATGCACAGTCTCAGAATGCTTAATGTGTTCTATAGCAACCAGGACGTCTAACGGCAGCTGCAGTGACGTGCTGACTTTATCGATTAGGGACTGGCTCCTTTGCTTACAAGGCGGGGCATCATTCGACAGAGCAACTGGCCAAATTAAGTGGTGCATTTTTCCCCTCATTCAAAACTCTATGAGTGACATGTCTTGGGCTTTATAGACTTGTTATATTCACCAGTGGAATGTGCAAATCAACATAAACTTTTGTTTAACTACCTCTCTGGGTGACGGCTAACTCTGTGGTTGCAGGCTTTGATCTTGCAGAGTAGATTCTCTCATTTTCCTCATCAATGGCTCTTTGGATGGCTTTAATCTCTTCTCTTCTCTTGGGACTCAACTCTTTCTTGTGTTCTCTTACTTTTTTGTCATGTTCCTCATTCTCCTCCTCCTCCTCATTATTATCATCATCCTCCTCTTCACCACCATCCTCAAAGTCTTCTTCATAATCCTAAAAAGCATCACCAAAAGAACAACACTAAATGGAATTTGTTTTCAAAGTTTGTTGGTTATATTATAGCTTCAAGATTCCTATCAGATATTAGGGAAATATAAACCCTATACAAATATACTATATATAATTTAATATATATTTATATATATATATTAATTAATTCTATGTACTAAGTCATGTATGTAACGGAAGCACTAAACTGCTACGCACCTCAAAATCCTCCTCATAATCATTATGATGATCTTTGCTTGATTGTTTGTCCTCTTCAGTTTCTTCATTCTCCACCTTGAAATACAAAGACATGCAATCATATTAGTCATTACTCAAAACTTACAGTAGGGCTAGAAAGCAGAAATAGCTTAAAAAATAAAGATGAACACATGCAATGAAACCATCTTAAATATTAGCGCCTGAGGGAAGTGAGTTCTGAGACTCCAAAGGTAAATGTTTTTGTAAAGGACCTGTCATTGAGGCTGATGGGCTGTTTTTATTTTTGTGTGTTTAAATTGTTCCAAATAAAATAAATAACATGCATTACACAGGTTGATGTTTCATTTTGTGCTGACTAACTGAACTAATTGTAATCTTCAAACGGAAACCTTACAGGGATCTCTGGAGATTTATCTCTAGTGGAGATTTATAACCTCACAAACCTAAAAAAAAAGTAAATGGATTAATCTTATACATTATTTGATCATGTTTATACCTCTTTGTCTCCATTTAATCTTTCATTCAGGTCGTGGCCTGAGGAATCTTTATGTTTCCGGTCTCTGTCACTCCTCTTGGAGTCTGAAGCCTCCTTGTGCCTTTTTTCCCGCTGTCTATCTCTCTCTTCCCTTTCCCTGGCCTTTTCCCTATCCCCATCTTTGATGCCATGGAAATAATTCTTTGACTCTTGCCACTCCTGGTGATGCTGTTCCACTTCTCGAGAGTGACTCGTGTTTGCCACCTGTACAAAGCAACAACTTTAGCAAAAAACAGTTCCAGTTACTAGTTCAAATTGGATCTCCTTAAAGTCAGATGACTAGCCAGAATGTTTAAACATTTCTCCATAATATCAGCACAGTCAGAATTGCATTTGTATTTGTTATTATATTAGATCTATGTTTCTTAATATCTTGCTTATTATTATTATCTTGCTTAAAAATAGCTATCTTATGGCTTACATGACTTTCTTTTTCTCTTCTTCTCTTCTCTCTATCTTCTCTATCTCTTCTGTGTTCTGTAACAAAAGAGATCATATTGATTTAAAAAAAAAAAAAAAAAAAAAAAAAAAATAGGCATGAACCAAAAAAACTTTTCTCTAGGCAGAAATGGTAATAATCATACCTTTATGTCTAGATTGTTCTTTATCACTGCGTCTCTCTCTCCTTTCTCCATCCCTCTGTTTTTCCTCATATTCATGTCGATTCTGTTCACTTTCTCTTGCTCTGTGTTTTTCTCTTCTCTCTCTATCTCGTTCTTTGACTCTCTCCCTTTCTTCTTTTTCTCCTTCTCTTCTCCCCTCTTTCCTTCGATCTCTTTCAGTTTTTCGCTCTTTGTCTCTTTCCCTTTCTTCTTTTTCTCCTTCTCTTCTATCCGTTTCACTTTTTCGCTCCCTGTCACTCTCAGCTCTCCTTCTGTCTCTGTCTTTTTCTCTTTCCCTGTTTGTAACTCTGTCCCCTTGATTGTACCCATCTATGTCCCTGTCTTTATAGCGGTGCTTTTCTATATCCCTCCGCATTTCACTGTTTTCCTTTTCACCTCGATGATGTCTTTTTTCTTCTTCATCTCCATCTCTGTGTCTGTTCTCTCTTTCTCGTTCTCTCTTCCTCTCTTTATACCCATCATCCCTGATGTCTTCCTTCTTGATATCCTGGTTCCTATCACTGTGTTTACTCCTCTCTTGTGTGCTTTCTCTCTCTCTCAGTTTTTCTTTCTCTCTCCTTGCTTCTCGATCAGGGTCTCTGTGTCTGCGATCCAGAGATTCTCCATCCCTGTATTTCCTGTGCTCCTCTTCTCGTTTGGATCTTCTTTTGCTCTCCTCATTGTGTGCCTGACAAAACAATGACATTTCATGGGTTGTGCTTCTAAACGTTGTCTTTTTCTTACACACAAACAAACTGCAGATTACCTGAATGTGCACTTTTAAGTCATCAGACCTCCAAGTATCTTCTTTTGTTATTTTCTTATGAGAGGACGGGAAAATTAACAGCAAGTGTTACAACTGTACAGAGTGAAGCTCATGACTCGATTACCTAACATAACTAAATACGGTATGCTTACAAGTCGAATCTTTACACATGAAGTGTTCATATAATGAAGTGACAGTTTGCTATTGAAATAAAGAGATTTAACTAAAGTATGTAACTTAAGCAGTTTTATTTGGCTATCGATGATTGGCTAATCGTGTTGTTTAGCTGTGACATTTTCAGGGGAAAAAAACAATCGCAACACCACAGCTGCTTCATACGGAATAAGCTTTGCTTTACCTTCACAGGGTACATCACTTCAGTGATCTTCTTCTCACTACTCCTTTTCAATCCAACAATCACAGGTTTATGTTGACAGCTTTCACCGCCATACCGCTATAAGGCTAAAGCGCAGGCGCAGTTTAATACTGCTATGGTAACCTGCTAAGCCATGGCAACAACAGACTATTAAATCGAGCAAAGAGCAATCGCTCGAAACTAATGTTACTATGGCAACACTGTCGATATGAGATAATCGAAAGATCGAACAAGATGTGTTTAATGTGACATAGCACACAGTAAAATATGACTTTGTACTATAATATACAGTTGCCTGTATCTGAAATAACTGCCTACCTGTTAAGATTAAGAGTATATACTGAGGTATATGTTCTTTCATTTATAAAAGGATGTTTTCAAAAAAATATGGACTCTGCCACAAAGCGTTGAACAAATAAATATTTCTTTATTATTATTATTTTATTGTATTTATTTATTTATGTTTGCTAATTTAATCCTGTCAACAGAAACTGAATTAATATAGGTAAAACATTATCCAATTGGGTGCAGAAACAACAGGATTAAATTTCTGCACCCAATTAGATAATGTTTTACCTTTATGAAAATCAAACAAATAAAACGTTGTACTACAAATAAATAAAAAATTTAATTACAAACACAAATTTGCCATGGTCTTGCTATACTAGCCACGGCATGGTTATAATGGTAATCAATCTGAGTGATAATTTGTTTAATTACGGATGAATCTAAACTTTGCTGGGCTGTGGCAAAAAAGTTTGTAACCAGGCTGTTTTGGGTCACTTATTGACTTCCATAGTAGGAAAAAAATACAATGGTAGTCAAAGCTGACCCACAACAGCCTGGTTACAAACGTCCCATCAGAAAATATAAAATACGAAACGAACTGCATCTTGTTGTTGTTCTGCAATTACACACTTGGGAGTCGACGCCTCATTGTTTGTGTATCTGCAGTTGCTTGGCTCAGGGTGGCGAGTTTGCGCTGTCCGCGACGCTCACTGACCTCCTGAGACCCGCTGTGTGTGTGTGTGTGTGTGTGTGTGTGTGTGTGTGTGTGTGTGTGTGTGTGAAGCGCTCAGCTGTCTGTCATAAACCAACACAACAGCACGCGCTTCTCCAGAGCAAACCAGACAGCGCGCGTACAGGGGCTCTGGCGACAGCTGGCTTGGGACTTCAGTTATGCACAGCTAGATTAAAGCAAAGCAAGCCAGTGTTCACGTCAAAATGGACTGGTGTACAGGCGAACTAACGTGAAAACATATTTTAAATTGATATAGCCGATCTTTACTTGAACCACGCGTGCACGGAATGATCTGTAGTATCTTGTTTACTCTCGAAGATTTTGCATTGAAGCGCAATGTTCAGATTTGACAGCAGTGCGTAACAATTCGTCCGCGCTGAATATGACAGAGGACATAATGACGGCTGTGCGCGGAAATCTTTCTCAAACTGCAGGTGACACGGGACAAAAGGATAGCGGGCAAACTGAACCGACAAACGGGGCAATTCCATCCTCCTCACCCGAGGAGCTGAGCCAGGACCCCGCGTCTTGCACCAGTGAACTGACGCGCACGTGGCTGCAGTTCGCCAAGACCTTCGTCGTTATCTTCCCCATATATGTCTTGGGTTATTTTGAGTTCAGTTTTAGTTGGCTTTTAATCGCACTCACGATATTTTTCTTTTGGAAAAGAAACTCTAGTTGTAAGAACACTAGGTTGAATAGAGCACTTTCGTTTTTTGAGCAAGAGGACACAGTTAAACAGGAGCTGGAGGCAACTGAGTTACCATCATGGGTAAGTTAAACTACACTGATAACATTTAACGTGTTTCAAAAAACCACAGAGAGCACACTAAAAAATAAGTGAAAGCTAAGAGGGGTTTATTTTTATTTATTGTTTTAGTAAAATTATAAATCTGGACTAAAAAGACAAAATGGGTTGTCTTTAGTGGAATGTGGTGAGATTGATGGACAACTTATTTACAAACACAATATATTTCCTTGTTCAGAGTTATTTTGCTTCATTCATGTTTATTACATTAGGGCATCTTGTTGGGTTTCCATGTTGTGTCCATTCAGCATACTCTGAGTGTATGAAACATAACTAAGTTTGGATCCCAGCTGACCCCAGGCTGTCAGACATAAGGCAGACCAAGACTTTGTTCCTTTTCGGGTGAAGGTGAACAGTGTTATTCCAAATCATGCAGCATGTGTCTCCAATTTTCGATCTATTTTTATCTCGTATATAAGCATTATCTTGAGCCTCTGCTCATCATGGCTGTATTTAAAAGCCAAATGTAACAAAGTAAATATATGTTATGTAAGGAGATATTTTGACTCGAAGGGCGAGGAATAAGGTTAGTCTGCGTTGTTTAAAGTAAGGATTCACTGCCCTGCAGTCTTTATACCATGAAAATGTGAAAGAATAATGTTATGCAGCATGTAAAGCTATAAATAACAATGAAGTAGTTAACTGTAATTAAATTATATGTAAGTTTATTGTGAAATTCTATTGCTAATAAGGACATATTATTGTGTTTATTATTATTATTCACACGTGTATATATATATATATATATATATATACTTTTATATTTTAACT
The DNA here is from genome assembly GCA_032361145.1 of Enteromius fasciolatus. NCBI lineage: Eukaryota > Metazoa > Chordata > Actinopteri > Cypriniformes > Cyprinidae > Enteromius > Enteromius fasciolatus. The sequence continues at coordinate 14,510,277 of JAUMHR010000052.1, forward strand.
TGGTATGTTTTTAAAGTATTACATCAAGATGGTTTTGAGGTTTGTACTCAATTTGAAACCTGTTACTGGTGAAACCATGTAAAGTGTTTTGAAAGGGAGATGTTAGAAATGATGAATGATAGTGAAGAGAGATAGAGACTTGAGAAATTGTAAACATGCTGATACAAAAAAGCTTAGCTAACGTATTAGCTAAATCAAAAAAACAAGTGTTCAATCAATATGGGATATCCTATGATTTATAATAAAAGTGTCATCTTTATTGTAGTGAAACATTGCATTATTCCATTACATGATCTCATAACAACCAACTACCAACTGCTCTGGATCCTTAATCAAATTACATTCTGGCAGGAGTAGACTTGTCTGTGTGAGATTAGAAGTCTGTTGAACTGGTTTATGATTTGAAGTTGTTGTTTTTTAAGATAATATTTCACAGCAGTGGTGTTATGGATTCTGTGATTATTTGCCTTTCGTGGTTCATCTTTTGATACACCGATGACTCGTTTGTCCAGTTTCTCTGTGGTTCCTGGAAAGCGTGAACACTAATTCAACAGAAGTGTTATCTTAAATGACATGTTATATCTCTTTCCTCAAAAGTAATAACTTTTTAAATGCATGCCAGTGATCACAAGCAAGTTTTTTGAAAGTGTCACATGACAACTCTCTATATGCCTATTTATAGACAGAAAAACTTTTACATCACAGATTATCACATTTATCACACACGTCAGGAATCTTTTCTTCTCTGCATTACTTCAGTAACTCCACAATCTGTCTCATCTCTAGACAGATGTTTTTTTAAAGGAACAGTCACATACATATCTGTCTATGGTCTTGTCGATGTAGAGAAATCCTCTGAGATCTCTAGTGACCATAGAAACACAGTTACCATGGGAACTTTCAGTGTCTTTTCCACATATCATTAATACCAAACAAAGTAGTCAATATTCATTTTGGAAGGACACACAAAGTCTAGTGCTGGGTATAGTAGCTCTAGCTGTGTCCAAACCTATTTGCCCTGACTGATGTTTACACTAGAATATGTCAGTGGGAGAGCTTGCTGCGAAAAGTGCTGCACACCAACACTGTTTTGAGATGAAAATAATTCAGAGTGATTGCACTGCAGAAGGAAGTCACACACCCCCGTTTTGCCTCTTGAGATTACAATGTTACTTTTATAGGACATACAGAATGAGGTTAGCTTTATGGGTCCAACAAACGCATTGTCCTTTTAGGCTGAGAGAGCGTTGTATTCTCAGGTAAACTGAAGTGACTTACCTGAGATTTTCCTTTTAGATTTTACGTAATGTCTTGGAGAAAAGCGTTTATGGTTTTGCAGCTGTGTTACCATAGTGATGAGATTCAAATGTGCCCTATACATTTGTTCTGCTTGTGTGTGGCATTTATTTGTAATTTAAAGTTTTGGTTGTAAGATTACAGGGGTCTTTTGTGGTCAGTAATCTAGGCAAAAGTGGCCGAAATGTGAAAGTGACAAGAATGTGTTTTTTGTTTTGCTAATAGACTCTGATCTGGTTTTGTTAAACAACAGAAACCACATGAAATCTGATCTTTTTTATTCTGTTTTAAGCTATGTTTCAGGCATAAGTCAGATAGAGGTCTGCAGTTTTGCAGCGCAACCTCTGTCTGAACAGTTAAATCATTAGAGATGAATGATTAACATGCATTAAACTTCTGTGTTGACAGGAGTCACTGCACATTGTACGAATGTGGAAGAAAGCTGCAAAACTATTCAATAGAGAGAAATTGAGCTCTTATGGAATTATTGCAGTTACAGCTCTATACAGTCAAAACTTGAGGGAAAACTTGGCTATTCTTTTGTGCATGTGCGTTAGATTAGTTAAATTACACAAGATTTTTCAGGAAAACGCCTCTGTCTTATTTTTTAACATTCCACCTCGAAACAAAGATGTTGTGATGCCAAACCTCCTCACGAAAAAGAAATCCAGTGCGTTTACAACTGTGATGGATGAACGCTTATAAGGATCAACTAAATGCTGGTTTTTTAAAAGTATGTGAAAAACCTAAAGTTTGTGGTATAGAATATTTAAAATATCTGAGAGTTTTACACACTGGTCTGTTATTGTGGGGACATTTCCACATCTCTTTCGCTGCACAAAACAAAATGTGAATGCTTGTTTTACCTGTCAGTCATATTGCCTCTTGGGTGGTCCTTGGCCATTCAAACAGGCCAAGGTTCCCAGACCTTCTACCGACAGTCTGAAGGTCTGGCTATGTTAGACTGTCATTCCAAACCTGCATGACGTATTTTTTCTGTCGAACACAAAAGAAGGTATTTTGAATAATCTTTATTGTCAATATAATGAAAGTCAGTGGGGTCCAAAACAACGCTGGAACCCAATAATATCATTGACTTTTATTATGTCACTGCTTCAGAAAGAAAAAAAACGCAGTGTTAGTGTGTCATCTTACAGCCCATCCTACCCCCCCCCCCCTCTTTACTGCATGAAACAAACGCAGGCTAAGCATTTTGCGCATACAAGGATGTAACTGCAGCTTTGCTCATCCCTGATCCTACTGCTCAGTCTGTAGATATCGTAATACCACTGAAGTGAAAGAATAAACATGGGTACCATATTTGAGAAAAGAGTACCATTCACATGTTTAGACAGTCTTATTTTGGCATACATCGAATGTCTATTTTTCATGCTGTCTGTGAACCAAGGGCTCACGTCTGTGTAATAGCCAGAGGGGTTTCTTCAGAGACACTGCTGCATATTTCCAGAAGTAGTCTTGTTCCCTCTCTCTTTTATTAACATGATATATTTGTCTGTTTGTCCAACAGCTTCATTATCCAGATGTGGAGAGAGTTGAGTGGCTAAATAAGGTGAGAGAATTATTAGAAAATAATTGCCTGTTCCTTCATTTCTAAGTAATCATAATCCAGCACACTTGTATATATGTGTCAACGGTCAATATTCTGGAATCTGATACTCTCTCACTTTGTTTCTCGCTCTCTATGGGGGGAGGTAACATTGGTTGTACACTGGTGCTATAATCCAGTGTGTTTTGCTCATGTTACACTACACGTAGCAACCATTTTTCACTCTCTCTGTCAAAACCAGTGGCTTTTTTAAATTATTCATTGTACATATACATTTAGTGGCTCCCAGCCTTCAAAAAGCATGCCTGATTTGAATATTTCATTGGCATTTTGCCCAGCAGCGTAATTTATGTACCTGAATGGCCTCATGCTTCTGCAAAGTATGTCTGCAACATTCAAAATCATGCAAAACTATTTACATGAAACACTGCAGAATCACTGATGTTTTGACAAAACTTAGAAGGATAGGAACTCTTAGAGTACTGTATCATACTATTATTACAACCCAAATTTTCACACATGCATTTTGTAGCTCATAAATGTGATGCAGTATAATTTGGCTATTTGCATCTCTAAACTATTTAAAAGGTTTTAGATGTTATTTCTTTGCTCTCAGACATGGTATGCTACCATAGGAATAGTTTCTAAATGCCTTGAGTATTTACAGTTAGTCAAGTTACAGCATGCCCTCTGGCCCGTTTAAATGAAAACTGTGATTTTTGTCACATAGCCTTGTTGTGGAAAAATGTAGTTTACATGCATTGAAGATTTAGTTTTTAGCAAATGTATTTAAGAGAGTATCAAACAAAAGTTAAATTTTTCTGATAACCGATGAGTTTCAAGCACAGCTTATTTATCGTACTCAAGTCAGTAGCAATAAGAAGTGAAGATGTCTTGAAGTGCCTGAAGTTGCATAGTACTGAGCAGGTACGCTCTTTGCCTTTCAGACAGTGAAACAGATGTGGCCTTACGTGTGTCAGTTTGTGGACAAGCTGTTTAAAGAAACAATTGAGCCAGCTATCAAAGAAGCCAATGCCCACCTCAGTACATTCAGCTTCACCAAGATCAATCTTGGAGATAAGGTATGTATGCTTACAGAGTTCTCACTGCCTATGCCTAAGTGCATCTTACTAGAGAACATGCATATCATCACGAACATTGTTCATGATGTTTAGTTTACCATCAGTCATACTGCCAGTCTGGCTCACACTATATTGAACTAATTGCATACACTTTTTTTGGGCTCCTTTCTCTCTCAGTCAGCTTCTGATTTGACATCCAGTCCACCAAGAGTGTAATCTTGAAAAGGAATAACATCAGTCATCAGAATAACATAAGTCCACATGTGGCCACTTTTTCAAATGTTGCTCAGACAGATGACATGAGTCTCCACTTTTTCTCCTTTGCTGTAACCACTGTCCTTATTAATTATTATTATTAGTAGGGGTGTGACGGGACAGCTTAAAGGCCAATGTATATATCGGCCGTCTGCATTGTCATTTTCGTCATCAGGAGGGCTTGCGGACACCCATGCACCCCGTCCATGTGCAGGCTATTTTTTAAGTCTGTGTAGGTGGCATTGCGCATGTGTTGAGCTTGTCTGTCCGCACTAATCCATGATTGAGTATAATTTGAAAGCTGTGCGGATGTGGCTGTGTGCGAGATGGAACGGAACGCGGAAAGTCAAGGACACCCCATTAAGTTTGCCTACACTGGACGCGAAAAGCGACCATTGAAAACCTTTTGGAACTCGTGTCAGCACGTCATGGCAGATAGAACGTGGCAGCAGTTTTTTTGGTGGAGATTTGTTGCGCCGCATCATACTAATATTGCGAGGATATTTCTCAAAACACATTGAATCTCGCAAGATCTTGTGCCACGAGATCTCGTTACACCCCTAATTATTACGTTTTAAAATTAATTAATAGGCATTGCCTAGCCCATTCACTTAATATACCTTAGTATAGGCACAATGGATTTTATAGCCATACAGATATTTTATAATGTGAAGGTAGGGCTGGGCAATATTAATCGTCAATTAATTCATGTGCATTTCGTCAGTAAAGCTGGTTCTTTGATTAGCGGTAAATCTCAATCAGTGTCACAAGCTTTACTGGAGTTGCCCCTGGAAGCCTCCAGAGGGCACTCCAGCCTGGACTATGTTCTTTGTTTGTTTGTCACTACGTTCCCCGTTAAAGGACTTTTATTATGAACAGTTGTCTCTACCCACCTTGTCTGTCGCTATGGCCACCCATTAGTTTCTCCTCCCCCTTGTCTTGTTTGAACTTGTATTTAATGTCTCAGTTGTGTTTTGCATGTCGCTGTTCATTGTGTGGATATACCCCTTTGTAAGCCTTCCATGTTTCCAGTGCTCCCTGTGTTCTTCGTTCTGTTCATCGTCCTGGATTTACTGTTTCTGACCCTGCCTGCCCCGGATATTCGTTCTTGTCCCTGTTCCTTAACGCTTGTTATCGACCCTGCTTGTTTCTACCCTGAGCTTTGTGAATAAAGTAGTTTGCTATTGGATCCGCATGCCTCCGCTTGCCTTCATTACAGAATGAACAGCCAAAAAGGATCCAGCAACTACTCACACCAGCCTCCGGTAAGAGGGGATTTACTGTCTTTGCTATTCACGCCTCAGAGGTTCTTTGCGCCACCACGGCAGAAAACTGACTCGGTCTTATTGTGACAGGTTCTGGCCCCAATCAGTGATCCTGATCTGCCAGAGCCTGCAAGGGATCCAGATTCCCCATGGCATGAGCTGCCAGAGCCTGCCAGTAGCACATATTTCCCGTAGGTTCTGCCAGTAGCTGCGCAACCCCCCGTAGATGTCAGTCGATTCTCCAGAGGTTCCACTGGTGGCTGCACAACCTCCAGATCCTTTTATCCAGGCCGGAGTACTTTTGTACTGTCCAGTTCTGACTACAGAGGGTTCGCCAGTGGCTGCACGACCCCCGAAGATGTCGACTCCAGTCATAGACTCTCCAGGGGTTCCACTGGGGGCCGTTCTTGAACTCTCACCCGACCCTGTACCAGCCATGGAGGCCATCTAACTATTGACCTGCCCAGTACCGGCCACGGAGGCCGTTCTCGAACTCTCATCCAACCCTGAACCAGCCACAGAGGCCATTAAAATATAGCCCACCCCTGAACTGGCCATGGAGGTCATGGAATTCTCAACCAGACCTGCCCCGATTACGGGAACTAGCTGCAACGAACTGGACGCAGGTACGGTCTTGGCCAAAGCGGCTTCCACTAACCTAACTTTCTGCTCCCTGTTGCAGTCCGGCCTGTCCTGCCCAGGTGGACATCTCCGCCGTCTGCTCCGCCCTGGTGGCCGTCTCCGCTGTCTGATCCGCACGGGAGTGTCTGGAATCCACTCCTAGGGGAGGGGCTCTGTCACGAGCTTCACTGGAGTTGCATTCGGAAGCCTCCAGAAGGCACTCCAACCCGGACTATGTTCTTTGTTTGTTTGTCACTCCGTTCCCCGTTAAGGGACTTTTATTATGAACAGTTGTCTCCACCCACCTTGTCTGTCACTATGGCCACCCATTAGTTTCTCCGCCCCCTTGTCTTGTTTGGACTTGTATTTAATGACTCAGTTGTGTTTTGCATATCGCTGTTCATTGTGTGGATTTACTTCTTTGTAAGCCTTCCGTGTTTCCAGTATTCCATGTGTTCCTTATTCTGTTCATTGTTCTGGATTTACTGTTTCTGACCCTGCCTGCAACGGATATTCGTTATCTCTGCTCCTTTGGATACTGTTTGCAGATCATCTGACCATTGCCACGCTATTGGATTATTCTCATCTTTGCCAATGTAAAAATGTTGAGGGAATATTTATACGGTAAATGCTGTTGCCATGGGAACGTGTTAAACTGCCCCTATTATGCCTTTTCAAATATGATCTTTCATGCAGTGTGTCATGTAGCTGTATGTGAACAAACAATCTGCAAAGTTATGATGCCGACAGTGCATGAAAAAATTTGGTTTTATCTATCAAAAAAAAGAGTTGGCTCACATTCGCCTAAATGTAAGACATTTGCATAATGTCCGCTCACGTTCTACATCGCAAACAACTTGCCCACCCACAAACTGTACAATTTCCATGTGGATTACATCATGTCAAGAAGACGCTGTACCCTGTGCTGTCATTCAGTTATGCCAATGGGCGTTTCGTTTTCTGACACACGCTGTAACGGTAGACCAATCATAAAAGACTGCGCCATCTGATCAATCACAGCAGCGAGGGCTCATGGAAAGGAGGGGTTTAGACAGACAGGTTTAGACAGTTCTTCAAACTGCTTCACATGAGTCGTTTACGAATCATTTATAAATGGGGTAAAATTAAATCAAAGAAAACAAAAGTGCTTTTTGACCTTGCATACATATAAACCTGTTTTAAGAGACTCATAAAGCAATATTTAAGCCCCATTTAAAATGGCATAACGGCATAAAATGGGACACTTTAAACTTTAGCATTTTTTTCTGTGTTTTGCCAACAAAATCATACTGCTCCAAGACGAAACAAGTAATTCACACAAAACTTTGTCAACATAAAATCAATATACTAAAGATGTTAAATTGCGAACAGATTTAAGATCTCTCAAAGTGTTGAAATCGCAATTTCGTAAATGTAAGAAAAATTACATCAGTCTGCCTCTCTCTGCTTCTCTGCCCCTCTACCTTTGCGTTGGGGGGTAGAGGTGGGGGTGCTGGTGACAGAGAATGAGAGGGAAAGATAGGAGAGAGAGATTCAAGTGACTGAAAGTGACCCTCTAGCTGTAACCAGACTTTTGAACATTTCTTATTTATTTATTTATTTATTGCATTACAGCTTAAGCAGTTTCTTTGCCCTGATCCTTTTCTGTCAGTTTTACTGACCTATGATAACTAAATTAAAGGTGTGTGTGTGTGTGTGTTTGACACCATTTATAGTTTGAAACAACCCTTTCATTGAGTGCGTTTACATGGACCCTCTTAATGCGATTATAATGAGATTTTGGCAATATTGCGATTAAACTTTACCTC
>JAUMHR010000052.1:14525308-14538273 GCA_032361145.1 Enteromius fasciolatus
CGTACCATATATATCGCCCAGCCCTAATATATATATATATATATATAATGTGTGTGTGTGTGTGTGTGTGTAAGATTTATAATAAATGTCCAATTATACTACCACATCGGAAACAATGGGCCTATTGCCGTAGTTCTGTATTTTGAATACTAAAATGGAAATATAAGCATCTATAATTTATCATACTTACAGGTTGTGATACAGTGCATAAAATCAGTACTAAATCATCTTTCAAGAGCAGGAGTTTTGTGTATACTGCTCTAAAGTCCCTGAGATTAGAGAAACAGCCGTTAGTAAAACGATGTGTTTGTGGGCGGGGTCAAATTGTTCTCGGCCAGCCAACATAGAGCATAGGTGGGAATTATGAAAATGTTTATGCCGTGACGTGTAGCAGTTATGGAAGTGGGATCACAATTACTAATGATTTGTTTAGACTGTTTAGAGTCGATTCTTTATTTTGGGACACAACAAACTTCATTTATCAATTTTGCAGATCATTTACATTCACATACAGTTACAATACACACTGCATGAAAGGTAATATTGAAAATGGCATAATAGGGACACTTTGAATAGAGTTGTGTAGAATATATTCTTCCATTGTTGCCTTTCACTCCAGGTATAGAGAGTGCTTTGCCACTGTCACACACACCTCTCCAGCAGGCTGTTCATTGGCTGTTTGAATGCTGGTGGAGACGGGATCTAAAAGGGAAGGAGGAGTTTGGTTGGACTGCTTTCCTTGTCTGTTTGGAGAATACTGTTACACTTGAGAAACCGGTACTAGAACCACTTAAAATCATTATAAAATATAAACTGGCAGATCATTTAATATTCTATATTGTTTATGAGAAATGTTTATGCTTTTTGGGTATGTTCCCAGGCCAGTGAGCTCAGAAGGCTCTGTACTCTGCGAGAGGTGCTTCTCAGTGTGGACTTTGCATCTGAGAGAGGGCAGCAGGTCATTGATCCTCTCCTCCAGTGTTTCTTCAGGCCCTCTCATATTAAACAAGAAGAGGTCTGTGGGCTCATACATTTGAAACATTATTTTCTACTGCCATTGATCATTTTTATAAAACTCTCTTCATTGCTTATTTTCAGGGGAAGCGGTTCCTTACCTTCCTTTTTTCTTGGAACAACAACTTCATTCGGATGATTCATGAAACCATTAAGAATCAGCTGCAGTTTTTCCCAAAGTATTTCAAACACTTATAACCTGTTGTTTTATAATGCGTAAAGGTGCACTCGGTAACTTTGGTTATGTTAAGAGACAATATGAGGGTGAAACACACCACTTGTAGTAATGTGAAACAGAAAACCTGCTGCACTCAATACATATATGCTAATGGATGGAATGGAATGGAAGTTTGTTGTATAATCTGCATGTGCTTTAAGTGCTTAATGCTAGTAAAAAATTCTCTTTTAATTATTTTAGCAGGCAAATTACCTAATGCAACTTGAAAAATATGAAATTAAATGGTGCTTCTCATGTTTGAGGGAAAAATTGTGTGACGCTGCTAGAGTACCAGAGTTATTAGATTATCATTCACACAGAATCACAAAGCTTGTATTTATTAAAACAAGCCAAGCAAGACATTCCTGTAGTAACAGGCACTGTTAGAGTGGTCTCTGCAATCAAAGTACACTGTGCACTTGTTTTTTTTTTTATTGTTTTTTTAGCTGTTTTTTTCTCTCATTGTACCTACAGAACTCTGTCTGTTCACGTGGCTGAGATTTACTTCAGAGCATGGAAGAAGGCATCAGGCTCTTTCCTGGAAGAGATTGAGGCCACTTGCATCCAGGACTTAATGCAGCATGCTCTGTTGCTGCACAGAAACTCACCTGTACACAGCAAAGTCAGACAGGTCAGAGATTGTATTTCATCTTTATTTCAAGAAAGTGGATAATTAAATATGAACCTGTTTAGTAACTGGAAGTACCTTGTAAATGGTAGTAACTTGCACCACCACCTACAAGTTTAGGGGCGTTAAGGTATTTTAATATTTAAAAAAAAAGCCTTTTATGCTCAGCATGGTTACATTTACTTGAAAATATATAATAAAGACCATAGTAGTGTGAAATATTGATTATAAAAAAAGATAAATAAGAAGAAGACTTACTATGTACTGGAAAGATTTGAGAAAAGGAACCAATAAGTTAGTGATATAAATTTTAAAACTTAATTCTTCACTGTAAGTAAAATGGTGTCCCTGTCTCTGCATATAGATCCTTAATTATTTCCACAAGCAGAAGTTTCGAGAAGGCGTCGATGAGATGCTGCACAGACTCTACAAGCCAATTCTGTGGAAAGCATTAAAGGTAGATCATAAATCAGTTGACAGTGAGTGTGTTGTTTAATTGTGCTTATACTTTAAAGATATTGCACAAACCTAAAGGTAATGCTTTAGTGAAGTAGATTACCTAGATATAGTCATTTAGACATCTTTTTAATCACAGGCCACCAATGCTGAGGTTCGTGCCAATGCCACACTGCTCTTCACTGAGGCTTTTCCCATCCATGACCCCAGCATGAGCAGTGAGATGGTGGACCAAGCTGTTCAGAAACAACTCGATTTACTGTTTGTATGTCATCGGCTGATTACATATTGCATGATCATGCATCATCTATTGATTATCTATTAGCAATTTGTAATAATTACACAATATATAATTCAGAGGAATTTTAGTAAAAAATGTTCTGTGTGTGTAAATAGAATGACCCGGTGTACACCCATTTTGCTTCGGTGACCTTGGTTTCGGAAGTATTTCTTCATTATTCGAAAATAAAAAATGTTTTTGTTGAAGAGTTTTAAGCACTGAACCAAGCAGCTATAATATGATTCACAACATTGCAAAATTTTAATTAAAACAAACTATTTGTTTGCAGAATCATAGGGTAATCATGTATTCACTGCTTTATAAGTTAGTTCCCCTATGGATAAAATGATTGAGATTATTACGTTGTGGAAACTGTTCTACTCAGTACAGTAGCTTTAATGACTCTTTCTGTCTCTATAGGCTCTCCTTGATGACCCTCAGCCCCTCGTGCGCTCTTCTGCAGTGCTGGGTGTATGTTCTGCCCTGGCTCGTTGCTGGGAGGTCATCCCTTCCACGGTCATCACTGACCTGCTGGAGAAGCTCATCCTTCAGCTGGCTAATGACACAAGCTCTCCAGATGTCCGCTGTTCTGTCTTCATGGTAAAAGCCTGACCGTGTATCCGTCACTTGAGAAAAGTGCAGTGTGATCAGAGAAAGATTTGGAGCAAATGCAATTGAAAGCAAGTTACAGCTCAAAAAAGGACACTGTCTTTTGCTGTGATTTCAGATTGGTTTTGTCATTTTAAAACAATTTTTAGAGGGAATGCAATGTACCCAGTCATTAATTAAAAGTTCAGAGTTCAGCATTTTCATTTTAAATGAATATGTTTACAGTTCACAGTTTTTTTGCTATTTTATCATCATCATTTCATCATCAGTCTTGTTCAAGCCTGTTTGTTTGCTCTGCAGTGCATGTCTGTAATTCTGGATAACAGTTTAAGTCATCCACTCATGGAAAAACTGTTGCCTGCTCTGAAGAGTAGCCTCCATGATAGCTCTGAAAAGGTCCGTGTTGCCTTTGTAGGCATGCTCCTCAAGATCAAGGCTGTACGGGCAGCCAAGGTAAGAAAAACATGAAGTAAAATAAATAAATGTTTAAATTACATTCTGAACCCTTCTAAGCTTTAACTGAGATTTATCATAATATTTGCATATCATGCATATATGCTCTTTTGATGATTTCGATTGCTTCCATGCATCTGCTAAATGACTAAATGTGAATGTAAAATAACAGATTGACATTGTTTGACATTTGTTTTATTACCAAATATTCTGTCTTTTGACTTAAAATGTTGTTACAAAAATGTAAAGTTAAAGTTAATACAAAGTATTAGTGTGCTAATTTTTTGCCTATTTTGTTCCCACTTTGCCATGCTACAGTTTTGGAAAGTTTGTTCCATGGAGCACCTGCTGGCTCGATTGGAAATGGACTCACCTCCCGTTTCCAAGCGAATCGTCAGTCTCCTGTTCAATTCATTCTTTCCAGTCAACCAATTGGAGACTGTCTGGTGCGAGCGATGCGTCACTCTGATTCAGACAAACCCTGGGGCGGCTCGAAAGTTTTATCAACACGCTTATCTGTACACGGCTCCTGCTAATATAGGTTAGATTGCTTTGGATACCCCAGTAAGCTTTCTTAAATATGAATTCTGTTTTATATTGTGTGTTGTGTTACAAGGGTTTAGTTTTGGCATTTGGAAGTACAGTATGTGTCATTCTCAGAAATGTCAACTTAAACTTACAGTGCTTTCTCTTTGTAGTCAAGCTGATGCTGGTTATCCGAAAGTGCCTGAATGTGTGCATTCAAAATGCCGGAGATGATGAATTTGCATCTAGCAATAAAGAAAACAGCACGGTGAGACTTGATATACACAATTGTTTAAAAGTTTGGGGTCAGTAAGATTTATTTCGTTTGTTTTTAGAAGAAGTCTTTTATGTTAATCAAAAATACAGTCAGAGTAGAACAGTTTCCACAACGTAATAATCTCAATCATTTTATCCATAGGGGAACTAACTTATAAAAAATAACATTGTAAAATATTACAGATCAAAATGTTTTTTTCCATTGTAATATTCATTTTTATCTTTTAATATAAATTAATTTTAAAATGATTTTTTTCTGTGATGGTTTTCAGCAGACACTTTGGTCTTCAGTGTCACATGATCATTCTGATATGTTTGATTTGTTTCTAAAGAAACATTCCTTCTCATTGAAATTATGAACAGTTGTCCTGCTTACTTTTTCTATTTTGTTTTTTTAATGTTTCTTTGACAAATAGAAAGTTTAAAAGAACTGAATTTATTTGAAACAGAAATATTTTGTAACAATGTAAACTTTACTGTTTATTCAATTGGATGCATCATTGCAGGAAAAAAACTTTTTCCTGCAATAAATATTTCAGATGGTAGTGTATGCACAGTCAAATATTCTTTGTAAAGTGAATCTAATTTAGTTATAATTTTTAATAAAAAAAAAACATACCTGCTGACATAAAGTCATAAAAAGGAAAATATAATAAAAATAACAATGTTTCTTATGTTTGTCATTGTCACTAGATTTTGGAGGATGTGCTCTCAGTGAAGGACACTGCCTCCATGGCCAGCCTGCTGGAGATCCTTGTAATTTTGTGGAAAAGTGTTCAGAAATCTCTCATGTCAAACCAAGAGGCCTTAAAGTACACCACATCAAAGTTTGCATCAGTTCTGCCCCAGTATCTTAAAATTTTTCAGGTAAGAGGCCCATTCACACAGAATCAAAGAGCGATTTTAAAAAGCAAAGCTGAACACTGTAACCACACCCTTAAAGCTGATGCAATATGGTTGCAACATGATGCAGTTTTGTGCATATGTGTGTGTGCAGGAGGAACGGTGTAAAGCCCCTCTCATTCTTCTAGCCTCTCTACTCCCTGCCTCTTCCGTTCCAGCTCTGAGGTTAGTAGGACTCCTCCCCTCAAATACCCCTCAGTGAAGCTCACATTGTTAAATGCCCCAATTTTAAGGCAGTAGTGCAGCTAAAAATGAAAGAAGCGAAAACACACCTTGACATGAGGCAAATCTGAATTGTCATTAATTTGGGGGGCTATTCCTGCAAAGGAAAAAGCATTCCAAATTCATCTTTCCCGCTGAGTGTCTAACACAGTCCTCATGGTGTCTCAGCCATCTCCCCAGAACAGCAGGTTGGCTCAAAAGCGAAATGCCAATTCTGATTCCTATTTGATCCAAAGGCGTCTTTTAATGCTTGTGGGATTGAGTGTGTTTTGAAGGCTTTAGAGTGATCTGTAGGGCTGTCTGGGTGTACTGCATGACTGTGTGTTCCTCTCTGCAGGAGTAAAGTGATGTCTCACTTGAGGAGTTTGAAAGTGGGCACTGCTGTGACAGCATACAGTCAGTCGTTGGAGTGTCTCTGTAGCTGGGGGCAGATCAGCCACATTGTGGAGCTGATAGAGAACTGGCTTGAGGAGGCTGTACCTGTAAGAGTGGTAAATGTCCTGTAAATTGTCCATGTAGGGGTTATTAAGTGTTTAAGGTGTTTTCATATCCTCTATGATCACTCTCTTGTCAGCAAGATGATGAAGATACATCTGGCAAAGTGCATTTTGATAGGCTGGAGGAGTCGAAACCAGATCTGGGCCTGGATTTTCTGGATTATGTACTCCTGCACCCTAAAACCCGAGACTGTCTGTTCACGATGCCACTGGATCAGATCAGACCACTCCATGAGACCCTCGACAAATGGAAGGTACAAAGGTTTGATCATTACTGTTACAAAGAACTGGTCCAAAGATACTCTTTACGTGTTATTACTATCATTACGAAGTCAATATGGTAATTGCAGGTTTTCACAAGTCTTGCTTTATAGGTACTGCTGCACTGAACTGTTCAACTAAATGACATCTTATTATTATTGTATTAGTCAAAGATCTCTAATGAGCTTATATAATAGGGTTGTTCTGTTAGAGGGTGTTGTATATCGACAATAGTCAGAGATATCACTGCTGTGACTGATACCTTTAATCAATATCAAGATTATTATTATTGGCAAAATGTATGTGTTTTTAGTGTTGGCCATTATAATCAATCACATATAATCAATTAGAAACAACAAAGTGCAGATGTGCAAGATTATGTTAAATAGAAATTCAGTAACATTAAAAATATCTTATGACATGACATCCATATGTTACTTGATTAAAGTCCTTGACTATGCAGTTTTTAGCTGTTCCCATACGTTTACATGATAATATCATTTTTCAGCGATCTAACTGTCTAACTGAGAATGTAACTATGGAGCATATCGCCAAACACTACTATTGAATTGTTTTGTTCAAGGGAGGTCGTATTTCATGAAGTCTTCAGATATAACATATTTTTTCTGCCTTTATGATCTAGAAAAGTAGATATGTTTTCTGGTTTAAAAAATGTGAGGTCTTATCAGAATGTACCATTATTTTGGAGTTATTGTCATTTTCTTTTTTGTATATGTGTGCAGTATCTGTTGTTTTCCTCTCTGAGTGGAGCAGAGGTCAGTGTGGCAGCCATTGAGACAGCGCTGAGAGCTTTTGTCTTTCATGGCCGACTCTGTATCCATCTTCAACACAAAGTGAGTGTACTGAAGTAACCCCTCTGCATTCACTCTTTGAGTCCTTCACACTCCAAACAAGGCTAATATGCGTTGAACACACTCCCAAATGAGAGGTACCTTAGCTACACATTCTCAAGCATTGAGGAGACATGACACAATTAATTTCCACATTTAAAGTTGGTCTCAAAATCTCAAGCGCATATTTGAGTATGGATGTCTGTGCAGATGGTTTTCATTGGACATGACTTGGATTTTGTTAACTGCAGATCAAGCAGCAGATCACTTTTAGATTGTACAAATAAAAGTCATAATCAGCTGCTCTTTCTGATCCCACAGTACCCAAAGGAGCGAGAGTTCCTCAGATCCCTGGAGCATTCTGTGTCTTGGGTAGAGAAAAGAGTCTTTCCTTTCCTGGCCAGCTCCAGCAGTGAGCAACAATTGTCCTTAAGCAGGAAGACCGTAGAAGTGAGTGGCTTGATCAGTCCGAAAGCATTTTTGTCTTGTAATTATTCTCTAAATATAACATTATTATATTAAAATGAAGACATGAAGCCTAATGCTAAAACGAATCTATTGCTTCACAACAAACTCTGCAGACACACATGATTTTGCATTATATGAATATCATTCGTTTCCTTTTTCTGTTTCATTGTCAGAGTTGTTTAACAGTGTGCAAGGATGTGCTGCGGATTTCTGTAGGAGACAGTGATTTCAGAGACCACTTACTGCAGCATGTAGCTTCTGTCCTGCAGACAGGTGAATATATCTTAAGTCTAATGTAGGGCCTATTTATTATATTAGAAACTGGCAGATTTATGGGTTTAGTCATGATATAATATGTTTGACCACCTTCCCACAAAAGTTTACAAGAGAGTGCTGCATTCTGTGATGCCAAAACCCAGAAGACTCATTCATCATGAGTTCCCCTGAGATTGACCTTTTTTTTTAATCTTAGGTTTTTAAAAAAATTCTTTAGTAAAAAGTGTGGTGAACATAACTGATGAGTTTTGGATGTTTTTCTTGTATGGCGTATGCTGCACACTCTTGCCACCTGAAATATTCCTGATTAGTTACCTTTTATGAACATGTTTTTAAAAACGTAACTGCTTTGAAATTTGCGCTTTTAATTTAAATTTGTATTTACCACATTTATATTGATCAGATTATTGTCAATTTATATTTACCACAGACCTTGTTTAATTCTTAAATCGAAAACTCTGTTATTTAAACCTACAGGAAAATCTTGAGGGAACCTATGGCGAAGTATTCTCATTTAGAATTAGTCAGGTTTTGATGTCTCAGCTGCAGCAACGTAGAGCATAATGCTGTTATAACACTTGTGGATGTGTTCATTTAGAGAAAGGATACATATGCATCCCTTCTGTGCTCGCTCTGCTTACCGAGGTGGCACAGGGCTGCCTTTCTCATAAGCCTGAGGAAGATCAGGAAGGTCAACTATCCCTCACTATCCGCATTTTGACCAACATCTTCCAGAAAGTCGTGGAGATCATAGCACATAGACTGCGTAAAGACAAGGAAGAGGGGCAGGAGGTGAGGTGTTATGACCAAATACACTTTCCATTTTTGGATGTTTCTGAATGTATTTGATAAACGTGTGTGTGCATATGTACATATTTAAGCTCAATTTAGTCTTAAAATTTGACTGACATGTCTACCTGGCATTTTATTCTGACACCTTTAACTTTTTATAATGTTTTTTTTTTTAGTTGTGTTGCTCTTCTGAAGAAGCTCTCTATGAATTCTTGCTGGTGACTAAGTTTACAAGTGAGAGGTCAGAGTTCATCACAGGCGTCTTCTCATCACTCTGTGCAGCAGTTATTATTGATATCAGCCGCACCCTGCAGAAGGTAAATTAGCTAATTATTTTTGGTTTATTGTGCCATTGAATGTTTGTGTGGCATTTCTCCTTTGTCTTTTTAATTAAAAGGTTTACTGAGCTCAAAGCATTTCTTTTTACTTAGATGTCAACTTTAATTGATTGAAATAAGAAATATTTAGTTTTTGAGACTGATGTTTTTGATGTTTCTTCATGCAGATCTCTCATGTGGAAGAGGTGTTGACTCCAGAGACGGCTGATGACCTTCCACCTCTCTCAAACACCATACTCCAAGTAATGCTCAGATCACCTGCTGTTACCAGGTAACATTAAACACCAGCTAGAACTAAAAGCCTGTGTTTATGCTTAAATTGAACAATTCTAATCATTTTCTGGTGTATTTTAGCTTTTTTCTATCTGAAATGAGCTCCTCCATAGAGTCAGAGGCCATCGATAGTATCACACAGTGGGCTGCAGTTACACACATTCTGACCATCATCAAACAATGTGAGTTTTTGTTACTAATTTTTAGTTGCTGTCAAGGCCCATTCACACCAATAAAGATAAAAATGGCTAAATTAGCATCTGCAACAGACCATAACATTGTTTACTATGTATGCGCACTGCAAATATGTAATCTACCACTTAAAATACTCAAGCTCTAGCTATCATTCATCAAATGAACAAAATAGAAAACGATTCCAATCACATGGTTCCTCTGTGCTGTTACCATTTTAATTGTGGTGTGGCCTTATAGTTATTGTTATTACCATTGGTGTGAATGGACCTATTTGGTTCCATCACCTGAATACTTGATTGTAAGAATTTGTTAGCTTTATCGAAAATTATTCTATCGAACACATTCTCAAAGCTTTCATTTCACAGAGCTTAAGCATGTAACAAGTCCAGTTGAGTCTGTATTGAAGTAATTTGAGTGATATGAAGTGAAAAGTGAGACTGACATTCGTTTGTTTCTTTTATAAAATCCTCAGAATACATGATTGTTTTTACCCGTCTGCTCCCTTCATTACAGATGATGCATTTATTGTGGAGTTGAAAGAAATTGCTTTGTCTGTACGCAGACAGATACAGAACTATTACAACATCACTGCTGAAAACTCTGACAATATACAGAGGTAAAAGACTAAGATGTCATTGTGAAAGCAAGCTGTCTGACTCCTATATATAATAATAGCTGTGCGATTGTTAATGTTGTTTTTCTCTCTCTCAATCTTAGGACCATCTACGAATCCACTGTCAGGATGCTGAATGATATCCTAAATCAATGCCAACAACCAAACTAGTTTTGAGCTTCTGCATACTCCCAGAAAATCCTTTATTTCTTATTTTGTTCTCTCAGCTGTATACTGTCTTTTTTTGTCTCTACATACAAGAACATTCCCTTTATAAACAAAACTTTCATAAAACATTTGTCTTGGTTCATTGGAATCACTGTTCATTTTCTTTTAGTACAGTTTTAAATGCAACTGTGTTTCCTTTGCATATAAATGCAGGGTTATAATCTTTGCAATTCTATTTTATTCTCTCAATTTTATGACATTTCAGTGAATCTGGTTCACAATTCTTCTGTTTAAGATGCATTTGATAAAATGCGTCCTTTCTATTTATCTTTTCTGCTTTATACTTTTAATTAAACCATAGAAATGTACAGACAAGTAATTGCTAAATGTACTATGAGAAATGAATATATGGTTAAATATTTTTTCAGTGTCAAAGTCTAAAATCATGGCGTGAAATAAAGAAATAAAACATGAGATTCAGACTGATTTTGAAGCTGTTTCTTAAGCTTTAGCCTAATTTTTTGGATGATTTGTGTTATGATCAAGTTATGTTTGTCTTTTTGATGTTAACCTTTCTTCACATTACCCTGGCAACACTTTCCCATTAATGCCGAATTGAATCTCTGACCCTACTTATAATTAATCTTTTCATAACTTAAAGTATGCCTTTAGTCTTCACAATTGGTCAATGGTGTAAATTTCACTGTTTTCAAGTATATGAGGAGGTTGTTCGACATGCTGAATTATAGTCTAATTTGTTTTGTTTTTTTTTACTATATCATATCAGCGTTTCGGTAGGGGGCACAACGTTTGAGTTAGATAGATAACCCTAAACCGCGTCTGTCAGACACATTAGAGGACTACAACATAAAAAGCACTAAATATTAAAAAAACACATTCAGCCAGGGGGTGGGATAAACTTGTGTGAATACATAAGTATATGTAAATACGTTTAAGAAAACTTTAAAGTGGAGGCAATGTTGATCGCTTTGTTATTATGTAAAAAAAAAATTGTCATACCTTTGAACCAAAACTAAAGGATTTATTTATACATTTATAATGCACTTTTTTTATTTTATTTGAGGGGATGTTAGTGAAACCAAATAAAAATAAGTTTAAGCACAAAGAAAAACTAGGCTCGATATTATCAATTATAAAATCTTTCCAAAGTGTTGAAACACACACGTGGAGAGAGCGCACGTAGCTCGTGACGTCATAGGCCGAGGCGGGGCGCTGACCGTGGTGCTGAACGCGCCTCTAGCCTCTCAGAGTTGAGTACAGGACACTGGGTACCAGAGCTTCACTCACCTCACTATCCTCCATCTCAGTCGCCTCTGACCTACTTCCTCTCTAATCACATCACCCCTGAAACGCGAGAGCCGCTATGCCGAATTAACGAGAGCTGTTTGGGCTCGACGGGAGGATGGCTTGTGTGCGCGCGCTGCTCCTCGCCTTTCTGTTTGTCCACGCGCTCGCCGTTACATCCGCGGACAGGAGATTCGGTAAGTTAGTTCAACACGACGCCCCAGCAAGTGTGTGATGTTTGTTGCTCTTACCTGTCGAAATAAGCCAACTTGTGTTTGTGTATGTGTGTTTTCCTTGAGTGCAACAATGAGGTTAATCACAACAGCGGGTTGGCGCGAAGAGCTTGGATGTTTTTATTGCAAATTAGTGGTTCGTTCATAAATGTGTCCACATAAAGTCGTTCACCCATAAGTTGTGTGAGGTTTTACAGTCCGTTATTGATTTGATTCTAGGTCGCATGTACCTGAATCAACATCCTTGTTGCTCCTGGAGCAATTTCCCCATCAACCAATCAGATTTCAGGGATCATACACTATCAAATTCTCATTAATTAATACACTCTTCAAAAATAAAGGGTTTATGGTAGTACTTTAAGGGCACTTACTACTATTCAAAGGTACCAATGGGCACCTACTACTGCATGTTTCTTTTTTAAGGGTGTATTTACACCTGTCTTGTCAACATCGTGTTCAGTCCAGACCAAACAAGTGCACTGCTGGACCTAAGTTACTGTCCCAGTGATGAGCTGAAGGTACAGTTTTTGCACATTTCTGACAGTGTGTTTTAGTGTAGATAGTGATAGCTGGAGCTGTGGTAGGATTTTAGATCCAAGAACATCAAAATCTGCTGATCCAGTAGCATGTTCTGATCCTCAGTAGGAAAAAGGGTTCATATCTGTGTTTTAAGAGAGTTACCTCGGAGCCTTGTTTCCTTGAGCATGCAGAGCTCATAGGGTTGCTAGACAAATGGGAGAATGGGAGTTCTAGTGCTCCGCACTGACAGTGGATTACATAATCGCGTTACGGTTCGTTAAAGCATCTTGGCAGGCTTCATCTTTCAAAGGCACAGGCCGAGAGCGAGAGCCAGCCTCAGCTGGGAAGGACCCGGCTCGAGCTGTAAACACGCTTCATGAACCAGTGCGTTCACACATGGATAGTGAGGGAGCTTTGATCATCGAGGACATGAATGACTGCAAACTTTATTAAAGACCGGAGCCTTCAAAGACTGGCTGGTTTCTCTGTGACATTTCCAACATATGTCATGTGCATCAATATCTTGTTCTAGGTCAGAGCTGTGGCGTAGCGGGTAGTGCATGGGCTCACGGGAATGCAGGTTTGAATCTGGC
>JAUMHR010000052.1:14576650-14590815 GCA_032361145.1 Enteromius fasciolatus
ATGATCTTACCAGAATGCATTGTTTTGTAAGACGGCAGCCGATTTCTTGCGGCGCCGCATGAAGTCGAACACACCTAATGTCTTGTCACGCCGTCAGCGGTCACTGATCCCAGCACAGCCTCGTTCACTCTCACCTGACTATTAATTAAGATCACCTGTGGATACTCGCCCTTAAGGGTTAAAAGCCTCTCTTGCCAGTAGCTCGACAACTGAGCTCGAGGTAACTACCTGTTACAACCTGCTGATGTCTTGTTCTCTGTTCCCTGCCATGGATCTGCCTCTGCTTGCACCTGTAAGAATACTTACACTTTACTTCCCTCTGTCTTGTTGATGAGTCGCGATCAGGAGACTGTGTCTTCACATTAACTATGTCTCGAATGCTGTGAAACACTGCCCCTGCCTAAACCTGTGAAGATACTGACCCTTTACTTGCCGGTGTGGTTTAAGTGACGATCTGGAGATCGCTAGAAAGATTGAGTTAGCGTATTTACCTGGTTTGTTTTGTTTGCTGCATTCCTTTATGGCTCTAAATGCCAAGTGAATTTGTGTTTAATAAATACCAGTGTTTCACTAACCTCCTGTCTCTCACCCTGTTACTGAGCGTTACATATCTAAATAATTTAATATTATTATTTTTTTTAATAAACCTATATTAATTCCTTTTAAAATTATGTATTTCTAATTACTAAGCACTCACTAAAATAAATGTAAAGAGAAATCTGAAATCTGGTTCCCTATTTACAAACCATTAACTATGAATTTTGCCTAAATAAACTCTTAATTTGCTGCTTATTGATAATTAGTGAGGTAGTTGTTAAGTTTCGGTACTGGGTAGGTTTAGGGGTGTAGAATCTGATCATGCACAACATGTGCTTTAATAAACAAACAGTTTGTTAATAATAGGCATGCTAATAAATAGTTATTGAGGATTGAGGACTTATACTAAAGTGTTACCAGAAACGTGTATCAGTGGACAGTATTGCCTTCCTGATAAGTAAATAATGTCTTGGTAACAATTACAATACTTAACTTTCAGTGAGATCTGCAAATGAACTAATTGCCTCAATGAACAAAGGCCTCAACATATCCAGATAATCTACAGAATTTGTGGTTCTTAATGCTGCAAAAATGGACTCCTTTTCTGTGGCACCGGCTGTTCTTTATCTTCATTAGTATCACTCTGCGGTTCACTCTGCACTGTGGAATCGATTTTCTGCGGCGATCAGTGTGGTCTGTCTGAGACTCATTACAGTAATGGTTTTAACATCTTTGAACAGCTGACTGGGTGTCTGAATAATTTTGAAGCTCTCGTTTGTTCATTGCGGCTGTTGTCTCACATACAACCATAGCCTTCTGTTCTGTCATTATCTGTGCATCTCATGACTGATACACCAAGGTCTCGACTGACCAGCAGACCAGGAAAAAACATTCAGGAAAAAGAGCGAAAATCAGAATTGCTATCGATTTGGTTGCAACATTGTGTTCCACTTGTTTCATCGATTAACATAATTGCCTCAGCATTGTCAATGGGAGATGTGCTTCACTGCCTCATTCCCAAGAGCTCCATTTGCATCCTCACGACCTGCTTTCTTATTGAAACAGCCACTGAGGAGGAAATTGTGAGTCATTGTTATTTGTGAATCTTTGGATATATTACAGCAATTAATTTCAGGGCCTCATCATCTTTGACGGCAACTTGGTTAAATGTGGATTTAATGTGATAGCTTAGGAATCATATAACCTGAGAGGAGGACACGAAACATTTCAATTATTTATAGTTTACATTAAAGAGTAAAGAGTCACCGAGCGACCTCAACTGACTGGACAGGGAGAGACAAGGTTAAACACATTTTGTGCTGTAATATTGTCTTGTCGCTTTTTAAAAGAACTGCTTTATAACTGTTTACTCATGGGGAAACAAAAGAGATGAGAAAAGAAATCCACTAAGCAAGTCTGGCGTCCACAATTTGCTTTTAATGCCAGTTCCTCAAAAAAAGAGAACATGTTAGATATGAGACACAAGTTTAACGTCTCATTTTCCTCCCGTCTGCTTTTGCCAAATGCACTAGCAGACTAGATTTATTTTATTATTATTATTTGGTATACTGTACTGCACAGAAGTGTCACATAGTATAAGATAAGTTTTCTAGTTACAGCATATTTGCGGTTCTTTCCCCGATGTTTCAGTTCAGTAGTTTCAGCCAATTATTTCAAATGCGGTTAGCTTTCTTATTACACTCCTAATGCTCTCGGTCTGTGCAGTATAGTGTCATCTGCTTAAAATAGTACTGTTTTATTTGGCTGTGCATATTGATTTCAGATCCATCAGTCGTAATAAAGCCAACATCTATTGGCTTCTTGTCTTAGTAGGAATGGTGTTTCACTGCACTATTTTTAGAATGTAATTAAAACAATAGATTTTGAATGATAAAGTCATTCTCTTCGGTGGAGCTACAGTATTTTACCACATGAAACAACAAAATAACTCAAATAAAACCATCTAGAATTTGAGCTACCATCCCTAATGACAGATTTAGACAGTGCCTGCTACTACTATATGAATGTATTTAACACATTCATTTCCCACAGGATGGCTGTTGAGTGATCTCAGAACAGGAGTGTATGTGTCACGCTTTTTGCTTGTTAAGTCTCCTCCTGGTGGTAGATCAGAAGAATTACAGCACATTAAAGCGATGGCACTATGTGTGAGACAAACAGACATTTTCATATAATATTAGATCCGTATAATTTGAGTGACAAAGTGTTGATGAATAACTGAATTATATGTAATGTCTATTGGTTTGGTTATGGCATAATTCTAGCAATCTGACTACTATTCTTTAAAAAATGTAATGCAGTCGTTTTTGTTGTTTTTAAAAATGCTATTTTTAATTTGTACATAACACATTTTCCTGTAAGGTTAGAGTATCACATGCTTGAAGCCATTTCTCAGCTTTCATTAAAAAGGTTTCACTGTGACTGAGGCAGTTTGAGAGATCCAGGCCTTCTCTAAATAGGTCAAATGTTGCGAAATGTCAATCTATATTCTCCAATTCCACTTCAGTTCTGATCTATCAGAGGAAATAATAGCCACAATACCGATCATGGAGCAGTCTGGGATTTTCTTGACTATGGACACACCAGAGCTCTCAAAAGCTGTTATTAAGCTTATCGTAGCTAGTATAAAGAGCATTTTGCAAATGAGTGACAAAGTGCAGAGTTCTAGAGGCATATCATTTACCACCAAGTGAGAAGCAAATGTATCATGTTTGATAATTCAGACTGCCTGATAGATTTTATATTACCACTCACTCTATTTTCCTGAGGCTCTGTTTTATGGTCGTACAGTGTAGAGCTCGAGGAATCATGGGATAGAAGAAAGCGCAGCCGAGTCTATATTTGAGTGCGATGACTGTAATTAGAGTGTGATTATTCCTGGAGACGGCTGAAAAAAAAGGCAGCCGACAGTGAGGGAGGTTGCTATGGAAACCGGCACAGAGGCAGTGAAAAGGGCTGCTCACTGGTGGTTATGTCATGTCTGCTGTGCATGTAAAAAAGTTTGGACATTGCAGGTTTCAAGTCAAAAGGAGACAGGATGTTTAGTCTGTGTGCACTGTTTTTGTTATATCTAAGAAATTTATTTTTGGACAGATCACTGTAGTTGATCACCTCAGTTCAAGCAACGTGTAAACCAATCATCTTTTCATATTTGCTAAACATGCTAATGAAATAAATATTCACATGCTGTTCATAGGTATTAGCCCTACAGTTAAAGCATAAAATATTAATACAGGGATATAAACTCATGATTCTGAGCTAAGGGTAAACAGGAGAATGACGAGTTGTTTTCTTTATCAGACCTGTGAGGAGGAAGAGAACAGAATTAACTACAAACTCCAAATTTACATTTTTTTTATCCTTTAATTCCAGGGCTTCCATAGACTGCTACTTGAAATCTGACATTTTCTGCAACTAGATAACTAGACACAAAAAGGTCATCACTGTGTGCAAACACTGAATTGGTCGGTAACAAAGACCATAGAATACCCAAGATGTGTCACTCGTATAGTTTTGAATGGAAAACTGCAACGCTTAATATGGCCGATCAATCACAAGAAGCCCCGCCTTCTAAATAAAATAGCCAATTGCTGATCTGTGAAGTCAGCGCATCACTGCATCTGCAGTTAGAAGTTCCGGTTGCTATAGAAACAGTCAGCATTCTAAGACTGTGCATGCGCACAGTCTCATCTTGTGACTATCAGCTGGATGTGCCAGCAAGACTTTGGATGGCACTCCAGCTCTCCATTAACTGTGTGTTACGTCTGTTTTCATTCATGGACTCTCATCAATGAACTCATGTCTACGACCCACTCGTTGGTTGTCTAGGTGCTTCATTGTTTGCTCCACCCCCCTTGTTGGTTGTCTTGGTGTTTGATTGTTGGCTCCACCCACTGACCTAGTTTCATGTGTATAAATCCCGGAAGTGTTTGTATGTTGTTACGGTTCATTGTTTGTTGTTACAATTCATTCGTGTTCTCAGTACTTCGCTATTCTGCCTGTCGGATTATCTGTTGTCGATTTCTGCCTGCTTCTGGACTTCCCCTCTGTCTCTCCTCAAGGACCCTTTTTACCGGTATTTTGACCTTTCGCTTTGTTTTCGACTCTGTCTCTGCTTGTGTCTCCACTAACGTTGTCTGCCGGCGCTCGACTGTTATTATCCTGACCCTGAGCCTTTATTAAATCACGTTTGCATTTGAACTCGCTACACCTCACACCTCCATTTGTAACACATCTCCCCTGAGAAATAAGCTTTTTATAACGCTATTTGAGCGGAAAAAAAACAACCTTTATTACACAGTATTACACACATATTTCAAATATGAAATTTAGTCATAAGCTTAGTGAACAGTTTTGGAGAATTTGATGTTTCCCCATTCAAAGAGAAAGGAGATGCACTTGGATGCCCGAGAGGCGTTTCAAAGATGGTCGCAGAGTGACATAACTTGTCTTAAAAAGACTTTGTCGGTACACGTTTTTTTAAAGTTTAAGTCCACCAAAGTTAATTTAATGTTGTTTGTTAAACAAAATAGCAGATTTGGCATTATGATTGGTCAGATCACCTTTCAATCAAGCTCTCTTTGAAGGGTCTGTTGCTGCTTCTCATTGCATTGAATTCTTTTTTATTACACGTTCTCTTTCATTTCTTTAAACATGCTCGTGTTTACATATTAGAATACTATTCTGAGCTGCTGGTTTCCATACATTTTCATAAAGTGATAAAAAGAATTCCATAAAGTGATCCAGCCAGTTTGGAGCTTACAATGACAAAATATTTTGATTAAACAATAAGGCAAAATATATTGACCATTTATCCCTTATCACATGACATTAGTCTGACAGGTCCTATTACATCGTGGCGCAGATGAAAACCGCTCATACACAGGGGAGGAACACTTGTGGTCATTAGTATTCCTCGTGAGGACCGCTGCTATACCCTGCATCCTCCCTGTTTGCCCAGATAGCCATTGAATTATGAAGCCAATCTGAGCCATGGTTTGGGTTGCCTAGCAACGGACTATTGAGTGGCACTGGGTCTCTGGTGATGGGGAGATAAACAAGGGGCCAGATAATATTTGTGTCTCTATAAGTGTGTTTCCTGATGGCCTGTGTGCTTATCTTGAAAGTGTCAAAAAGAAAGAAAGAAAGAAAATACCCTAAACCCCTGTGGCTATTATGACCCCAAGCAGAAACTTCATCCTCATAAAATAAACTGAAGGCCAGTAGACACAAACAGTTGTGCTTTTTCATTCAAGCCTAACATGGGTGAGCAGGTTTTATGTTATAATGGTCACTATCATGATCTACAGGAGCAACTCCATATTAAAAATTATACTATTATATGTTTTCTTGCTAGTTCAAAGTGCAGGATTTACCTGATACAAAATATGATCTGCCTCAATAAATCATATATTGTGATCCTGATAAAATGATTGCCATGTTTGATTATTTGACATTTGCACAACATGAAGTATTTTATTAGGAGGGTTTGGGTTAATGTTCATATATTGCGGGTATAATAGAAAAAAATGGACAACATTTTTATTCATAAATATATTAAATGTGTGTACGTAAAAAGTATCAGACTTTATTTTTTTGAGTTTTAAATTGTAAATGTCTTAAGCTTTTTGTTAATTGTATAAGTTTTTTGTTATTGGTTTTAGTTACTAGACATTGCATGCAGAAAATGTATTTTGTTATAATTTTAATATCATGCAGGATTGGGTTGTAAAAGTTGTCTGTGTGTTTATTTTGCAGATGGGTTGTTTGGTCGCTGTCAGAGATATTCAGGTCCACTTCCCTACACTTATGATGTGTCTGCAGCAGCTGTGCAGCGTTTGAGGAGCGTTCTTCAGAAGCTGGCCCACCGAGGTATATCACTCTGTGTGTACAGCACTCTTGTGCAGTTGTTTATCACGTTAACGTATCACATTTAATTGTTTTTGTTTTTCCACGGTATAAGATACGTTTCACTGTGAAAATTATTGTTTATGTATTTACAAGTCCATTGTTTTTCTAATTACACATCTCTTTGTTTACCAACTTCCCTGGCTGTTAAGTATTCAGTTCTTATCAGCTGTCAGTTGCTTTAGCTTTCAGTCTGTTACCTTCCTTAGATCTGACGTTAGCTTGTTGACTTGTCATCTCACTTTAAGCTTATTTACTGATATTTATTTACCTGTCAAATACTTTAACTCTTTAAACCTTTTACCTACTTACTGCACTAAAGTACATGGAAACGTATATGTCTATTAGTTTTCTAAATGATCTATTAAATACTCACAGTATCATTCAAAATGTTGGGGTCAGTAAGGTTTGTGGCACCTGCATCTCTGTGATTTTGTATTACAGCATACTATTTAATTGCCTGAACCACTGAATGATGCGTTACTTAGCCGTAAGATATCAGCGTCAGATAAATAAATACACTGGCAATTTTAGCTATATTGACCTTGATTGCTGCGCAGGTTGTTGACATGATTAAATGCTGGCTAAACTTTTGTGAAACCGAAGATCAGTGAGTAACAGATTAAAAACATCATCAAAACTTCACTGACAGCAGTTTGTGGTTTCGTCAATGTACTTAGCTAGTAAGTTTTATCCTTGGCAGAACCGTGTCACAATCGGTTCCAGAGCTCGTCATCTCAAGTCAAAGCTGACACACAGCCAAACGTGCACTCATCTTTTGTGGCACGATGTTGCTGTCTGTCACATGGACAGATGAAAGAGAGTGGGATGAAAGGATGAGACTGAGCACTCATCCACTGCTCAGGGGCTTGGAATTGGACATCTGAGGGCTTTCGTGACAGAAAGGTTTCTCAATGATGCACTGTGTTAGCAGGGCTGGACTGAATGTACTATCACTGATAGAGGAGAACTTCTGCAGAGATGTGAGTCTTAATCTGTTCAAGCCAAATTTATTGTTTGAACATGTCTGCTCTGTAGATCTGACTTAAGATACTTGTAAAAGAAACTCTGGGTACTCTCTGTGTTAGATGTGTGTTCAGTTTTGCTAAAATGGGGTTTCATTAAAAACCTAAAGCTATTTAAATTAATAGTTGGCAACACTGAAGTGATTTTGATGCACAGGGTGAATGCAGTTTATATGATTATTTCCTTAATGATTGTTTGAACTGTACACGTAACATACACATTATTCTAATCATATAATATATAATTTTTCATCTGTATTATTATTTCAAAGCATTCAGATTTAATTCAGGGGGTACAAACATTGTTTTTATCTAACGAGTCATATTCATTTAGCTGTAATAATGCAATTTACTAAGCATTTGAGAGGAAATAGATCTGATGTAAGAGGAAATAGAGTAATAGTTCACCCTATAATAAAAAAAGTAACATTATGACAAACTGAGGTGAAATAAGACCCCTAGAGCTAATGTTTGGGGTTATTGAGGATGTAAGGTCTAAAAGGATAGTTGATTCTCTCATTACCCTCATTTCAGTACAAACCTGTTTGAATTACTTTCTTCTGCAGAACATAAAAGTAGGACGCTGGGATCTATAATGACATTTGACACCACTGAATTTGTATTCTATGAGCAAGAAACATTTTTGTAATATATTTTTTATATTTTACAGAAGATAGTAAGTTAACCATGTTTTAAACAGCATGAGGGTGGGTAAATGGCAGATTTTGTGTGTGTGTGAACTATGTCTTTAACTGTAAGAGTAACTGTTATAAGTAGGGATGTCCAGATCCGATCACATGATCGAAAATCGGGCCCGATCACATGGTTTCAGACACGATCGGACGTTACCTCCCGATCAGGACTCGTGTGTGTGTGTGTGTATATATATATATATGTGTGTGTGTGTGTGTGTATATGTATTCTCATTATTATTATTATTTTTTTAACACATCTATAGTTGTGCGGTGGCACAGAATTAGACCTCTTGACTCAGCGTGCGGCATGACATCACTTTGTTGCAGAGACGCTATTGGTTAAATGCCGGCAAAGTAGAATACGGAAGCGTAAAGTGCGAGTATGTCTACGGTCTGGAGGTATTATAAAGTGGATGACAACAACATTACCATAGCAAACTGTGAGATATGTAAAATTGCAAGAAGTGGAAAGGAAAAGGCTACATTTAACACAATAAACCTGATACGGCACCTCAAAAACAAACACCCGACACAATACAGCGAGTTTACCCAGGCAACCCAGCCCAAGCCCAGTTTGAAGAGGAGAGAAAAAAATGCCCGAGACAGCGAGAAGGCACAGGACATTACAGCCAAGATAGCACAAATTAGACTTTGTTTGATATTTACTGTTCCACTAAAGTCCAAAAGTGAAGAATATGTTATTTATACTTGATTGTTCAAGCTACCTCACAGAAGAGTTGTTGAATGTTAAAATAAGGTGAATTAAATAAAAATTAATGAAAATCCTGGATCTGTTTCTTTGCTCTTCTTTATTCTTTATGTTCTATATAAGTATCGGATCGGGTTTCGGTATTGGTAGATACTCAAAATCAAAAGACCACCATGTATATTCAAATCATGTTTTCTAACACCGATCAGTACATAAGGTTTATTGTTGTCAGTCTCTGGCATAGCCATTTGGGGGCAGCATGCTCCATCTTCTCTGTCTCGGTGAAGGATCTGAGCCTTTAATAGGCTGCAGAGACTTGCTCCCAGCTTGATCTTTTCAAACAGCCATAAATGAGAGTTGAAAAGCGTGGAAGGCACGCAACCGTCTTTGGGTAAATTACCAACATGGTAATGAATATTAGAGAGCCAGAGAGATGGCCGACTTACTCCAATTACCCAAGCCAAATAAAGAGAGAGGGATCAGGAGGATGAGAGGCTGTGTTCAGCTTCCTCTCTCTCTCTTTTTTTTCTTTTTGGATGCAGATGGTGTCTGAATCCTCGGCTTTTGATTGACATGCTGTGTTGCAGTGTTTTTATTTTAATTTCAGTGCTTTTGCGAGGGAGATCTCAGACGTCTTTAGATGTTCCCTTGTGTGCGTTTGTGTGTGTTCGAGCGGCTGTGTGTTGTGCTCATGTGTTTTGTTTGTGTGCTTCCGTCCATGAATTTGTGCCCAATTCAGCAGACAGATGACAAATGTGTGAACCATTAAATGTTTGCTGTTATCTTATCTTGTTTTCTTGTCCGTTTGCCCTGGGTTTGCATGTGTCTTTCTGACATTTTTATACACGCACCCTTTGTTTGTGCGTGTTTGAGATTTGATCACATCTTCCTTGCAACCATCACATTCACACACTCTTTTTAATTCTTACAGAACCCTTCAGCAAACCGACATTCCTCTTCACAGCAGAGAGTGAGATAGGCAGATAGATGTAGAGAACATCAATGCAATCGACTCACAATTCTCTTTATCACTCGTTCAGAGTAGCTGAAGAAATCACGCAATTTGTGCACATTGTCATTAGATCGATGCCATTGACCGGACGGCCAGAATGCTCTCTCTCTGCAAACTGACAGCCCTCCCTTGCTGTGAGCTGCCCCATATTTCATGCCATTGTCTTTAGATGTTCTTCAGATTTCCTCTACTCCTAGATTTGAACGTTACAGCCTGCTCATAATGCATCATGCCATCCCTTTGATCTTCAACTGTGGTCAGTGTGTCTATAGATAATGGGACGTTACAGATGTCTCCTGGAGTAGAAGGCTATTAATGAATAGAGAAGGACAGATAGGAGGTGATAGACAGTTTGGTAAGGAGCAGCTGGAAGAGAGAGTGAGAAAGGGGGGGAATTACGACGGATTTAATGGCTTGTCTCTAAAGTGAAGTCACACATAATGGACAGCTGAAATACCTCTGAACCGGAAATAATTTAAAGTTATTTGTTCTTTAAGAACAATACTCAGCTGGATGGCTAAGTTAAGTCATGCATAATGTTTCTCAGGCTTTCTCAGCCTGGCTCAAAAACAGTGGTGTCAGCTTTCAGTAAAATTTGATTTCATTATACTGGCTTATTTGCCAATAAAAGCACACAGATCAGTGTACTCCATTTTACTTGATGAAAGTAGTAAGGGGTAATTAATTAATTTATTAATTTAATAATACTATTATTTGGTATTTACTATTACTGTTTTTACTGTATTTTTGACGGAATAATCAATGCAACTTTTGATGAGCACAAGATAAATCATGTCAACTTTAACTTTAACTTTAATTTTCATGTCAAATTAAACAATATTGTCATTTAAAATGTTATATTATTAAGGGAGACAAAAATCATGGTTTTGAATTCAATATATTGGAGCCTACAGTATAACCTATAGCCTCTAACGGTCCATAACAATCCATTTTGAAATCTCGGGTAGATTTTCACTTTTCCATTGAAAATGTGTAACAATTTCTGTAATTTCTCATAAATTTAATTGGGTCCTGTGTTTCACCGGTTTTCTATTGACAGCGACATTTCACAAAGTTTCCCAGCAAGAGTGTAGAAGTAGTCAAATCTTGAGTAAGATGAAGTGCTTCATGTTTTGATGTGACATGTGGTACTTTCAACAATTTGTGACTGTTTATTTTCAAAAATAATTGCAAATATAAACATTTGTTAATTAGATGTACATAAGTTCTGGTGTGAGGTTCAGGTAAGACAACGCAAGGCGTATGAAGACACAGGGGGTCATGAGATGTTTATAGATGTGTAACAAGGCCCTTCAGGCTTACCAATGACCTTTGGCCTTACCACCATCCAAGTAGAAACTCCACGTTCAGATAGAAGCTCAGCAAAGCAAAGTGATTCACCTTGACATGTGCATTAGAGCTACTTAATCTCATGGCCCATGAGAGACGAGACACGGGGGAGCAAGAGTGAGAAAGGCAGAGAGGTGGAGAGCGGGGGACACTGCCCACAATAGTGCACTACATTTTTGACTAATGCCTCTTAAAACCATCCATGACACCTGTGTAGATGTTTGCTTGCAGATGAGATGTTGGAAAACTCTTGGGAATTCATTAGCTTTACAGCAGATTCTTGAAATATCTTTTTCACAGCGATTTTCAGAATATACTGTAATAGTACCATAGTAACTAGATGATCAGTTTGTTTTCAGCTAATTAGATGTTGTGGTGAGCTGTAGGTCAGCAGTTATGAAGTGCTTCATGTTTTGTGACATGAGGTACGTTCAACAATTTGTGACTGTTTATTTTCAAAAGCTCAAATTTTAACATCATTTATTTCACATACAAGCACATTTAAGCTTGAACTAAAAGTGAAAGACATGATGAGACAAATAATGAACTGACACTTTCTGTTCAACTTTGGTAACTAGCAGTAAGATGAAAACATTGGTATAAAACTTGCAAGTGAACTTGCAAAAATACAAATGCATAACAATACAGTACAATTCAACAGCAATAAAAAGGGAACAGATTAGATTTCAGCAACCATAATTCATGCTGGGAAAATGCTATACTCTGCCAAACAATCTTGGGTGTGCTACAAATGTATTTATATGTGTTGTTTAGAGAAGCACTATATCTGACAGATCAGACTGTGAAAAACACATTTGATTGGTACCTGTTAGCCTGTGTGTAAGCCCTCCAACATGGTAAATAATGAGTCCTACATTTTACTTGCATTTCTTCTTTGCACAGCCAAAGTTAGTTGTCAGGGAGGGCTGGTAAAACCAGCATCACTAAACAGGGACCATTACATTGTAATCCCTAAATAAAACTTGGCAATTATACAATCAGTGCTTTAACAAGTGCATGTGTCCTTGGACATGTTTTTTTTTTCTTTTTTTGTCTATTTAAAATGTTTGAGATGACAAACGTGCCAATATGATTCACATTTTGTTCTTGCATTTAGTTTCTGTAAATTTTTTGTATATATTTTTTTAAATACAAAAGTGCTTTTCAGAACAGTAAATGTCAATATTTTCTTTTTTCCATAGAGGGCTTATGAATATCATTATTTCTCCATCTTTCTGCATATGTTGCTCTTCAGCAAAGTTCACATCATTTTGCATGGGCTTCACTCAAAACAGCCAGAGAGTATTAATCTATCCAGAAGCCTCTTGAGGAATTCCTAAATGTTGTTCTTAACAGATGCTTCACTAACACACATTGCAGCAATGTTTCATTTTCTGGCCATTGGTGATGGCTTTTGCAGTGGATCAGGCTTGTGTGTTGTGCGTAGGAGGCAAAGAAGATTCTGATGACATTTTAAATAAGGATTATTAGATCTCAGATCCTTGATAGTCAATATAAGATGGCACTAAAAATTAAAGGCTGAATGGAAACCAGATATGAAAATGTATGCAAATAATAATCTGTAAATTAATGATCTTTTTGTAATTGTTAATGGTTTTTATGGAAGGGTTTTTTTTTTTAGTAAAGTGGGCAAAAACATATATAAAATCACATCTTGCTACAGTAAAATATATTGGCAGTACCACTTTTTAATGCATCTACAATTAGCTGCTTTTAATGCTGAATGAATTTTATGCTGAATAACAGTTGCTGAACAATAATTGCAAACATAATAGCTTGCTTGTGCTTCTACTGGTTAAAATAATGGGATATCAGGGTGTTCCGTATTTGTGGAATGTGCCACCTGAGTTAAATTAATTAGTTCATGAAGATACTATGAAAATCCCATATGATTCAAGAAAAGCCCACCTGCCCCCCTGCTTAATTTATGCTATTATACTATCACAATAAATTAGGCAATTCATGATGAACAGAATTAAATCAATGTTTGTCAGCCTCACTAATTGGAAGACGGTTCCACATTAACTTGTGCACCATTTGCGTATTGACCCACACAACCAAAAACCAGTCAAAACAAAGAACGGAAGGCAAGTCTGTTGCTGAAAAAGGGATTTAAATATTTGAAGATCACGGCTCTTTAAAAAAAAAAAGCAATAGATGTCTGAAAGACACCTCCCACCACCACCATCATCACCCCCACACACGTTTTAATAGCAGCGACATGAATGACCAGTCTGCTAATTAGCAATAGCACATTATATCAGGCTCCATCCAAGACCTAATGAGGTGGACCTTTGCTGAGGCAAAAAGGTGAAGCTCTTGGTGACAGGACGGTATAACAACATCGTAAGTGAGTGTGTTTCCATGGAGGGTAAATGCTGGTGTAACACATAAATGCTCAGCTGGCCTTGTTCTTGCAATTTCTCTTATGCTGTTCACTGAATTTTTATGCAGTTTTTTCTTTTAGTTATTTCTGGTTTTGGATTAAAACATCCATTACGTTTAGTCATGTTCATTAATTGAATCAGTTTTTAAAATTGTGACAAATTTTAGTGAATAAAAATAACATTTAGGTTGATGAAATTGTGCTAAATTAAACCAAGTACCTGTTAAATGTTGAAGCACTCTCAGAAAAAAGGTACAAAAGCTGTCACTGGAATGGTACCTGTTCAAAAGGTGCATATTTTAAACTAAAAGGTAGGTACCTTTAAATATACGCATAAGTACCTAACTGTCACAGTCAACTGGAAGTGCCAGCCCAGTTCAGGGGATGGCACTTCAGTGCCCAGCGAACTTTCTGTGTTTTATGTCTATTTTCATTCATGGACTCTCATCAATGAACTCATGTCTCCGCCCACTCGTTGGTTGTCTTGGTGTCTGATTGTTTG
>JAUMHR010000052.1:14590915-14609622 GCA_032361145.1 Enteromius fasciolatus
ATCTGCACTCACTGAACTCACCCGAGCTCCACGAGACCTTTGAGGCCCCATGGCCTGAACCTCCGGAACCAGTGTGTTGCACTTTGACTCCATCGGGTCTGCCTGAGGCTGTACTACCTCTGGGGATGACGGTTTCGGCCGTAGAATCCCCAGTGGCCTCATTGGTGGCTGCACAGCCCATGGAGGTCGCTGAATCCTGGTTCAGTCAGTCAGGGAGGGCGTCTTCCCTGGCGGCTCAGTCTCGAAGGGTGACGTCAGCATCTGTCTGGTCTCGTAGGGCGTACTCAGTTCCTGTCTGGTCTCAAAGGGTGTATCCACTACCTGTCTGGTCTCGAAGGGCGCATTCATTCTCGGTCTGGTCTCGTAGGGCGTAATCCGTTCCTGTATGGTCTCGGAGGGCGTATTCACGGTCAACAGGGCGTTCAGAGGGATGTCTCCGCCGCCTGCTCCGCCCCGGTGGGCTTCTTCATCGCCTGCTCCGCCCAGAGGGACGTCTCCGCCGCCTGTTCCGCCCCGTTGGGCTTCTTCACCACCTGCTCCACCCAGAGGGAGAACTCCGCCATCTGCTCCGCCCTGGTGGGCATCTCCATGGCCCACACTGCTCAAGTGGACTTCGCCGCCGCCTGCTCCGCACCAGTGGTCGTCACCGCCGCCTGCTCCGCCCTGGTTGCCCCGCCCTGGTGGACAGTCCCTCCGGCTCCCAAATCTGGGCGACTTGAAGTCGCCCCTTTGGGGGAGGGCCATGTCACAGTCAGCTGGAAGTGCCAGCCCAGTTCAGGGGAAGGCACTTCAGTGCCCAGCGAACTTTCTGTGTTTTATGTCTGTTTTCATTCATGGACTCTCATCAATGAACTCATGTCTCCGCCAACTCGTTGGTTGTCTTGGTGTCTGATTGTTTGCTCTGATTGTGACCTAGTTTCATGCGTATAAAACCCGGAAGTCTTTGTCTGATTCTCACGGTCCATTAGCACTGTCAACCCCTGTCGTCTTGCCACTTTGTGTTCCCTTGTTTCTTTGAATATCTGGATTGTTTTCACTGTTTACTGACCTACGCCTGGACTCTGACTATTCTCGTGCTTTGCCTCCACCACTCTTGTCTGCCGGTAACGACCTTAAGCCTGTCTGTTTTGCTCAGTGTTCATCAATAAACAGCTTGCATATGAACCCGCACGTCTGCTCGCCTCGCTCTCGTGACACTAACGTATACATATTAATATATATTATATTACAACATTTAACAAGTAGTCTCTTTATGCTTTAGTTAATAAGTGAATTATGTGTTGAGTGTGACTAGCACCTTCTTTTGTCATATTTTCAAGAGTTTATTTTAAATAAAATTATATTTATATTAGTATAAATAAAATTATACTAATTTGTGTCTTATAATTAAATGAAAAACCTCATAGCAATCACTTTGCTGATAAATTAATTGACAAGAAATCTACAGTATGTAATCTATCTTAAAAAATGTCTTATGTTTTGCGTGTTATATTATTAGTACATATCTTCGGATCTCTCAAAAAGTCACAGTTTCTCTGGTGTGACATTTCTCTCCTTCACCCAACATGCTATTCAGTGATGTATAGAATCCACAGATGGTGGCAGATGATATTTAATTGTAAGCCAGCTGAGCCAAGGCCCCACTGTAAGCCCACGATCTGCCTTCTGCCTTTTTTAGCGATATACGTAAATAAGAGATTTACATTGTCCCCCCACCCATCATGTTTCCAGGAAAACAGATTAACAGGACTGAATGTCGGAGGCTGGTGGAAGGCTAATGAGGTCACATCTATAGGGGCTTGAGGAGATGCTCTTCAGATCTTTATTCATTCCTCTGCATCTGGGGCTGGTTAATGACATTCCTCCCATCCATCCGTTCAATCATCGCATACCTGTGTCCCTTAGTGTGGTGAACAATCTCAAGTATGTCTGATTGGGTGACATTTGCATGAAAGCTGGATGAACACAATTACAGAATGGACAAGATGGGATTTGATGCATCAGTTTGGTGTTTTTCTATTTGTGTTTCTCCTCCATATAGTTCAGAAAGTGCAGAGATTCAGACCTGCCCTGGTGTTAGATTTGATGTTGACTGGAAATTTGACATTCCTCAAAGTGTAGCATTTTTTGTTTGTTTGTTGTATAATGCTAAATTCAGGTAAATGATTATGTATGCAATTGTTCAGATTACTGTGCAAGTCTTTAGTCTGCATGATTTAGTCTGCATGGACTAATTAACGTGAATACTTTGAATATAAGCAGCAAGTTATTTGAAGTTCTGCTTGTGGGCAAAGAGAGCAGCAGTGTGCTTCAGCCTGCATGGTGACTTAAAATACTTTCTCTTGTCTGGTCTTTGTAATGTCTTTTTAAATGTCAGCAATTCAAGGTGTAAGCGGGGTCTCTTTGAGTATAATCTGGTTAGTTTATGTATACGTTACTTTATGGTTTTCTCTGTCTGCTTTATTATAGGATATGCTTGGCAGGATGACACAACTCAGGAGGTAATCTCAAAAGAGCTCTCACAACTACCCAAGGTTCCTCTTGAAGGATTTACAAACACCTTTTCTCGTTTCAATGGCAATTCCAGGTGAGCTCCTAAATCCTCTGTTATGTTTAGCATCCGTGACAATAATGCGTTTATGGAAACTTTTATTGTAGTTCTTTTATTAATTCAGTTTTTCTTTCATCTTTATGTAACATTTGTGGACACTAAAACAAGTTTTTACCTTAACAATTATGCATTTGGTGCCTTGACACTATTTCTGCAGCATTTACAGTAATTATCTAGGTTAATAATCACTTATAAATATACTATTGTTCATAGTTAATTGTTGTTTGTTCATTATTCATTAACTAAAGATTTATGCAACTTGAAAGGTTAATTAATATATGTAGAAATAAACATTAATCAAGCTTTATAAATACTGTAAAAGTATCAAACGTTCACAAATTAAACCATAGTGTAAAGTGATAATCTGATCTGGACAGGTTTGTATTCTAGACACTTTATCTACTATAATCTGTTTATCTCTTTTTAAACATGGAATTGTATTACAAACATTCCCAATGGGGACAGGAAGCCGAAGGCTCAGAAAGAAGTGAGCAGGACACTGCAGAGGTATCTTCAAGGTTTCCTGCCTTCTGATGTCGCCTCCTTCAAACAGAGTCCTCAAGGGCAGAAAGTGCTTTGGAAGGTGAGTCTCCAACAGCTACATAAATGAATAGTTCTGTTCACTCCCATATAAATAGAAACATTTGGATACATATTGACTATATGGTAGTTGAAAATCAGAGGTTTATGGAAAGGTGTATTTTCAGCTTGAGACTGTAAACAACTTGGCAGCACTACCACACATACATGTATATGCTTTCAAGGTATGCACAATACTGTAGTTGCTAAATGCATTATTTGAATGTACTTCTAACAAGTGCACTGGGGATGTCAGAATTAGCAAAACTAGCCATATCTTGCTACTTGCTCTACAGTTCATTAGACAACTGTCAGATAAGCACATAGCTGCTGGGGACATGTAATCTGAGGTGCAGCCTGCTTGATACTAAAACACCATCACCAAACAACTGCTCACAAAGTTTAACAGTCGTGAGAGTTGAAAAGTTCACTGCACTATTGAACATTAGTACCCTGCAGTGCTTTTGGAGCCAGCCGTGTATGTCCTGGTTTGTTCATCTAAGCCTACCCTGCTGTTCTAAAGTCAGCTTGGCCTTCTATTCTGCGAAGGTGGGAAGAATATAATTGTTTTATATAATCTCTAAAATAGAGCAGTATAATATGCAGAGCAAAAATAGGGATGTTGATACAATGTTAAATTGAGACTAAAACCTTTTCAGCGTTAGTATCTTCTATCCGTTTTTGATACAAATCCATATGTATATTATAATGTATATGATCTAGGCATTTCTTTGCATATTTATTTATTTTTCTCCCATAGTACAAGGGAGATGGACCCCGTAATCATAAGAGTGCCATCCAGCTCAAAGAGAAACCTCCTTCACCCCACATCTCCTTCCTACAAGGCCAGACTGATCTCCAGGCTGCTGTGGAACAACCTCCCCCGGGTCGATCATACTTCACTGGTTATGAGCAGGATCGTACTGGAGTCCCTCTCGCTGAGCTTCAGCAGTATCAAGCTGGGCCCATGAGAGCACAGGATCCTGGTAAAGGTCAAACACAGGGAAAGCTGCGTTACTTCAGCCTTCAGCGCACTCCTGCTACCAAAATAGAAAAACTGCCAGGAGCTTCCAAGCAACCTCCAAAGCCAGAAATCGAAAAACTATTTTTCAAATCTTCAGCAAGCAGCCCTGCTTACAAGGAAGCCCTCAGTTCAGTAGATGGTGAGCTAATCCTTCTTCTTCTTTATGTATATTTGTTAGATAAATATTCATGTGTGCATTAAAAAAGAAGCCAGGAGAAATAAATAATTAAATTATCGTATTATGTTTATTCAAACTCCTTTTAGGTTAATAAATAGAAACAGGGCCATATTATATTGGCTGTGATGAGTTTTTGCATTATAATTAACATTTTTAGGATCAGTCTGAAGTGACTGGAGAAACATTGATATCATTATGATAATACATGCCCCAAAATGTAAAAAAAGCACAATTATTAAATTATAAAATTACTTTAATCAAGAAAGAGACTGGGGTAGAGATAAAAAACACAGTCTGGCTCCAAATACTTATTTCAGATGAATTAAGCATAATGTGTCGAGCAATTACCCTGTTAGGGGCGTTTATTGAATTACAAGCAAACACTGGCAGTTTTTGTGATGGGTTTATACCTTTTTTTTAATCAAGTCGGGTCATACATATTAGAGCAGGGGGTTCTTATATGCTTGCAAAATACCAAGTCTTTCTATCTTTGCCTCTGTTTTCTCTCAGAGAAGTTCATTGATGGAGTGGTTAACCAGCTTGGACGTCAGAGTGTAAATGTGGATACTTTGACACCAAAGGACCTGGACAAGCTTTCCAAAGTCATCACCCAGGCCTTACAGGTGGTGGATGGAGAGAAAGGGGTCAAAGGTAGAGAAGCCACACAGGATGAAGTCCAGGCGAAGAGGGAACCCAGTCAAGAGTTACATCAGATGGATATAGCAGAGGATGACAGCACACATAAAGGTACCCCTTAACCCTTCACCCCTTAACAAGGCAAATATTTGGTTAGTACAAAATTACACATTTTGATCAATCAAGAGTCATGATCTTCCCCATAATTTTGAATTCTGTTTGCAGAAGCAGAAAATACTACGCTTAAATCTGATGATAAGGTAATATTTGGAAATACACAGCACCGTGTGACTCATATTTTTGTAATAGTCAATAGAATTCCCAGTTTAATTTTCTGTTTCCAGGACAAAGGTTTTATCAGCCAGCTGCTTGAGTTCCTGGATCATAACTCTGGCCCTGGATCTGTGCGTCCTCCCCAAGCAGAAGAGCCTTTTCTGGGGTACGTTGACCAGCCAAATGCTGGAAGCCCATTGAGAGCAAGTTTGGAGAATGTCCAGAGCCGGACAACGCAAACAGAACTGGACCTGATGAGGAAGAAAATGGAACCTGACACTTTGGATATAGAGCCAGTGGAGGATGCTGAAGTAGAACAGTGGGTGCACGGTTCTCCGGAAGTGAAAGCAGAGTTTCAATCAAGAAAAGAGCCACAAAAAAATTCCATGGAGAAAGAGAAGGTGGAAAAGAAGGGTGTGAGAGTGGAAGTGAATGTTGCAGCATATTCAAGTCCACATGATGGAGACTTCGGCTACATTATTACTGAAGAGTAAGTATAAATGCTACAGAAACAC
This sequence comes from Enteromius fasciolatus, assembly GCA_032361145.1. Lineage (NCBI taxonomy): Eukaryota > Metazoa > Chordata > Actinopteri > Cypriniformes > Cyprinidae > Enteromius > Enteromius fasciolatus. The sequence goes on from JAUMHR010000052.1 coordinate 14,596,732, forward strand.
TTTCACTGACCGTCATGATGAGAAACAAGATGTTTGCGTGGCGTGTGTGTGTTATACAGTAATACAGTATTTTATCACAGTAAGGGCCAATACATGTTATATTTCCATTACATTTTATGTTTCAAATTGTTTTTATCACAAGACCAAAGTATGCTTTATAGAAATTAATATAACCATAGTAATAAGGATTCATATGGTTTTACATGGTTGCAATAATTTCTACGCATAATAAAGTCACAATTTTTTGTCATTCAGTGTTCATACTCAGTTTATGTTACTGCATTCCATATTGCAATTTCTTTGATTTCCCTCACCCGTCCTCTCTGTGTATATTAGTATTAGTGTGTAAATGGTTTTGTGTTGTGTACATTTCTCAAAGCGAAGGATGATGGTATCCACAGCCACTGCATCTCCAATAACTTGATTTATCTCACAGGGGCTCACTTACTGCAGTCCCATTTAACTTGGAGTACCTGAAAACACACATTCTCAAAAAGCAGATTTAAAAGGCTGTAAGTGTGTATTGGTAGGCATGAAAAAGCATCATGAAAACAGTTGCACTCTAGCATCTTCTAATTCTCACTTTGTTTCTCATGTGTGTGAATACTCTTCCATTTAGATGCATGTAATTCTTTAGGTTTGTGCGCAAGTTGCTTTGTGTGCATTTTCACGTGTTCTGATGTGAGTTTTTGTGTGTGTGTGTTTTACTCGGGCTGGTGTGGCCATATCATAAAGACATCACACTTCACAGGGATTCCATTTACACCTTATTGTTTGCCTCATTGCTGGAAAATACAGGTGATTTATCAAAGCATACAAGCCACCTGTGTCCTATTCCCTTGTGTTTTTATGCACTCTCTGCTCTCTATACCTCCTGTGAGCTGTGTTCACCATTTCAATATTGTATCTAATATGGCATTTTAGCAGCACCCAGATATGTATAGATGAAAAAAAAATGCTAACCGACCTCATATTTAACTATTTTATAACTGCTGGTGTTAAAAGGTATGTTTAAATATTAATTGTAACTACGCCCTAGACATTAATCATACCTTAAATCGAGCTGGAGAAATATCCTAATATGTACCATTTTAATCTGCTGGATTTGTGATTTTCACCTAACAGAAAATAAAATGGGGTAAAAAAATACATCTTATAGACTTGAAGTAAAGGAGAGACCTGAATCGGATCAAAATATCATAGACTTATTAATTCTAAGTTATCGCCAGTAGTCAGCCACCTACACTGTCAGAAAAAAAGGTACAGAAGCTGTCCCTGGGAATTTGATATGTACCATTTAAGTACTATTATGTACACTTGAGATTAAAATATTAGGTACACCTTTAAAAAGGGTACTGCCCAAGAGACAAATTCCGTACCATTTTTCTGAGAGTTTAGCTACTTCATGTTTACATTCTGAAAACTACATAAAACATGTAAACCCTTAGTAACACCCTGGCAACCACCCACAACACCTTAGTTTTCACAATTGTAGCTAATAGTTTTTTATTTCTTCTCTCTTCTTGTTTTTGTCCATACTGTACCTAGTTCGCTGTCCACTGATCAGGGGCTGAACCTCGTGGAGCTCTTAGCTGAGAAAGTCAGCCTTCATGTAACAGATTTTCTACAGCTCTCGTAAGTGTGCACACACACACACACACACACACAGATATATATTGTTGAAGATAGTCTCATGCTGGTCGACACACTAATGGCACTAATGGAACACTCAACCTGTGGTTTTGTTTTGTTTTTCCATTTTGCAGTATAGTTTGGGCTAAGTACTTATTTTCAAGTGACAGCACAGTGATTATGAGTGTGTTCTGAATTCTGTGCATATAAGTTCAAGCTTTATATAAATGGTTCAGAGAGAGGGAGAGAGAGAGAAAGAATGCATCTCTGTGTGTGTAGGTGTGTGTTGTTCTGACCTGCCTGCACTGGTAAACTTCAGTTCAATTACAGCACATTTTCTGACGATAACCGATGTTCTACAAGTGCACAGATTAAAGGCAGATTTCTGCTTAATTGTTTGGAATGCAACAAATGCTTTCTGGCACTCTTGTATTTCACTCACAGAGAAACTTGTTGTATTTACATTTCACTCACACGTGTAATAAAATAAGCTTTATGTACAAGGATAAAGGAAATACAAATATTAATGTAATTACTAATTTCTTGCACTCCTTTTCTCACACACCAAGCTTTTATTATTTCATGCATAGTCTCACCCTAACTGAAAACACAATGTACTTTTTTCTATATTGTTTTTTCAAATGAGGATGTTTAAGATTTTTATTTTTTAGGTTGCTTCTTGGAATAAAGTTGTCAACAAAACACACACACACACGCAGATAGCAAACAGAGAAAAGAGATTTATAAATCATGATTTACACTATCATTCAAAATATTTTTATTAGTTTTATTCAGCAAGGATGCGTTAAATTGATCAATAGTTATGATTAAAAAATATAATGTTACAGAATGTTCCTTTTTTAAGCACATCTTTTGAATTCCCTATTCATCAAAGAATTCAGAAATAAACAGAACTATTTTAATTATGATAATAAAAAGAAATGTTTCTTGAACACTGTATTTGATGGATTTCTGAAAACGTACTAACACTGAAGAGTAATGGATGCTGAAAATTCAGCTATGCCATCACAGGAACAAATAGCATTTTAATAAAACAGAAAGCAGTAAAAAGTAGTAATATTTCATAATATTATTTATTTGTGACTTATATATCAATTAATTAAAAAAGGACACTTTTCATCAGCTGAGGAACACATTTATTTCCTCTGTATTGCTAGGTGCGAGAATAAATACAAGATATTTCTAAAGACATGCTTTACAGACCTCATTGAAATAGAAAAATACATTATTTGTGCAGTAAAGTGCTGTCCAGGTGAGCAGTGTCTCTGTGTATGATTAATTTCCTCTCTTGAATAGTGCCTTATATCTATTTACACAGATACCTGCTAATGTATCTTTTGTTATCTAATGCTTTTCATCTTTTCTGGGAAATAATGGAAAGGTGTACTGAATGATGAGCACTCTTATATAAAACATGTCATAATGTAATATGGGATATTTGGACTAAAGATAAGATGGTTAGAAAGGTGTACAAGCAGACTGCACAGTGCTGAAGCAAGCTTCTGCTCATTCAATCAAATATGCAGTCAAAGATCAGGAAAATTCAGCACACACTCAAACGCGGTGCTGCCATGTTTGGGCTTCGCACTGTGTTGCAGTTACATAAAGAGTCAGCGTAGCACCTCTCTGAACTCCAGACATGACGTAAGGGTTGTACTGTGTGCAGACAGTAGGGGGCACAGAAAAACACATACACGCAATCAGACAGTCTTGTTCCCTTACACACATTGAAACATTAACACACTCGCATTCATTTACACTAATTTTACCTCGCTTCCATTTTCTCACTCATATGTATTTTAACAACCCCCCACACACACACAGTCTGCCTATCATCTCAATCCCACACTCACCCCCCCCCCCCCATGGTGCAAAAGGAGCCGAGCAGAAGCAGTATCATTATATTATGGCTTTCCTCCCTCTGTGTGCTAGACGTTGGTGGCATTTTACTGATAACTTATCAGCACTGATGCTGTTATAAATGGGAGTCTGGACCATTGTGTTTATTTAGCTTTAACAGCCACTGTTCTCATCCAGAAATTTCCAGAAACCAAACAGAGGTTTGTGCTCCGGTATAGAGAGGAAAGCAAAAGATGGGTGGAAACTGGTGTAGGGACAGTAAATAAAAAGGGTCATAATGTGTGTATTTGTTAGGGGAATTATTTAGATATTAGAAAGCTGAAGTGCATGTATCAAGGCATCCATGGAGCACTCTTAAAAATAAAGGTGCTTAAAAGGTTTTTCACAGCATTGCCATTAAAAAACATTTTTGGTTTGTCAAAGGTTTTTTTTAAACGACCATCTCACCTTTTTATAATCTGAATAACCTACTGAATAACATTTTGTGAAACAGAAAAGGTTTTTTTTGGAACCATTTAAACAAAAAGGTTCTTCTGTGGCATCATGAAGCAACTTAATTTAAAAAAATATAGCCAAAATATTACCATATACAGACCTGATAAATAAAATATGTATAATATAAATAAAAAATACATTAAAATTAGCACATTACCAATAAAGCTTTCTTTTTCAAAAGAATTAATCTTAAAATAGATAACTGTTTGAGTAAACTATGCAGTTTTTTCTGCTCTGGATATTATTTTTAAAACTGAGAGCTGGTCTTGATGGTTTAACATTGATCTTTGGCTTTCAATAATTTAAAAAAATAAGGAGAATAAAATGACATGAAATTCTAGAAGCTCTATTATTTTCCAGCAGATATCTGGGAGTCTGTGTTAATTCTACCGAGGATGAGAGGTTACCTTGGACTTGCTCTTGCCACCTGCTGACGTGTGAATAGGATTCTGTTCTGGTGACAGATTCATTCCTCCAGTCTTCCACCTCTCTCACTTCTTCTCTTTTATTTTCTCCCCTCTTCTCTTTTTCTATCCCATTTTTTTTCTCTCTATTTGTGACCCTCACTTCACCCTGGTCCGCAGCGGGAGTAGCTTTAGAGCTGCGTCCCAGATAAATGCATCTGCCTCTGATTCAGAAACTGGGAAGATCCCTTGTTGGACAACTGCATGTTTGTAAACTAACCGTCCCATTCACTTTGATCTTTAACCGATTAACAGACTTGTTGAACAGTAGCTCAGATGCGGTTCTGTGTTTATGTCATGGTGGCGTGCCAGTTTGCAGATCCTTCTCTTGCTTTGCCTGAGTCTGTTTTTCTGTTCGTGAGGGGATGTGTGATGGTTTGTTTTAACTGTGTGAGTTTTGAATATATTTAGCATTTTTAAAAGTCATTTCCATTCCCTTTAAAGGAACAATTCACCATGAAATATTATACTTCACAGGATTCTCTGTTAGAATAGATAAATGAATGAGGATTGCTGCTGGGATCTCACCCAGACAGCTGTTTGGCTCAATCACAAATGCCATTTGTACGAAATGCCATCATGCATTTGCACAACATTTCTGGATCACCAACTCAAATACTGTTAAGATATTCAAATCCAATGTATCGAGTCTGTGAGCATTTTTTTAAAGAACGATTTCTTTTACTTTTTTACGTTTCCATTTAGACCTGTTTGCTGAATGGTGTTGAGCCATTAAACATTTCAGACAACTCTTAAGAACATCAGGTTTCCCATGAGAATTGATTTCATGGAGGAAAAACTTGTCAATTTATGTCAAAAGCAGAGAAGGAAGCTAACGGCACAGATCTGTCATAAGAAAATGAACCAAAACGCAATATTCCCTAGTGATCTGCTGTTTTAACTGTGGTGTTGTGGTACTGCAGTTGACTGCGTCTACAACAGTGTATTTTTTTTTAAATGATAAAGATTATGTTCATGACTCACAGCTTTTCTCATCACACACACTGCATACTGGTGTTCTGTTAATTGTTTTCTTCTTATTGTCTCTTTCTCGCTCTGTCTCTTCCACTCTCTTTTTCTTCTCTGTGTCTCTCAGGGTTCTGGGTCCAGCAGTAACCTTTCGAGTGCGCCCCAATGCTCGAAACATCAGCACGGCCCAGCTAGCCAGAGTGGCAGGTACACACAAACACACACATGCACGCACACACACACTCACCACTCGTTCCGCTACTGCATTCTAGTTGCTATTCCGATCATCTCCTGACACATTGGGGAAGAATCCTCTCATAGTGCCACGACCTTGATTGCAGCATTAGTTATTTTCAAGGTTTAAACCCGGTTTTTACACACAATGCACATGTTCACACACACACATTTACACATTTGAAAGCTTTCAAACAAAAAGAAATCATAAGCAAAAAGAAATCAAACAAAATATGGTCCCATCCAGATGAATTTGAATTGGACATACTGAAAGTGGAATTTAGTTAATTCAGCACTGATTTAAGAAATGTTTCTTATATAGCTATCCGATCAGACACATGAAGTGGCCAGATGTAAACAGCTAGTTAAAGACAAGGATTTGCATGGGTTAAAAGTTTTTATCTCTTCTGAGGTAAAATGTACAGATTTTATTATTGCATTGAATTTTATTTTAATTCAGATGTGTTATGATCAGTTATGAATGCTGCACAACGCTTGCCGATACAGGATGATACTGACCATGCCATTTGATTGAAAATTCAACATTGCTGTCAGGATTTGTTTAAATTCATAAACTGGAACAGAATAGACTGCAGACCTGCTTCCCCTTTTCAGTCACTGTTTTAACATTTAACATTCAGGATTCATATTTGATCATGAATGCACAAAAGAAAGGGCAAAGAATGAAAGGGAAAAACAAAAGGAATCTGACATTATAAGGCTATATTCCCTTGATCCATCATAATTACTTCTAGGGAAAACAGATTCGTGTGAATTTGTCCCATGCCTGTCTGTACTTCCTGGCAGATAAGATGAGATACACTAGGAAAAATATTTCACCAACTGGACCTGAAATGCCCAATTGTTTTTGAAAAATAAAGTACTATGGGTAAGTGCTGAAATGCTACCACAGTTTGACTTTCATTATGTGCTTTTTGTTTATTTCTCTTTGTTAATATTTCTCGCTACAAATAATTTCCACTTGCGCTCATTGGAATAATGACATGCAGACAACAAGCCAGTACATGAAGTGCATTTAATAAAAAAAATATTACATTTTTTTTGATTATCAGTCCTTTGACCTCAGTAGAAAATGCACTTTATTTAGTTCTACAAATAATGCATGAGTGTATTTGTGTATGTATGGCTTGTTGTTGAAGTCTTTGAACATGTCGTCCTTCTCGACCCGGTTCTGATTAAGCAAATGTGTTTGTGCATGTTAAAGCTTGTGCGTTATAAAGCCTTGGCATCCAAGGAAATGCACTCCAATTTTGTCCAATTGCTGTGGTGTGAATTTTGACTTTTATTTGTGTACGTGTATCTACGTGAGTGTGTACATCTCCAGTCTCTCCTCCCTTTGAGAGTCTCTTGTAGCATGTTGAGAGAGTTAATGGCTGGGCTCGTCAGACCCAAATGTCAGACAAAATGTTAAGTCAACATGATCAGCCGCTCTCACACGGCAGATAAATTATGAAAACCCTGGTGCCTGAATACCAATTTATTACTTTATTTAAACAGAGAGGATCTCTCCTCACACTTTATTACTGCTGTATACACACCACTGATCGCACCTAATCATTTATTCCAATTTTTGTGCCTTTGACATCACATACACCCCTGAGGTATTTAAGCAACTTCAAATGATTTGTGTTGAGTGGAAGCATGGTGGAGTGTTGAGGATTATGTTTAGGTTGTGACTGTTAATGTGTTTATATGTCCAAATCTTGGCTTTGCCTGAACCCTTTATGCTTAAAACAACAATAACCGACTCATTTATTTAAATGCAATATTCAAATGATATTGCAAACTTTTATTATACAGTTGCTAGAATGAATTGATTTTGTGGCTTAAAATATTCTCTAAAAACCATAATATATGGGCATAATTAGCCACTAGCTTAGACGCACTGAAAGACATTAGTCCTTTATGCATGAAAGAAGCTGTTTTGTAGTTTCAAATGACACTAAAACCACATGTATTGTTGACCTAAACACATTCGAGAACATTTGATCAGCATGTTAGGCAGGATTCTTCCTTTGTATATAACCTCCTGTACTCAGACACACAAAATGGAGAATGGTTTCACGGGTGTCTGAAATGAACGTGTTCCACTAATTTAGTAGTATTCCTTTGGTTCTGTCACAAGCATCTGTCTATGACAGTAGCTCCCCTGTGTTTTGTCTTTGTTGTTGTTGTATGTCATCCAAATGTCAACTTACATTTAATTCCTGTATTTCCCTTCCGTGGTCAGTAAAGTGTGTCTGTCTGAATTTAATAAAATAAACAAGTAAAAATACCACAAAGATATTGAAAAAATTATAGATAATGAGAAATAAAGCTGACTGATGAGTGTTTTTTTTTTTTTTTTTGTACGTCCTTACTTCACAGAAGCAGTTAATGTCTTTTTTTTTTTTTTTACAAGATTATTTGTTTTGGATAAATAATGTATTACATGGATTAACATACATTAATACATACCTTAATAATTATGAATTGTAGCTGCACTCTGATATGAATGAAGACGACAGCTATTTATGTGCCATATTATGAAAATATGTTTTGTTTTTCTGTTTAAGTGCTATAATCAGTCCCTGATGCATCTAACTAGAAAACATGAAAAAGAACAGACTGGTAAATGTTTTGGATAACCCTTACTTAAGACATAAAAAAGAACTTAGTTTAGTACTCAGAAGAGAGAGTTTAAACCAATATTGTTTGAAACGCGTGTTCCTCTTCAGGAACTCGAGCCGTGTCGACGAGACTCTATGGGAGTCTCTCAGCTCGGCTTTCTGTCCTTCAGCGAAGCGCTCTGTGTTGTGTGTGTCTAGCTTAAAAGTGTCTCCGTCAAAAAAAAATAAAGTATGTCTAAACCAAATGATAAAAAGAGGGGCGAGGGCAGCTCACAGTTCAGAGTGCATGTACGTGCAAATCTCTACATCTTGCCAGGAGACACACACACACTTTGTGTAGCTAGCCTGGGAGTGAAGTACGCAGAAGCAGCTCTCCAAGAGTCTGTGATGAAGGAGCCTTCATAAGCAATCCTCGGGGCACTGGTCCTGCTCTGCCTCAGCGGCATTCGTGGACCTCAAGGAGGCGGGATCCGATATGGGCGAGTCCCTACCTCGGTCCTCCAGCTCGGGGTCTAGCGCTAGCTAGATGAGAGAGGAAGTGCGTCAGTGTGGCACAGCGCTGCTCCTCTCCTCTTTCGCGGATTTGTTTTGGACTGGTTTGTCACGATATATCTAAAAGACGCGTACTTTCATTTATCGATCCATCCTTCTTACAGGAAGTTCCTGAGGTTCGCTTTTGGGGACAAAGCGTACCAATATCGGGTTCTCCCCTTCAGCCTTGATCTCGGACTCCCTGGACATGTTGGCTGTGTTTCGAGCACTCAAACACTTTCTCACAGATATAAGAGATCAACACGTGTTGGTGCGCACCGACAACACATCAGTAGTTTCTTACATCAACCACCATGGAGGTCTGCGTTCGCGCCCCTTGTACAAGCTGGTGCACCAGATCCTTGTGTAGGCCTGGGACAGATCCCTCTCGCTGAGAGCCATCTATATTCCCCGGCATCAAAACATAGGAGCAGACATCCTGTCGAGACAGGGGCTTGGGCCCGGGGAGTGCATGCTCCACCCTGAGGTGGTGGAGCAGATCTGGAGAATCTGGAGATTTTACAAAACAGAGGTAGACCTCTTCGCAACAAGAGAGAATGTGCAATGTCCCCTCTGGTACTCTCTAGGTCATCTAGCTCCACTAGGGCTGGATGCCATGGTACAGACATGGTCGAGGCTTCATCTGTATGCTTTTCCCCCGATCGCTCTGCTCCCAGGAGTTCTGGAGAGAGTGCGCCGGGACACGGTCAGTCTACTACTGGTAGTACTACCGACGTTCTGGCCGGGCAGAGTGTGGTTCTCGGACCTGATGGACCTCCTAGACGGCCCTACATGGGAAATTACGATCAGAATGGATCTCCTCTCACAAGCGAGGGGCACCATAGTGCACCCTCATCCGGAGTTGTGGAAACTGAGAGTGTGGCTTCTGAGAGGGCACAACTCTTAGCCACAGGTCTCTCAGCCGAGGTTGTTGAGACATCCTCCAATCCAGAGCTCCATCTACGAAGAAACTTTATGCCCTAAAGTGGAAGTTGTTTACTTCCTGGTGTAGAGAGCATGAGCAAGGTCCTGTTAACTGCCCAGTCAGTACAGTTCTGGAATTTCTGCAGGCTAGATTCTCTACTGGGGTCACTCACTCCACCCTGAAGGTTTACGTGGCAATATCGGCTTACCACGCCTCTCTCGGAGGGCATACAGTTGGCAAAGAACCCCTACGTTTCCTCCGCGGTGCGCTGAGGTTGAGGCCACCACGTTGACATTTTCAATGCTGCAGGGTGGTCCACCCCCCATATATTTGTCCTGTTTTACAGATTGGATCTGCGGGCCACTCCTGGATCTTCTGTTCTCTCGTCTTAGCTGTGCACAAACACACACTAGACAGGGATTTGAAAGTCTGGGGGCGTGGGCATCTCGTTTCCATAGCATCTCGTTGACGCGGCTGGAGTTCCTGAAGAGGAACATTCCTAGGTTACGTTTGTAACCCCAGTTCATCGAAGGAGACGTCTCAATACCACACTTTCGGCATCCCCTGTGAGCGCTTCACTACATGACAGGAGCTATCTGCCGGCAGCATTCCACATGCTTTTATGCTTCCTGGCCAGTGACGTCACCCGGCTATGACGTCCCAACTGTTCATTGGCTGGTTGTACACAGGATTCAGAGCCTTCACGCTGGAGGCCATAGCGTCTCGTCTATTCACTCATTTGTCCTAAAAAGGGCCATCCTCAAAATTCCTGAAATATATAAATTAAAATCTATTGCAAATGTGCATGCCATTATTGCTGCACTAAGCAATATTTAAAATTTTGTCATGAATAAATCTTGCTGGATCAAATACTTTTATAAACAGTTTATGCACATATTACTACAACCAATGTAATATATATATATATATATATATATAAAATATAATTTTATTAATACATACATGTATTGTAAATGCTGTATAGCATGTAGTTATGGTGAAGCGTTGCTCTTATTCCTTTGATGCAGTGCATTCTTTTAGAAGTCGTTTTGACATGTACTGTATCTCAAAGCGATTCACGACACCTCATTTCTGTAACCATAGCTTCACAAACATGTAACCATTAATTTTCTCTGACAAAAAAATAATCACTTCCTGCCAAGCTATTTTAGTGGAGGAGCAGCAGTATAGATGGGTCGGCTTGTATCCTGTAGGGTCTATGTATATGTGCAGGGATTTGGTATTCTGATGCAAAGCTGTGCTCAAGTCTTTCAAGCTGCTTGCAACACAGCAACTAACTGAAGGGCTTTATGGGGGGTCTGGGGTACATTCATTAGGATTGAGGAATCTGCTGTTGTACTCTATTCATCTGGAAAGAAAGCTTTGGACAAAAGACTGGATATGGTAATCCCTGCTTGGTCTCAAAACAAAAGATGAACCCCCTGCTTTATCTGTGTGTGAGTCTGTGTGTGTGTCTGCGTGTCCTTCACAATCATTTATCGGGCCATTGATTCATCCATAGTGTTGATGAAATGGCACCCTAAACTGAACAGTGTAATCTTACAATGTGTCATCTCTCTCTCTTCATCTCTCAGTCACTCTCTCTTTTTCTAGCATGCTTTCTTCTTCTTCTCTGCCTGTCACATTTCATTTCTGCTTGTCTCCCACTCTGCTCCTCCTCACCTTTTGCAGTCCCCAAGTTAGTATATGTGGCTTATTTCGTCTTCATAATTTGTCATATGTGGTTTTGAGTGTATGTTTTCTTTGTCCTCTTTACTATGTAGTGTTTGTAGTGTTAAAGCTCTCTGACCTTTCCTCTTGACCATGGAAGGCACTAAATCTCATCTAAACATCAACATTTATTGCAGGTGGACAGAGGTTAAATGATCTAATGGTTTGTGTAGTGATCTGGAAATTTAATTTGATGCTGAATAATTTGATTATTTATATTTGCTTTTATTTTGAGTAATCTAAGTAATAATATTTGTTTAATTTATTTCTCTGGGGTAAGATGCCCCCTGAGAATTAGGACTGAAGGTTGCTGGTGTTTTTATTATTTTCATTATTATTATTATTATTATTATTATTATTATATACTACGATTATTATTTATTACTTAATTGTTTCATTATCATTTTCGTTTGTATTAATTTTGTATTTTAAATGAATGACAGCTTTTTAAAGAACAAATGATTAAAAATGTTAAAAATGTTTAGTTGAATTTTGCCCTTTTTTGATGTTTGTTTGCCTGCCTCCTTTTTGCGGTATTCAGCCACAGATGTTGACTGCAACCTTGCATATTCAAAAACATCATATATACAAATACACACACACACACATATATCCTGTTCATTTGTTATGACATTCTGAAAAATGCTCTCAAGAGAACTGCAAGTTACATTTTCAAGAAGGGGCATTCCGCATCATCATTTGTCTTTTGGGTGAGATTTCATTAAAGTCTGTTGTACACTGGTGCATTTTTTATGATGCTCTGATCAGACGATATTAAACTCATAATGCTGTATATCAATCACGAGAGAAAATGGTCTCATCTAAATTCATATGCTGAAAGGGAACGTGCGACTGTAGATTTTCCTGTAATAGAGGAGCAAAGGCTTTTTTGATAAAACAGAATGCATTGTGCTTTAGCCACTTTAAAGTGGAATGTTTGTGTGGGAGGTGTGTTAGTGTGCTGAGTGAGGCAGTGTTTTTGTAGAGTGGATGTGCTCTTCTGCAGAAACTGCTTCAATCTCAGTGTTTCTGTGTAGTTACTATATATGACAAAGCAACCACAGAGATACTTTTACCCTCTGGAGTCCGAGGTGATTTTGGGGCCCTTGAGATGTTTTGGCATGCTCTGATATTTGTGCTTTTTTCTACTTATAACATATTATTGACCAACCTGTATTTTTCTTGTATTTAGCACAAACTGTTCTATAATATTATGTGACCAAAATGAATTTACATGTTTGCATTTTTTAGGAAATAAATATTATGCGTGGTTAGTAAGTTAAAAATGTGAAAAAACTAGCTGAAATAAGGCCATCAAACTCATACGTAAGGAATAATTGACGACGGGCCGTTGAATTATTAGAAAAATAATGCACACCCGAGGTGGTGATGCGGTCAC
>JAUMHR010000052.1:14624986-14641383 GCA_032361145.1 Enteromius fasciolatus
CGCCCCACCGCTCTGCACATTCTGTATGTTTCTCTTCTTGCTTTAGACGGTTGTTCTATTTGAACTTATGTGCCCTGCAAAGTGGACATAACCGGATATTCCACCAAGATTCCAGTTTGAAGTGAACTTATACATTCCATTTAAAGTGCATTTAAGTGTGTTAGACGTAATTTAAATCGTACTCACTTATGTACAGCGCAAATCGGTGAATGAATGTTCCGAAGTGAAGTAAACTGTAATAGAAGGGAGCATGGAGAAGGGAGCAATGAACACTGTGTAGGGACCATGTGAGCTGGAACACAGTTCATGCACGGAGCTCTCTTCTGATGAGCTGATTATCAGAATCAGGTGCGTTAGCAAAGAGAGACGAGGGGTTTGAGTAAATGGCATTTTCTTTATAAAATATCTTTTTAGTATAGGGACTAAATCTTTCTGTTTAATAAGTTGCTTATTAGCATATCTAGTATTAACATATTGGCTGATTATTAGTACTTATAAAGCACATATTCTACATCCCTGATCCTACCAAATACCTACACTTAACCACTACCTTACTAACTATTAATAAGCAGCAAAGTAGGAAATTATTGCAGAAAAATTCAATGGTTTTTTAATAGCGAGAATTAAGCCTTAAAATAAAGGATGACCAAATGTCCTCATGGAACAACATGAGGATAAATACATAATGACAGAATTAAATTTTTAAGTAAACTAACCTTCAAGAGGCCTGGTCAAGACCACACAGATAGTTGTGTTATTACATTGCTCCGTCTATTCCCAGCTGGCATGAGTTAAAGCAAATTAATTATTTATTTAAATACAATGTTTGCAGCATCAATATTTATTGAATAAAAAGTTTCCTACACTGTTTATTACTGTGATTCAGTGCCAGAAAAGCTGCTTATCTGTCCAGACAGAGCTCAGGATCTGAGCATGTGAAAGCGTATTCACACCCCATACCTCCTACTGCTTTAGTTTTAGCCAAAATGGACATCCTCCCGCTGTGTCTCAGGGCTCCCGGAGGAAAAAAGCTGCAGCTGGCTACCAGCTTGCCAGATCTCACTTCCTGGATGTGTATACATTTGGCTTTGGGACAGAGAAGCCATCGAAATAAATTATCCTGCTTTGATTGTTTCTCAGTGATATTTATACTGATGAAAGTGAGAATTTTTTCACAATAGAGCTGATTTGTATTTAATTCCAAAATTGATATTTACTAAACATTATTTTTGCATTGTGAATTAGCTTGCGTCCAGTGCAGTTGTTACAAGGTTTGGGGATATTATTCATTGCTTACTTTAAATTATTATTATTGTGAATTTGAGGATGTCTTAGTATTTAGTTTGTCCCTCATTCCCTTTAATGACAGAAGCACTTGAGCTGACGTGAACTTTACAAGTATGTGCAAAAACTTCGCATCTGAAGCGGCTTTTAGCCCATATACTAACAATACAAACTCCCTAAACGCAGAGTTGGACCTAATTGTGTATACAGTATACAGATAATTGATTAAATGTTTTTAATCATCTACATACTGGTAACTGTAGCATCTGCTCTGCAGGTTGACTGAAAGGTACTAGTGAATTATAATATTATGCAAATTATACTTGTTTTAGTGCTCATTTTAATAAAATGTTTAAAAACACAATTATTGTATGTTAGCGGTAAAGTGCTGAATTTAAAAATAATGAAAAATAAGATTTTGTGTTTCATGGTGTTGTTTGGATGTGTTCAGAGGTCCAGTGAATACCTTGTTCCAAAATAGATGATTTTGGTAATAAACTATAAATAGGAAGCACGATAATAAGTTATTTAAATCTGGATGGAGTAGTATTTCATTCATTTTGAAAAAAAAAAAAATTGAAAAGAAGAAAAAAGAACTCTCCGGGGTGCCAGCTGCTTAAATCAGTGTGAAAGATTAGCATCACCATCTCCTCTCATTTGACATGCCTATATACACAGTATTACAGAAGTCACAACCTATTAATCAATGTGTGTGTGTGTGTGTGTGTGTGTGCGTGTAGCAGAGAGAGAGAGTGAGAATGTTCAAGCTCTCTCCAATGTATCAGTCTTATCTGTGTTTTTACAGTTTCTCTATTTAAATGTCATCTAGGGTTTGAACATAAAAAGTCTGATGTGAAGTGGGATCATTGTGTGTATCAGTGTGTCTGCTGGTAGGTGGGTGGGTGCATGCTCGTATTTGTGTGATAGACTGCTGAATTTGGTTGGTAACAACTGGAGATGTGTGAAATGCACCATATCCAACAACAGCCTTTATCTGAGACAAAAACACATGACAATGAACACACAAATCCAAGGATCTGAATACAGCCGTCGGCTCTAGAGTCATTAAGAGTGAGCGAGAATGATTTCGTTCTATTTCAGAGGTTGCTAGGCAATTTTTAGGCCAATCAGGTAATGCATCCTTACCTCACCTCCCTGCTAGACCAATCAGGTATTGATCATGACTGATGATAAGAAAGTGGAAAAGCTAATAAATAATCTGGTTGGACGATGCGTGAAATAGATTTCAAAGATTTTCTGCACGGGCATTTGGTTGTTAATAAACAGATCCTGACAACCATTAGTGTACGCTGGAAATAAGAGTCGACAGTTCATATGTACAACACACCCATTCTGCACTGATCCAGCTGTAAACAGCCTAATGTTTCACTGAGGCTTTCTTTTTTTTCTTTCTTTCTTTCTTGTAAGAGAGGGTCTGTTGAATTTGCATCTTCTTACTGAAAATTTTCTTTATCTTTATTTGCAATATGTTGGTGTATGTTTTTAAAATATTGTCTGTTAACACCAGACTCTGTTACAAATGTACTGTCTAAACTGATAACTACTCTACCCTTCAGGTCTAATAAAATGAGTCATAAAAATGTGAGGTCAGATTAGTTCAACAGGGCTAAGACAGGGGAAATTGCGCCATTCAATAACAATGTGTGTGCAAAATTTAACAGATATAGGTTTAGCATGTGCAGTTTCTGAACCTACCCTAAACCCTAAACCTAAACGATAGCGTTAACAAACGCACAACTGATATAAAAACGCATTTGTTATGCAACCATGTAATTTCAACTTCCTTTTACACAGATTTGAACTGTTTTGTCGAACCATAGTTGCACAGGATTCAAACCGGAGATCCTCGCCTGAACAAACCTATGAAAATCCTGAGATATGAAGTTGGATATGTGTGATGCTAATGTTTAAAGGGGTCATACAAAGGCAATTTTCCACAAGCTAATATGATTCTTTAGGATCTTAATGGAAAGTTTGTAATATAGATTGCTTTAAAATTTCTCAAAGATAGTGTAAAAAACGCTCTTTAGAAATCACTCTGTTCTGTGTACTTCCCCTTTAAATCTTCACGAGCTCCGCTGCCCCCACCCCTTTTTGCGAGGTGCTCTCGGAGGATCTTTTTTTAGCCGTATTCATACTAAAACTTGCTAATTAGCACATTATTAGGAAAGGCGATTTGCAAAGATTCATTAAAAGACGTTATACTCACTGCTTCTGTAGGTGAGGCTGGATCATGAATGATTCCCACGAACATAAGCGCATTTCAGTTGATCAAGGGCGTGTTACCCTGCAGGACCAAACGTAACATTTATCCTCTGCGTCTTCAGTCACTCGTGTCGGTAGTAAATGACTACTGCTATGTTCATTAATACATTCAACAACAAAACACCTCAATCGCTTAGGAGTCTTGCTTGTCTTTGCATTTCGGACTAATGACGGCTCACTCAGTGCTGAGGTAAGACACCAGTTCAGTCTGTGTGACACGCTGCTGTCAATCACCTATTGTGGGAGTGGCCTCGTCACACCGACATGCATTTGAGAATGGCTTGATTTCAGAAATGGCAACTTTATTCTTCTTTTAATTTAATAAAGATACTTGTGAATCTTTATTATTGCAGGGTGGTTGTGTACACACACTCCCAATACACATTTCAATCCAAACAGCTTGAAAAAGTGCATGTACCACCGTATGACCCCTTTAAAAGCATCAGTTTTCAATATCCCAGAATATTAATACTGTTTTGAATTCATTCTTCAAGTAATCATGCGAAAATGGTGCTTTATTAATCAAAACTCTGTAAATTTGTGTGAAAAGGAGTTAAGTGTATGAGTTTTACAGCCTCTAGTGAAACTGTTGTGATATGTAATCTAAAGTTTCATGAATGAAAACATTGATGTTTCCACAAATCCATCATTAAAAAAATAGATTCAAAAATCTCGATTAAAATAATTTTATGTTAATTTTTCAAAGTCACACAATTTAATCAGTTAAACTAAATCTTGAAAATGTTGATGTTCAAATGAAATGTGGGTCAAACTTTAACAATATTTCAATAACAGAAAAGTGCCATTCAATAAGGTTTGGTCTATCTTTGATCAAGAGAAAAAATTAAGGTACCTCAGGAGACATCTTACCCCGTCTTACCCTAAATCAGGATGATTCAGTTCATTAAATAAAAAGCACGCAGACAAGTGTGCTAACACTTACCAACAATTTCAGTGGAAAATAAGTAATCAAAATGTGAATGGACACAATTGATATAACCATTATCACTCTCAGCATTAGCATTCAGTATCCTTCACAGTTTCTTTAGTGATTGTGTATTTGGTTGACTGGTTTGTACCAGGCAGTTTGCAGATCTGCTCACTCACACCATTGATGTGGCCTTGAACTTTTGAACAGCTTTGTTTCCAAAATATATGTAAATGTAATGTAAATGTTTCCAAAATATGGCAGCATTCCACAGTTCCAGCCGTTACATATGTGTTTGTTTACCTGCGTCTAGCTCTGACTGCATATGGCCAGATCACTGCTGCAGTAACCGTATCAAACTACTGACTCTTATTTTTCTGACATTTCTCTGGGCGAGGCTGTATTTCAGTGTTTTCTCCAGATCTGCAGGCTGAGACGTGGCAGTGAGATGTAAGGCACAGTCTGTGTGGCTTGTTGCTAACTGATCAGCTGCTTACTCAAACACCAACTCTTTGTTGCTGCACCTCTCATCTGTCACAGTCGCTTCATCTTATTGTCTCTCTCTCCTTTCATCTCCATCTCTCCGTCTCTTTCTGCCCTTCCATCTTCATTCAGCACCTATCTTTGTCTCTCTTTCTCTCTTTCTGACTTTCCCTTTCTCTCTTCTCTTTCAAGGTTTCACTCTTTTGCTTACTTCCACTATCACGTCTCATTTTCTCTCTAATATTCATTGGTGGACTCAGAGCAGAAGGTTTCTTGCTTTGATTCCATCTCGTGGGCTTATCAAAGGCAGGCCAGCACAATGTCATATCACCATTAAAATACACAAGGACGAGACGCATTATTGCAGGAGGAGAGATGATTTTGTGCTTTTTAAAATGGGTAGAGGGAGAAAGCGGTTTGAATTTGTACTTGTTTTTTCTCCTAAGACACAAGAAGCCCCGTGACCATGATACAAATGAATCAAGACAAAAGGGTTGAATTTAGAAGATATGCCTGTAAACACATCTATTTGGGCTTCGAGGGTGGGGTTTCAACTGCTGAACATCTGTCTGTAATGTCAGTGGGTTTTCTTCTATTCAAGAGACAGATAATGAATCATGTTTGGAGCACCTGTTCAACACTATAAATTTACCTGTTAATAAATGCATTTTGCATGGCTGTTATGTTAACCCCCCTTTTTTTTACTGTGTTATTGCTACAACAAAATCATTCACGTATTATTGCGAATATCTGTAGAAATGAAAAAATACAATGCTGTCAATTCTGTTTTTTGGCCAATGACTCAGTCAAAATGGAGAGTGTTTGTAGCCATAATTGTACAGAAATATTCTGAAAGATTTTGCAGACTGGGGTGTCAAACACTTTATTTGTTGTATAGAATCCAAAACACTCCTACACTGGCGAGTTAACTTTGTTCAGGCACAAGTAGAGCGTCACGACGGCGGGACGGCGGGACTCTGTGTTATATAGCTACACACTGTATTGTCATACTTTTTTCATTTTATTGGTATGTGGCAACCAGTGTTGAAGTGTGGCATTGCAATCTACTGTGTTGGAGTATCAACTATTATTTAGATTATTATCTTATGTAAAATAACAAATGTGAATATATATATCTATGATAAAAATATAATATATTTGATTTGTGATGGTTTTTACATCCGTAAAGCTGTGTATACTGTAACATTTTATATGATGTCAGTTAGTACATATTGTATGTTTCCACCTATACACTGTAAGATCAATCTACATTTTGCTGTTAAGTACCTAAGGCATGTGATTTTTACCATGATTGAGAGAACAAAGGTGACAAATTAAATTAAAGCATAGCCTCTTGTGGCTTGTTGCAACATTTTAATTCTCTATTATTTGGAACCTGTGCCGTTCACTTTTAGCATCTGCATTTTTTGCTTATTAACTCCTAGTTGCCAAAATTCTGTCTGCTAATTGAATGACATTTGCTAAACATTTTCTGCCTGTCTGCCTGAAAAACAAGCATCCCTCATTTCCCAGCTCACTCTCTGTCTCTGTCTTTTTGTTTTTCTCTCATTCCCCTGTGATAGATACGTATAGACAGGCTTCATATGTGGTGGGTTTGGCATCTGTCATGATGTCTGCTCTAATTCTGGAGTGATTGCTCGATAACGGTTATAGCCACGTCGGGCAGGCACTTGTCATCATCTCTTTGCTTGCAGCCGTTTTCATTGGCAGCCATGGAGAGGGATGGATTGATTGGGTGAATAGGTGAGCAGAGGAATGTGGGTGGTGAGATGAAGATGTGATATTAAAAGATCCATGAGCGCTTTCTGGAAAATGCTTTTTTCCGTCATCCTGAAACGGTATTATGTTTTTGCAAACAGATCGGTGTAAAGGTATGATGCGATGGCCCTCATTTCATACACAATCTCTCAATCACTCATCCTCTCCTCAGTGGAATGAAATGGATACACACTCGCACACACCACAGCTCAGTATAGGATGATGATAACAAATAAAATTTATGTTTCAAAATGTATTCTTTAAAAAATATGGTTGCATGATAAAGTTTTGACATTGCAGTATAGTGTTGTTTGAATTTGCTATCAGTATCTGAAACATATACAACTAAAAATGCTTTCATACAAGACGTTGTTTAATTAAATTGAACAAAGTTAATTCATCAGATGCACACTGTAAATATTTTCACAGGTCAAGTGGTTCTGTTGACTTGTTTACATTTTACTGTCATGCTCGACTTTCTGTTTAAAGTGGGCCACAATTTCCAAAAGTCCTTCAGACATCTTGACTTTTGCAGGACGAGCATAGAGAGCTTAAGAGAGAGAAGTAGCACTTGTGTCTGATGAGTAGTGTGTTTAAATAAAATACCCTGGTTAGGAGCCCACAGGCAAATCAAGCTTGATTCAGAGCCAGTCAAACAGGTTGTCCTTGTTGCCTGTCCAATGAATCTTTGGATATAAATTGTTGTTTAGGTACATTTACAACCAAGTTTTGGAACGCACCTACCATCACACAAATGGTATCACTGACAGACCTGTTTCAGCTTAACTGTTTAAATTTATGAACATTGTGTAAACATTCACACTGCTCTGGGCTTGATATGCAGGAGAGGCTGAGGAAGCTAAACCTTTCACCGTAGATTAGGGTTATTTTATGTGTTTTGACTTTTTTTTTTTTTTCTCAAACTAAACATTTCAGATTAATTTTAAATGCATTTAAATTGGCTATTTATGTCTGTGAGAGGACTTTCAAAAATGTGAACTATTAGTGCGATGGAGGCATTGGAACAGCTGGAACATTAAGAAATGCATATCTGGAATAAAACTGTAGTGACTGATACAATAGCCAATTAAAGCCGGTTGAAAAACACCTTGAAAATCAATCCTGACACATGTTTTCATGGGCTGTCTCGAATAATTTGGAAGTGAAGGCAATTTTTTACTGAATGAAATCAGAAACATACAGCTTCCAGAATTTGTGTGTGTTTGAAACAGATTGTAATTCGCACAGCGCACTGAAAGAGGCTTATGTTATGTACTATATTTTTATTTGTCAATATGATAAATGTCATTTAAGAAATCGGAAGAAAATCTGTTTCATTTGCAAAGGCCTCGTTATTTGCTCTCCATGGCAGCTTTGCAAGACCACCACCTCTCACAATTGGCTGCTATCTCCTATCATCATCTGTGGACAGATCTTTTCTCTGTTTATCTTTCATTACCTTTGAACCTCATCCAAATCCAGCATACAGTCTTAAACGCAACAAAATGCAAACCTTCATGAGGCATTTTTTCAAAAGCAGGGCATCTTACCCTCACGCAGTCCCTTTCCCCTGAGAAACGCTCAGGCTCCCTGACTCTGTCCCCAGCCTTTCATTTACATTTAAAGTGGCTGCAGACAGGCCTGAGTGCAAAGTGGATGGAGGAGGCCTCCACAGTCTCTGAGCTCTAATAAATGGAGACTCCGAGGGGTTTTGGGGATTGGCTGTGACACAAGGTTAACCTGGGTGCAGTTTCATCCGCAAGAGTGGGTCAAAGCTCAGCGCAGGGGAGAGTGAGATTTAGTCCCTCATGTGCAAATATGCGATGTGAGACGGCATGTTTGTTAACGTGGTTGCATTTGCTCTCATTTAGCATTTCTTGGGAACTCTACAGAGAAAAACACACTAACAAATGATGGATATTAGTGGCACAGTATTTCTGCTTGGTTGCCACATGTGAATGTACTGTTGTGAATGAAATGTTACATTTCATTCGGTTATTTGCAAAAATACACTAGCAATTAATGATTAACCTAACATTTAAGGGCCCAATTTATGCATTAGTTAAGCATAAATAAACTAGTAATTTATGATTAATTTGTTCACAATTATGCAGTTAAGCATGAACATGTGTATGACTAATGATTATCTAAACATATACAGTAGTAAGGGCATATTATCCATTATTTACAATTCATTAGACACAGGTTAATGCTATAAACAAAAATAAGCTAGTAATTAATATTTAACTGAATGTACAGTAACCATATTTTATCAATTATTAACAACTTAAGACACACACGCATATATATATATATATTACTAGTTTATTTATGCTTAACTTTATGT
The DNA here is from genome assembly GCA_032361145.1 of Enteromius fasciolatus. Taxonomy (NCBI): domain Eukaryota; kingdom Metazoa; phylum Chordata; class Actinopteri; order Cypriniformes; family Cyprinidae; genus Enteromius; species Enteromius fasciolatus. The sequence continues at coordinate 14,634,094 of JAUMHR010000052.1, forward strand.
GTCACAAACAGCGCTTCTGTGGCCCTCTCTGACCATCAGCAGAGTATTAGTTCCCACCCGGACCGTTTCTCCCCACGTACCTCGGCCAGTTCGCGCCAAATGCGCGGCTTTCCCCGCCTATTTAAGGGACGGACTTCCGCTCTTTCAACTTTCGACTTCTCGCCTGCCGTGACGAGGGTAAAACGCTGAAGCAGTACATGGAGCTAGCTATTAAGACTGATCATCTCCTCCGCTCCCGTAGAGGGCGCCGCTACTCTCCTGCGCTTCCCAGTCTCCCTAGCATGGTCAGCGAGGAACCCATGCAGATCGGCTTCACTCGGCTCACGGCCCAGCTGCTGCCCGGGTAAGCCCTCACTATCTCTGGATAGAGATCTCATGGATAGAGATCGTACGATTGACACTTTGAAGCCTTTGTTGATTCGGGGGCCGCGGGGAACTTCATTGACTCTGACTTTGCTAATTCGCATTATCACCCTATTCTTTCATGTACCCCGCACGTGGCCGTGGCAGCACTCGACGGATGCCCACTAGGCTGTGGCAAGGTCTCTCACCTCACCACGCACAGTTCATCCACCCCAGAGGAACACACCGAGACCCTGCAATTCCATGTTATTTGCTCCCCCAGCCACCCGCTAATTCTCGGATTCCCCTGGCTTCCTCTTCACAACCCCACGATCTCCTGAAGGGAGCTTACACGATGGTCTCCAGCCTGTCAACAACACTGTGTGACGCACCTCCCCCCGGCAGTCCCCAAGCAACCACCTGAGGACAGCGGCATCTACCAAGTCAATCGGATACTGGACTCTCGACGTCGAGGCGGGATTCTACAGTACTTAATCGATTGGGAAGGGTTCGGCCCAGAGGAGAGGTCTTGGGTTTGCTCTCGGGAAATCCTCGACTCAGTGCTCACCTCTGCATTCCACCAGGAATTCCCAGACAAGCCGCCCCCCCGTCCCCGAGGAAGACCTCGACGTCGAGGAAGGGCTCACTTCGGTAGCCCCTCGCAGGGGAGGGGCTCTGTCACAAACAGCGCTTCTGTGGCACTCTCCGACCATCAGCAGCGGGAACCTTCTCCAGAGTATTAGTTCCAACCCAGACCATTTCTCCCCACGAACCTCGGTCAGTTCGCGCCAAATGCGCGGCTTTCCCCGCCTATTTAAGGGACAGACTTCCGCTCTTTCAGTTCGAAGTTATATCATTCCCTATGGACATATCTCTGAGCGTTTCTTTCCGTGTTTGGATCTCTGTGTATGAACTTGGACTGTGTACCCCGATTACGATCTCTGCTGCCTGCCTCTCTAAAGTAAGCCTGTTATCTGACTACTCTACTGCTTGTCTCTGCCACTTCCGTCTGCCGGCGATTGTTCCGGTCGTCTGTCGACCACGCCTAAATAAAGCTTTGCAAATGGATCCCACCAACTCTGAAAGTCTGTCACAACTAGTGTGTTTTTGCTCAACTAATGCTAATTGTGAACAAATTAACCATTAATTAATGGTTAACTAATGCATTATTCTGGACCTTTAAAATAATGTGTTAACGTTTAAATGTAATTACTTTTTATCAGGTAAAAAGTAACAACATTCAAGAAAAAAATGAAAAGTTTTTTAAGATGCATTTTTCAAGGTTACTTTATTTTTTATTATTAAAAAAAATGGCGTTGTTTTTTCATCATTATGTTGTTTTGCTACAAAAACAAATGTTTTCATCTGTCAAAAATTACCACATACAAACAGCCGAGAGTGTATTTGCCATCTCTGTTTCCGTGCCTGTACAACAAAACAATATATATATGGCGGTAATAGATGTTTAGCGAGCTTGGATGATCTCTGTCTCAAGAAGTGATGTTGTGGTGCAGAATAGCTCAGCTGTATTTGAGACCCAGACACTAAAAAAAAGTGTCTTTCATTTTCTCTCAACCGCAGCAGCTGATAGACACTTTGGATCACCCACTACCTCTTTCTCGTTCTGTCACACACACACACACATACACCTGTTTATAGAGACCGGGCTTTAAAGCTGTCAGAGGCGGGAGAGCTGTAGAAAGAGTTCTTTCATGAGTGAAAGACAGACAGACAGTGATGTAAGGAGAGATGAGTCGCTTGTTGATTGTTCTGAGGCATCGTGCTTAATCATATGGAATGTAGCATTAAGAGTGTACGGCGAGAGGAATGGGCTTTGATAGATTAAAATCCTAATTAAAGAGTCTCCAGCAGACAAGACCAGCACTGGAGACCAACTCAGCTGGTGTTATTAGCATAGACGTCATCTGGGGGCACTTAAAGAACCCTTTCTCTCTTTTCTTGCTCAACTCATTCCGTTCTGTATTTCTTCAGAATATTTCTTTTTCCAATTTCTGTCCAGATTCTTTGCCTCGACTTTCTTGCATTGCCATTTATTTTCACACTTTTCTTGCCTTATCTTCCTGCGTGTTTGACGGTCTGTTTTTCTTATATATCTTTCTCTCTCTCTCCACTATCTCAGTGCTGCCTCTTAACCCCGCTCTCTCACTCTGTCGTTCCTGCTCCGGCAAAGTAAACAAAGTCAATTATAATTTCACACTGTATAATTATTTTCCCTTCTGTGTAATCTGTAAAAAGCCTTTTAATTCACTCTCTCTTTCTAAATGCACTATCAAAGCTGTGCTTGAAAAGAGCAACTTGCCTGAGAATCAAAGTAGGAAAAAGCGTTTCATCTTATATGTTGAGCTTTTTTTTTTTTTTTTTTAACTAATGCATTTTGTTTGATACTGTCTTCCTAAGATATGTTTCAATCGGCATATTAAAGTGCACACACTTTCACACTTGTGTTGTGCTATGTTTCTTCAAGCCTTATAGAACATGGCAGGTAATTGTTCACACATGTAGATCAGTAACTGACTGAGATTATTCTCATAATGAATATGTTTGAGGGCCTATTTGTTGCTGAAAAGTGTTAATTGTGCATTGTTTTTTGACATCCAAACAGAGCACCGGAAATCTTTATGTATGTAGCTACAGTATTTTATTTTCTCAGTTATTAACTTGGCTATGTTTCGGGGTAATCATTTTAGGTAACAGTTTATTTTAGGGTCTCTTATATAGTTGCTTCCATATTACTAGAATATTAGCCATTTATTAGTAGTAATAAAGCACAAATTAATGCCTTATTCTACATGCCCTTTTTCTACATCCCCAATCTTAACTAATACCTAAACTTAACAACTACCTTACTAAATATTAATAAGCAGCAAATTTATTGAGGAATATATTGAGGGAAAAGTCATAGGTACTTTAATAGCAAGTAAGTGTTCCCTATTTTAAAGTGTTACCAAATTTTTAATAATTGTAGAATTTCAACAGTGAAATTGCTGCTTTTGGTGCCACTAAATGAAAATAGCTTCATGACATCAATGGCATCCGAAGAGTAAAAGTGACATGCTAAAATTAATTTATCACAGATTTATCCCAGTCGCTAGCTTTAATAAAGTAAATAAGTTTTCATGGCATGATTCAAACATGATGTGTTAACGCATATATTGTAAGAATAAAAATGTAACTTTCATCTCTAAGCTGGTCAGAATCATGTGTTTCAGACAGTCGTGGAACAATAGAATTTATAGTAACTTTTGTAAATATAAACCTTCAGGCTGTAAATATACAGTACACATATACTATATATATATATATATGTATGTACCTTCAACTGATTTGTTGTCAGTTTGAGAGGAAGCAAACTATCATTGCTGCAGGCCAAATTTAGAAATGGTTTATATGTAACGCATCACACTTCTTTACTGTTTCTGTCATGCCAGCAGATGCAGGACTTCAAATGGTTCATCTATGTGTTGAAGGATTAAACATGTCACAATGTTATTGAAAGAAACAACTGTTTTCAGTGAGAAATTATCAAAGAAAAAATATCTCTGACACAACTGCTTAGTCTCATAAAAAATTGTTACCAGCAATAAATCCTTTTTTTCTTCTTCTTTTGACATACAGAGCCCACACAATGTGCCATATTTTTGGACCTTTTATTCAATACAAAAGCTCTGAAAGCTTTGTATAGTCACATCCCAAAAAAAGCTGCAGAATTCTGATCCTGATATGAAGACATCCACAGCGGTCTAAGTAAATTCAGTTTTTGGAGCCGCACAGTGCTCTTTTTTTTTTTTACCACTGCCCCCAGATTCACACAGTAGGATAAATGTTTGTCCTTGCAGGTTTTAGGCTGAAACATATTTTGCATGGTGTAATTTTCTGGTCCCCAAACTAAAATCCTTTCTTAATGCTAATAATCCTGAAGAGCATTTTACTCAACCTCTCATCATTTTCCATTGTCCTAACACCCTCTTGATTGCTGCTTGCGGATATTTGTCATTTCAAATATATTTCAGTATTAAAAACAAATACATTTCTACACATCTTTTCAAATATGAAAAATCATTTTTAAACAACAGACTCCCTAATGCATACCTGTGTCACACACTGATGACATGCTATAGCTTCTGATGTGCTCTCACTCCGTCACCCTTTTTTCTCTTTAACAGTTGTGCAGAAAGGAGAGCTGGAGAAGGAGAGTGGTCTGCGGATTCTTGAGGCTGGACTGAGTGATGTAAGTCAGAGGAAAGGAGTCTTCTTTTTCTCCCCTCTTCCTCTCTCACCAATGATGACATCCTCCTTTCCCAGAGTGCAACCCCATATTAAATGTGTTTCACTCGCAGAATCTGTCCCTTAACTTAGCATTCTTTTATATATGTTTTTTTTATTATTTTTTTTTATAACAAACTCTAAAATGAAATGTCATGGATTAGCAATAGCACCACCAGCATTAAAGGGATAGTTCGCCAAAATATGAAAATTCTGTCATGTACTCTCACCCTCAAGCTTTTCCAAACCTCTATGAATTTCTGTCTTCTCCAGAACACAAAAGATATTTAAATATAGGTAGCTGAACAGCTGCTGATCCCAGTTAACTGCATACTGTACAGTTGTACTGTACATTGTCCCCATACTATGGAAGTTAATGCATACCAGCAAATGTTTGGTTTTGGTATCATTCTTCAAAATAAATGTATTTTGTGTTATTCATACAGGTTTGGAACACATTGAGGTTGAATGAATGATGACACAGTTTATATTTTTGGTGCATTATCCCTTTATTTATCCCAATTGTAAGAATTAATTCAGAATCTTCAGATTATGAATTGCAGGCCTTATACAACATTTTATATACATTTTTGTGTGTGTATGTGTGTGTGTACGTCTGTGATTGCTATTAAATAGAGCTAAGCGGCTCTCTATGTCACTGATTCAATTCAGAGGCAACATGCCAAATATGCTCTGTCAATCAAAACAGCCACACGACAAAGAGAGAGAGAGAGAGAGAGAGAGAGAGAGAGGATGGAGGGACAGATGGTTATTAGTTATCTCAATCAAATACATGGAAAGAGATGTTTAGAGACTATTGCCTAACATAGACATTTGGCAATTTCACTGGATACTTTAAACTAAAATTATTAAAAGTGCTGTTCTGCATGAAACATAAAACCGTTTAAAACATAAACAATACTCCACAGCTATATACCACAGCAGTAGTTTAATATGTTAGATTGAAATTGGTAAAACTTGTTTTGCTTTTGTTTGGGATAATAATCAGAGAGGATATACTTCCATTGTTCTCAGAATTTAAGGGAACACTAAGTGAATGAGACTGTTGGGACATTTGATCTCAAACTCACTGACCACCTGCCCTTAAGTCTGTGTTTTTTTGGTGGTAGCACTGCTTAACAAATGCATTGTTGCAACATATCCTTATAGACCACTGCCAAAAAGACAGGTGTTATGGATGATTCATGCTAACTAGTTTCAGTGATGGACCTTTTTGTTGTATAAAATGAATACACATTTGACCTGATATGCATGCAGTTATCAGAATTCTGGATAGGGCTGGTCTTGCTGGCAAAACTGTCATAGCCTTTTTGTTCAACACATGGTAAAATTAGTCAACCACTGTGCTCTCTCTAGTGAATATGATTGACTATTCAAACATGGCTCCTTTTTAATATAATTTAATAGTCACTGACACTCATTTCTCAGAGAATGTCATAGAGAATCCATACAGTGAGTCTGAAAACGATTGCTGTCGTTTTATATTTCAGTTTCTGTTTTCATAAATCACAACACTGCTTTGTACCGACCCATATGTTAGTGGAGCGCAAGAGACATTATTTAGTTTCCGTCTTATTTCTCAGTGTTAATCAACATTTTCCTATGTATCTGCAAGTCTTCCGATTCATTAGCCACTATTTACATTTTAATTTATGCATTTAGCAGATCCTTTTATCCAAAGTGACCTAAAACAGTGGAACATAAGCAAAGTCACAAACCAATCATATTCATATGCAATGACAGATTTATTAGAGATTAGGAAACAAGCTATATAAATAATCAGATTTTCACACGTATTTTACATCGTGCAGCAAAACGGCCTACTGTATATTTGTACAAATTTTTAGCCATGCACAAATAAATCCGCTCTGCATTGAAAGTAAAGTGCATCCACAATATTTAGAGTAAATTGATGTGTTTTAATCATCCGAAGCACATGACGGTAAGTGAGTTGCAGGAAGCGGTTTAAAAATACTAGTTGGAATATTTTTGATGATTTGCATACATGTGCCATCAAACGTGAACATTTTCTTGTTTTTTGTGACTTTGAACAATCACTGAGATAGATGTTTTTAATTTTCAAGTTTCCTTCCCTGCGCTGTTTACCACGACGCTCCCATTACATGAAAACCCAGGCATTGATTGTTTGCCAAGAATTAACGTCAAGCATATTCCTATTGAAAGCAGCACTTTGATAACCCATCCTCCCACCTCCACAAATTGTTTTCCGATCCACTTAGGGTTGTCTCCATGCCAACATAAGACAAACACAACAATAGAGAGCGGGAAAAAATAAATAAATTATAGGATGCATGTTTTTTGACACATTAAGCAAGAGATGCAGCCATCTCGCTAAGACAATAACAGGATTAGCTCAAGTGCTGTCAGTCTGTGAGCTGACATAATGCAGCCTTTAATATTCATAAAGAAATTAAGTGAAGAAGGTTTTGAGGGGTGGTGGACGGATGTGATGAAAGGGGAGGGTGTGCATGCATCCACATTTATAAATATTCATCGAGGCTTCTCAGCGGAGGTGAGAATGTAATCAAGTAGGGTATTGATGTGCCGGCAGCCTTTATGAACCTGGTCTAAATGAGCTTTCCAATAGAGAATGTGACCATAAGACCTGCCACAAACAAGCAA
>JAUMHR010000052.1:14652662-14672437 GCA_032361145.1 Enteromius fasciolatus
TCATGTGATTAACCCAGTGTATTTATACCTCCCCTTTGCCCATTGTTCCCCGCTCATCATTGTGTATGGTTCGTCCTACCTCTGTAAGCGTTTTTCCCCTGTGTCTGTTTTGTTGTTTCCCTGGATTTCCTGTTATCGACCTTGCTTTCCTCGACTACGATTCCCGTCTGTTCCCCTTGGATTCCGTTTGCTCCTCGCCCGACCTTTTGATTGTTTATGGACTTTCTTCACGGACTTGTCTACGATACTCTCGTTTGCCGTTGTTTATCTCCGCCTGTCTGTTACTCCTGTGGTTGTCAATAAACACCTCGCAACTGGATCCGACTGCCTCGCTTGCTCACTCGTTACACCGTAATTGTTAACAAAGGCTTCTGTACCAAATATTAAACATGCAAAATCACAGGGTGATCAAATACTTATTGACCTCACTGTAGTATCAGAACATTGTTTTTTTCCCCTCAAGTCTGACACACAGCAGTACAAGGAATATGCATTCTAAATATTCCAAGATACAACATATTAAAAGCATGAATTTATTATCACCAAATATATGATGTCAAAGCAAAACGGCTTAAAATGCAACCCATCTGGCCTGTGTGTTTACCCATAAATGTTTTGATTGGGTTAGTGCCATTAAACAAATAATAATAGATCTTTTTTAATATACTGCAAATGCATTTAACAATATGTTGCTGAATCACATTGATGGCTTTTAATTATTGATATAATATTTTACTGGTTTGGATGATCAGAACAATTAAATTGTCTTTTTTAATTGCTCTAATAAAAAAGCTACTGTATATACTGTAATTCTTGAACAAACTGAAAAAGATTCATTAGTGTTTGTAAGGAAAAGCATCTGTAAAAGGGACATTTTGCCCTTATGGTACCCAATATTTATTATTAGTAGTCTATAATAATAATTCCTACAGCTTTAGTGAATGTTTGAAACATTGAGGTTATGTTGTGGGGATTGAAATGTTTGTATTTTCTCATTGGGGTTCAGTTTAAGTCACAAAGTCACTTAATTTGGTTTCAGATGTTGCATTTTTCTATTCCAGTCCAGTCAAGATGTTCTCTTGCTTGTTCTCAAATGAGGTAGTGCCGTTTCATTGGCTTTAGGTGTTTGTTTCCCAAGTGCTTCAGTAAAGCTAAGACGATTCAAAGATTCAAAAAATTTTTGTTCTACTAAGTACAAAGATATTTTAGTGCTCATAATGTTTCAGAGGAATACCGCAGATGCTTGACAAGGATAAATAATTTGTGGAGTGGGTGGGGTTTCGACGATAGGCCAACTGGGAAAGTTCGGCTGCTCCCATTGGCCAATCAGTGTAGTCTTACTTTTCCCCCCCAGTTCTAATGTTAATCCAACCCTGCATAAACTAATCAGAAAGCATGGTACAGGGACTCAAATCAGTGAATGTTTTTTAGAATGAACCAGATCTAAAAGGTGGAGAAGAGTACTATTTAGGGTGAATCGATTAACTAGAATCCATCTCAGAAAGATAAATGTCTTGGTATGTGTCATTTTGTGTCTCATAAACCAGCTCTATCCAAAACAGTAAAATGACCAGTTTATAACAGTCAACTGTTATTTGAATGATGCACGATTGCCATATGTTAGTCTAGTCTAGCTTTCCTCTCAGCATGTCGTTTCATTTGTGTGTATATAGAAAAAAGAGTGAGAGAAAGAAACAGAGACAGAGCAAGCACCCTCAGGCACTGAGGGAGGGTGGTGCCGGGTCACAGCTGGGTACAATGCTGGGGTTTAAATGTCAGCCTGGCAGGGTCTCCCTCTCAGTGCCATTTTGTGGGACATGTCACGTGGTAAAGAACTGGTTGGGTCAGAGTCAGAGCAGGTCTGAAACCCAGTGAATGGTCGACTGCTGTTTCTCACGGCAGGCGTCGCTTTGTGAGTCTATCAGCAGAACACTTTTAGAGACAGTCTGTAATACCACGGATATTAAAAATACACTGACTTCAGCTCAAACTGTGTAGCTGTATCATAGTGTTGCGAATATGTTAGCAGTTGGGGATTTTCACAGATTGCTGTCTATGCTATACCAAAAAGTATGTGCTCTGATTTTCGTTATTTAACTCAGATTTTCTCAGATAGTCATCCAAAAATAAATGAATCATTAAATGCACAAACACACAAAGAAAGAAGGAATGTGTGTAACTTTGTGAATGACAGGCAATTCAATTCTGTAGAATTTTCTTGGAGTTACACAGGAATTAATTCCTTGTGGATATGCTCATTAATAACAGCTGAAGGGACACTACAGTTTAACTGTTTTAGGATTGCTGAGATTTTTTACAAACGTTTTGGAAAAAAGAACCTTGTATTCACACCAAGGCTGCAATTGTTTGATGTATATTTTAATAATACAAAGTGATACTATGAAAAATAATTACGACATAATGTAATCTGTTCCTTTGAAGGCAATGCTTATTTTTCTGGTGCCATTACACCATTGACACGATCCTTCAGAAATGACGCTGATATTCAAGTAGCATTTCTTCTTATCAGTGTTAGAAACAGTTGTGCTGTTTTGATGAAATTGGGATACATTTTATTTCAGCATTCTTTAGTAGAAAGTTCAGATGAACAGCATTTATTCTAAACAGAATCTTCTGTAACAAGCACACTGTTTCTCTTTAAACTCATCAGCTGGTGTGCTGTTTGTAAAATACCTTCTTATAGACGTAACTTAATTGTAAATAGTTCCAACACCATCTTCCTCTTTCTCTTCAAGTTAAACTGAACTTTTCCAATGAGTCACCATGAAAATTGTTGGACATATGCTATCAATAGTGCAGCTCTTTCTAAACCAAATTAGTTAATTTATTTTCATGTTCAGCAGTTTTATTACAGGTTACAACATTAGTAACAACATATTACATGTTCTATTACTATTTAAAATTGGCATGTTAAATATAGTGTATGCCAGTAATACATTTATTTTTGCCTTATATCTGGATTTCTCACAACATATGGAAATAATCATCTTAACCAATCCATTTTAATGCATGTCTGCTCCATTCATGCTTTTGCATATGATTGACGCTATGTTTTCCTCACATCTCCAGGTTTTTCTTTCATCAAGGTTATTCAGCTTAAATGAGGTGCTAATACAAATGCAGATTTTAGAAACACTGCAAAATAATCAGGGCTTTTAAACCGCCTCAACATGAGCTGATCATTAAAAGTAATGAAGTGATAATGTGCGCTAATCGAATATGTTGCTGATTGTCTGTGGTGTCTGCTCAGCGCGCGCTCTCTCAAATACGTATATTTTGCTTGATGTTCTGTGAATCTTCCTGAAACTGTCAAGAATTTTGTTTCAATACAGTTTAGCTATGGTTAATGTGCTGTAAACCTACATAACCAACACCTGCTGACTTTTTGGCGGCTCTAATGTTGTGTCTGGTCGTAGAACTAAGCAGAGGAAGAATACAACCAGAAGCTTCCTCATAGCAATTCATGCCAACATACAGGCATGGGCTTGGGCTTCATTACACATTCACCAGAGCTTGAGTTTTGCTCTGTCTTTTGCCTGGAGGCAAAGAGAGAACAGCTTTCATGTGAACTTAAGACACCGTTAGCTCTGGTCGAGGTCCTCTGGAGTGAACTGAGGGAGAGGCCCAGGCTCCATAGCATCATTAGCAGTTGTGACACTGTGTTAGATTAGCAGTAATTAAGCATTGAAATCAGAGTGATTGGCACAGAGTCAGGTCTCGGCGTTGGCCTGTCAGGAGGAATTGTGAGGCAATGGATCAAACTGGCCTGGCTCCGCTTCACGTTCTTGACCATCTTTTACACTTCAGACACAAGGAGAGAAGGAAAAATAGATAGAGGTGGTATTGCATGTGTGCAACTTACAGCCCCGCTTACCAAGAAACTCAGCTGCATGTCGATAGATAGACAGGCAGCGCATGTATGAAAGTAGTCAAGCTGTGCTTCAGTCATGTTGTCATGGCAATGACTAGGCCGAGGGAAATGTCTTCTCCCACTGGTTGCGCTGTAGTAATGAAGATGCTAATGAGAATTTATGTGACCATTATGTTGTCTTTTTTCTTCTCTTTTTTTTTGTCTTTCTTCTGTTTAATGGCACATGGACCCTCTTTCCTTAATGACTGACCTCTCTTGCAGTCAGTAACGTGTGCTTTGTAAGTCTGCGGTTGAGAGAGGCGGTAGGCGGGGGAAACAAATGAAATGACAAATGAAGTAAACATTTTGGGAGAATTCAGAGCATGTGTCAACTGTGTGACATCAGCAGCCACTGTTGTGATTGGTGTTTCTGTAGCTCTTATTTGCTGTATTGTTTTCGTGGCAGGTATCTGTCAATTGTATAATGAGTGTTTACTGCTTTAAATAATGCACTTGAGGTTTTAGTGGAGGCTGTGGCAGGATTATTGGTTGAAACCAATATGTGTCAAAACTCTGCAAATTTAAAGACCATCTGAAAAAGTGCATTGCTCATTTTCCTCTGAAAGGAAAATGCACATTATCATTTGATTATGACCTATTGTAAATGTCATAATTTACAAATTATACAAATTTTAGATGAGGAATTTTAGGAGGGGACATAAAATTGCTTGTTTGTTATTTAGTACTGGCCTGAATAAAAAAAATTATTAAAAAAATTTAAATTACATGTAGTTCAAAAGGTAAAATATTTATTTTTTTGTGAGTGTTTTGGGGAAAATTTTTACCCAAAAGTGAGCTAAACCTGACAGAATCTCCAAAAACATCCCTTTGGGGACGTCCTCATTTGTAAAACTTAAGTAAAAAATAATGTAAACACTGTTCTCAATGTTTTGTTGTTGTTTTTTAAATGCTGAATGCTTTCTGTGAGGGGTCGGGGGGAAAGTGTGGGTTAGGGTTAGCTTATAAAATCTTTAACTATCTATATATAAAAACAATAGAATGTACACTTACCAGAAAGATCAGAACATTTTTTTTTATTATCAACATTTTATGCTAATTCAAGAATTATGTAAAGCTTATTCAGCTGCTCCTGCATCTTTTTTTAAATCTAAAGACTACCAGGAATGATTACTGTGTTCAGAAAGAAATGAACATTTCCACTGAGAAATATGAATTATAAAAAGATATACAGTAGATTTAAGTTCCACAAAAAATACAAAGAAATGCTGAGTAGAACATTGACTTAAATGTGAAAATTTAAATTAGAAAAACTGAAATAGTATTTTGTTGTAAAACATACGCTAATGTTTTTATTATTTACAGCTTCAAAAACATTTTTACAGTATGAATTTGGGATTATCATTTTTAAATTTGTGTGTGGTTGGACAGCCATTCTAGCAGACAGTCAGAAATTGCTGTATATAAAATAATTTCATATTCTGAATGCATTTCATTTTCTATTTACATGGACTTCAGGGGGTGTACATTTGTGCAATGGCTTCGAGCTATCATCTGACAAAGCCAATGGTATTTCAAGGTAATATAAAATATCACAGATAAGGCTCTCATTTCCTTTTAGCTCCCTTATTATAAGGTAGTGTGTATGCTTTGGTTCTTTACGTGTAGTTTTACGTGTAGTCTGAAGAAAATGTATTGCCGCAAAGCTAGTGTTACAGAGTTTTACAAGCATCATCAGAAAACAAGACAAAAATTGTGTCTGGATGTTGTTTCGAGCGTGATGCTGAACTTTAAACACTGCAGCATTAAAGAGGCATTCACACATAATAATGTACAAAACCCGTTAGCAGTAACGGAGCAATGATCCACAACTACTGATTAAAGTGTGTTTAAGCATTCATTAAGGATTCATGAATGAGTATGTGGATAATATAATCTTTAAAATGGTGTATCCTAGCTGTATCCTAATGAAAATCAGGTCATAGCCATAATCAAAAGCAGTAATTTAACAGAAACATGCATTATAGATTAAAGGACCTCAATAGCACATGCAATTCCTAGATGGATGACTATACAAAAAAGCCTTGTGTATCTCGGCATAGTCCATCAAACATTTTTAAAAGGAAACAAATTGAAGCCAAAGTGTAGGGCTGTGAACAGTCACAAAAAAATAAATAAATAAAGCGACACGTATTAGATTTGTTGTACTAATTTTGCTGTACTTGTTTGTATTCGTACAGAAGTACTTCCTTCCAAGCAGATCGTTTTTTAAACTACATGCATGCCATCTGTCGATCACAATGGTCTCATGCGATTGTGCTCTGGATAAGAACATCTGCTGCATGTCTTGAATGTAAAAGTTCCCCACATCAACAGTTTGCCTGCCAGAGGTGTTTATGACTGTTTTCTGGTGTATGTGCAAAGTTCTCTGCTGTATTCAAAGCATCACATCACAAAGCATTCTTTATAGTCACAGGCTGCTTTTAAAAATGTCCATTACCAGATCAGGGGGAAAGCAATGTCATGTATGAATGTGTGAGTCCTAATCAGCAGTAATGAGACTGCATACAGGAACAAGGTGGCAGATCTGACACTGATATATGGATGGTGAGTAATGATGTCTGCCGAGATGGTGTAAAAGTGGAAGCTGTCTCAGAATCCTCAGACTTCAGATGACCCTAGAAAACATCAACAGGGACTGTCTTAAAAACATCACCCAGCTCCATCTAAGGTTTAATATATGTGGTATTGCACATGTAGATACTATCTCTGCTTCCACACAAGCTCCTGTTACAGAGTAGCTGTTGCTATATAATTTTTAGACGGAAAGATCTTTGCAGAGCACTTTGCTGTTTAATGGCTGGCAGATTCTGTGTGGAAGTGGAATAAAAGGATCGTAAGATATAAAAGAGTTTGCTGGTATAGTGGAATGATGTACTTTACTGTTCTTTTTATTTAATACTAAATCATTTTACAGTAGATCTTTAAACTAAATACACCTTAAACATGTAGTTTTTTTCATTTTGTTCAATAATTAAAGAGAAATAAATAAATTCATCACTCAAGTTTAAAAAAATAATTATTGCTTAAAAAATCTAGTTGTGCCACGTTTAACCAGACACTTCTGATGAGTGGAGATCGTCATTCACAAAGCTTTGGTATTTTGGCCCTGTACTGCTATACTTTAGCCACATTGGATGGTTTTCAAGAATGAACTGTGCATTTAAAGTACTGCCAAAGCATTTCAATGTGGCTCAAGTCAGGACTTTCACTATAGGCCACTACAAACTTTAATTTTGCTATATTGAAGCCATTCAGAGGTGGACTTACTCTTATGCTTTCAACCACTGTCTTCATAACTCCAGCTGCACTTGAGCTTTAACTTACAAGCTGAAGACTGAATATCCTCCTTTAGGATTTCCTGATAGGGAAGTAGAGTTCACGTTTCCCTCAGTTACTGGCGGTTTCCCGAGCACTGAAGACACAGCAGCAAGCTTCTTTTGTGTAATTTACAGTAGTCTTTGGTTTGTTCCACTTTCGAGTCATCAGTCGACAAAACAGTTTCCTCAAAGGTTTGAGGATATCATGAAGGTGTGTTTTGGCAAAATCCAGACTGGTCGTAATGTTCTTATGAGTTGTAGCAGTGGTTTTTGCCTTGCCAGTCTTTCATTCATGACAATTTTGGCCAGTATATTTCAGATAGTGGAGTAATGAACAGTTCTCTTGGAGGAATTTTGGAAGGTCAGGCACTTCTTCTGAGAAGGTTTGCTACTGTACTGATTCTCCATTTGGGGAAAATGACTCTCACAGTGGTTCTTTGGAGTCCAAGAGCCTTTAACTTTCAATCACCTTCTTCATCATCACTTCTAGAAATTCTTTCACCTTTGGTATAGTGTGTTGCAGTGTTAGACATTTTAACCAACCTCCTGCTGTTAAAAAAGTTATTTTTAAAGGTGCAGTATGAAATATTGACAGCTTGCGGTTAAAATAGGTATTGCAGTCCAAATTCAAAATACTGGAGAGAGCAACTTTCGCCTCCTCATACTTGACAGTTGCCAGATTGAGGACACGCAACAGGAATGAGTGAAATTGAAAATGGAAAGTGACAAGCCTTACGCTCTAAGCTGATGAGTTGATTTATCTGTGTTTTAATATGCCTCTGATCATAAAGCTTTTAGGTCTGGTAGAATGTGTGATCTCTGACCAGTTGATTTGCTATGGCTGCTGTGTTTTTCAGCAACTAGCAAACCGGGGGTGTTGAAATACTATTGGGTAAATTTGCAGTGGGTGAAATCACACTGATCACAACAAAAACAGACATTCTGACACTAAATGCACATTTCAAAGTGGAATAACTGGCTGTAGTGCTGTTTTTTTTTTTTTTTTCAGAAAAAAAGTGAAATATGGGAAAAGATGACATTTATGCTTCAATAAATAACATTTAACCACTTAAAACTACATTTAGTTTTTTCTTTGTTTCATTTTAGATTTTGTTTTGATTTATTAAAATAATTAGAGTGAGATATTCACAAAAACAGAAGATAGAGGCAAACACTTTTTCACAACACTGTATATGTTTTCACTGAAATTTAATTACTGAAATTATCGAACCGGTTATTTACAGGATGTGCTTTACACATACAGTACTTTTGGCCGTTGCGGTTTTGCAAATGTAACTTCAGTGTATTTTTTATGTCCTTTATATGTCAGGGTCAAAACACATTTATTAAGCATCACACTACAATGCAACAATTGCTGTCCCTATGTGCAAACAATATTTTCTAGCTTGATACAAATGTGAAATGAGTACTGAAGACTATAGTACTGTGCGAGCAAAGTAGCTCCTTCAGGCCAATGTGTTTTTTTTTTTTTTCATTCTATAATTCTCTTGTGGGCGTAGATGAATTATGGGTCGTAGCCGCTAACCACTCACATCTCTTGACTTATCAGCAATGACATCACGGTAATCTTTCTTTTTACACTTTTAGACTTTCAGCGATTGCTTTTAACGTAACTGCAGGACTTGACCCTTAAAGTGAAGACATTTCATCCATGGCAACATAATGGCAGTAAGAAATAAGTTCTGTGAAAACTCTCTACATTTTTCAGCAGGTAGATCACAGTACTTGGGTCACTGGTCTTTTGAGGTTTGAGAGGCAGTGGTGGAGCAGCAGTCTGTAATTACTGCATCTGACAGACTCTTAGTGAAGGATCAAGACACCTTCAGCTATAGGCTGCTCTGAATCTGTGCAAGGTTTTTAAAACAGGGCTTTCTCTTTAACCTCAAAAGTAATGCTCAAGTTTAAAGTGGTGTTTATCAATTACAGATTGTCTTTTAAACACAGTTAAAAGCAGGGCACCAATCAGAGAGTGTGGCACCTTGTACTCTGTGTGGGGGTGTCTTAAACTGAAGGGATTTCCATGCTCCAAATACATAATCTTTAAGATTCTTCTTAGGGGACAGATTATAATTGTGTAGTTGTTTTCTTTTTGTACTATAATGAAAAAACAAACTAATACGTTATTTATACATGGTAACCATACAAGAAAAAAAAAAAACACAACACTTGAGCTTTTGAGCAGATTCATCATAGCCCTCCATCTAATGTTTGAAATGTCCTAAATGTCCAGTGTACTGCAATTCCATCATTACATTTCATCATACTGTATCTCATTTCAAAGTGGCTTCCAAGCATGTCCTTTAAAAAGCAAGAACCACTAATAGAGTTCAACATAATAACTATGGCTGAAGGCCCTGAGAGTACAATGTTCCTAATGAAATCCATTACTCTTAAACTTTAAAGGGAGCCTATCAGAAGTATTGATATGGGCATTAAGGGAATACTTTAATTGTTGGCCCTGGCCCGAGCAGCTTCGAGTAAGGTGGACTGAAACGTGACTCAGCATTTTTCCCCAGATCAGCAGCAGTGTGGAACAGTAATTGCACAGCTTAGAGAGATTTTTATGACTCGGCACAAAGTAGTAAAATTTGTCGAATAGATGTTTTCACAGTGGTTCTGGTCAATAGCATGTCAGTCTACGATTTCTAAGGATTGTCAATCGTTTCTTCACTGAAATTGTGTTTCTGAATGTTTCAAAGTTAGTGAGACTCATGTGTAGCCTATGTTGTGTTGTGACATCCTGCTCTCCATATTCCACGAAGTTTTATTCTTAGTAACTGTGTCGCCTCATGGCTTGATTTTCTTTATTGGTTTGCTTTTCAATGTTGTTTTGTAGCTAAGTCAGCTGTGTATGTTGTGTGTTGTTGGGTTTTGATCATGCTGAGTCCGTATACACAAGATGACAAGCGTAGCATTTACCTTGATCGCTAGCTTGTTCATAGCTTTGAACCGCCTGGCATGGGTCTAGCTCTAGCCTAGATTCAGACAATGAGGGAGCTTATTTTAACAAGCTAATCTACGGCAAAGACTGCAGCGACATGGCCGACACATATCTCTCCCTAAATTAGTCCTTTAAGCCTTATATATGTATGAGACATAGCGAGCCAAATGTTAGCGCTCGCCAATTAGTGTGGCAGTGTTCAGCGTGGATTAGAGACGGGTTGTTTTTTTTCCCATCTTCTCCCCTCCACCAAATCTCTTTCATCCATGAAGGAAATGTAAAGTTAATTCACTCCAAAATGCCCTGAAAATGTCACACAACATCCTGATGTTGGCTCATCAGTGGTGAAGTGGATTCATGTCTAAAACTAGCCAAAAATGTTAAAATGCTCTGACAGACAGGACATTTATAAAGCAAATGCTTGTTTTTCCAGTGTTTCATATAGAATTGCTGACTCAAATAATTACTTGATTAGGCTACTTTTTCTTCTTAAGGTGGAGTCACATTTACTGGTTTTCGAGTCAGTTCAATAAAAACCTATGCAGTCGAGAATTTCATTTAAGGGGGAATGATTTCCCAGCACAGATTTTGCACCACGTTGTCATTCATCACACTGACCGACAGAGAGCTGCTTGGTTTAAAAGTGATTTCTGTGTCTCTTTTTGCCCAACAAATTTTGCTGAAGCTAGCAAAAATTACCAAAAGGCTGGTGATCAAAGTAGAGTAAAAGCTACATTTTCTCTTTTAATATGGTTTCGCCATCTTGTAGGACCCCTCACAAGACCCGCTTGGACTAGCCATCTCCAATAGACAGCATTCTGTTCTTTGCCTTACTTTTGCCAATGAATGAAGCGCACAAACCTTAGTAAAGGTACTGTAGATATAAAATATCAGGAGTGCACAACATGTACTTTCATTTTTTTGCACCCAACACTAGATTAAGCTGTAAAATTCTTTCAATCAAAAATCAATTACCCTGTTGGAAAATAAATAGTTCTGTCACATTTTAGCTTGTGTTAGAAGGGTTAGACAAGTTAATGGGCTTGATTGTGAGATGCACTGAACATAGAGAAAGCACAAGGAGAGAAACATAGACAATGACACATTCTAACCGAAAAGATGAGCAGAACGATGTTAATACAGAACAAAATAACAGAATATCCAAATTAAGGAGCAATCTACAAGCATGTGACATCTTTTTGCATCAGACAATCTGACTGATTAAAATAAGCAGATTTGTAAACACAAATGAGCACCTATGTGAAGCGTGCATTCACTATACACTGTTCGAGCATCTACATTTGAGACTGAGGGCTATACCTGAGGAATGACACTGACAGATGGTGCGGTGGGGATGGTTTAAGCAGCCTGACTTTTCTCTCTCTATCCAGATGCTAGTTTAACATCACTCTCTCCTTCTGCAGTCTGTGATTTAGATTGATCAGTACAGTTAAGTGAGTACATGAATTGATGATACTATTGTTTGTCAGTCACCACAGGACTCTTTACAGCCTGAAGACATGCAGTGCTTCCTCTATAATATAGTCTATATAATATAGTGCTTTGTGGCACTGCAGCTCTAAGACTAGTTACAAGTTAAGTGTTGAAAAATGATATTGCATTTTTGGAGACATTAAACGTCTATAATTTCACATATCACTCATTGAACAGTTGTGTGAAGGTTTTTAGTCATCCAGATTTTCTTCTTTAGAAAATTGCACAAATGGTTGATGCATCATCGGTTGAAGCTGTGAAATAATGATTCAATGCATTTTAAGACAGGCACATAGTCATAAAGTGGACACAGGAAAAATAATGATGGATTAAGTGTTAGATATGTAGGTTGTGGTTATCTAGGCATTCTGTTTTGGGCTTGTGTGCAGTTTGTCCATGTCAGAAAATCATATTGTATACAAGTCGTCCGCTACAGCACATTCTTGCAGCAAGAAAGGAAAATAAAGCAAGGTGAGGTTAAAGGTGGAAGTATGTCTGGCCGGTGTTCACGCTGAGGTGTGTTTATCTGATCTCGAGATTCTGGAACGGGTGAACCACTTTATTTGTTCCTCTCTCATTTCTGCCAACTCCAGCTGTCACACAGTGGGACAAAGAGGGGTAAGCAGGGGACAGCGGAGGGAGGAGTGCAGCTGAAACCAAAGATAAACCGAAGACTCCTTTGCAGACTCGTCATCTGCATTTGACGGGACCCCACCCCCAGTTCCTCCAACCCACACACACACACGCGCGCGCGCGCAAACACAGCCTCTTACACCTCACGGGCACATGTTGTATAGCTGTTACACACTCTCCCTCTCTGAGTGCTTGCATTGCCTTCCCTTTCTCTCTCTCTCTCACACACACACACACACACACACACAAACACTCAAACAAGCTTCCCCCTCCCCTCTTTCCCCCTCTCTATTCTCTTCGTTAGACTTGGTAATCCCTCTCTGCTCACTGCAGCTGTTGCCCTCCTCAAACCTCACAATAGTCCCCCAAAATTGTTATTTTATAAAGAACTAAATAAATAATAAAGTTTTATTTTCTATTTTAGACACTACTTTTACTTCTCACTGACTATTAGGTGTTTCCTTGCCCTGTAATACAAATATTGTATTGTGAAAAATGTGGAAACATTTAAAATGAACTGGTTTTTATACAAATAAAAAAATATTAAAATAAATGAATTAATATTAATAATCTACCATAATATATTAGGTCAGGTTGCACCAACAAAACTAAATTTAAAGATAAGATGAGGCATAAACAGCTCTTTAACAAACATTGCGATTTACATTTTTTAAAATTTTGTCTATAAAATCGTTTTTTAAACTGTAACCTAATGTTATGCATCATTTATTATTATTGCATAGTATTGTTTTATGCTTTAGGCTACTTTTGTTATAGTAATACCCCGTCTGTCCAAACCACATTCGACAAAGGAAAGGAAATAATCTCTATTAAATGTTTAGGTGAAAGAGGTTTAAAAAAAAACTCCTCCTCAGGTAATACACACATTATAATAAGTGTGTGCCTGCTACATATTATCTAGTATTTTTTTATACTAGTCATGTGTGCTGTGTTAAATTAAATAAATGTATTAATACGCAAAACAGTGTTAAGATAGTAGTTGATTTATATTCTTTGAAGTCAATCGTGAAGCGTCGGGTCGATATACAGGCAGTGAAGCGTCCTTCTCTGTCTGGCTCGTACAGACTGTAGTTGGCAGTAGGCGTTGCAACATTAGTTAGTTTTGATTGCGATATAACGGGTTAAAGACGTGGGAGAAAGCTTAGGGAAAATCCAGGCGCGAGCGATTCAGCAGGCACAGAAATCCCGAATAGTTGAACAAATGAGTGACAAGCTCTCCGTCCATTCAAGCTGGCCCAGTACCCCGCGCGCTGTGGGCAACATGTGGAGGCATCGCTATAGCAACCAGTGGATGTGACATGTGCTACAGACAGCGACTCGAGCCTCGCTGAATATAAGGAGGGGCTCCGTGAAAAAAACCGGCTTTTCAGTCGCACATGATCATTCAAAGGACAAGACAACCCACTGCAGCTTCTTATAAGTCTTTGGGAAATGTGGCGGACGATTTAGCTCGCCTTTTTTTCTCCCGCGCTGCCTCAGTCTTTTTCTTTCAAACTGTTTTTTTTTTCTCTCTGTTTTTTTTAAAAAAAGTCTTCGAGCAGCGACGGTCTTTTGTTGAGGTGGACGCGAACGGGGAGGTTAAAAACTTTTCTTAGCTAGCGGGATTGCGAAAAGGAGGCTGCAGACGCCAGTCGGACATCTGCGGAATAGGATCTTGAAAAGCATCCTTCGCGCGCTGTCCGACAATGGAACTAGGTAACTATCTCTTTGACTTGTATGTTGATGGGCATGCATAATGGTCGGTAAATAAATGTAATGAGGCTTTGAAAGCACCGTTAAGCCTCACCTAAAACTTATTGCGCATCCGGATGCATCTGGACTGATAATGAGAGTGACACTGTCCTGCGAGACTTGCGTGGCGGTGCTACAGCGTGACACATTTAATCGTACTTTTTATTTAAAACGCTTCTGCTGATAGAAGCTCGTGTATAGTGTGTGCGATTTGATGGCCGAGATGGTTTCCAGACCGTTATGAAATTGATATGGGTCGTGAGTCAATGCAGAGTGGTGGTAAGAGCTGAGCAAATGGTACAGGATGCAAACAGAAACACTATTCTGTTTCTTTACAAAAGGAGGAATCGGTGTTTAGCTGTTCATTTTTTGGGATCGATCGCACCGAAAGCGCGTGTTCCGTCTGCCTGGGTCTTTGCGAGTTGCAAATGACTTGGAGCCAAAGATAAATAATAATGTAAGAAAGATGAATAGGTGGGTAGATGGTGTATAAAAAAAAGTGCAGTATTTGGTGGTAATTTATAAGGGCTCTTATAAATCTCTGACCATTTTTATTGTCATAAATGTCCCATACCTCCTGTGGGGCAGTAATGTTATAAACTTTCCAAATGGCAATGATCAGAGATTCATTGCATGCTTATTCCATGTATTCAGCTTTAATGTTTGCTGCGTAATGTAAATATTATTTTTCATTTTGCTTTACATTGAAAAGTTAACTCGAGTGAAATGGTTAGTGAAATGTAAGATATAATAAGTCATAATGCATTTACATATATTCCCTGGGAATTCAATTTAAACTAGAATATTATATATATATATGTAGTAAAATAACAATTTTAACTCAATTAATACAAATTTTTGCATAGTTTTGTTTTAAAAAATTAGTCAACTAAAATATATATGTAAGAACTATTAGTGCATATTAGAAAGACTGTAAGACTTATTTTCATACATTTATAATTTAGTGCATTTATTTCTTTTACATTTTCTTCCTGTTTTTAAGATCTATAGAGCTGGGATTGGAGTGGATAATTTTTAAGTTAGAGTGATTATTGTGTGTAATAGTGAAAGGATACATGGGCGGCCCTTGTCTCAACCTTTCACCCGTCACAGTCTCTCCTCTACCCATCCCTTCCCTCAATGATTTCCCAAATCCATCTCCCTTTTGTCCTTGCCGAAATATACAAATCTTTTTGTTTATCTTCTGTCCTTTTAAGAGCAAAACCAAAGAGGTTATAAGAACTTACAAGTCTAAACTCCACGCATACAGATTGCATAAAAAGATTAATTGCTATCAGTGATATTTGTTGGATGTACAGTATGTTGATCTTTTTGTTAGGTGTTAAGTTTGTGTTTTACCTTGGCTTGGACAGTAGTCCTGGATTTGTGTGTTATTTGGATGCTGTTTTTTAAAGTTTTACAAATATTGTTGTTTAATCGCTCAAGGATTTAGATTTTGTCATTGTGGTATAGTTTTTAGTCAAGAGATTCATTAATTGAAAGCTGAGGATAAGCAATATCTGATGACCCTGCAAACATACCCTTTAATTCAGAAACACATCTCACCCAGTAACATATTTTCCCTCTTCTTGTTTGCTGTCTTACTTTCTGGTTTTTTTTTTTATGTATCTCATATTATTCATTTTTCTCGATTTTATTTCTCTAACCATTTTTTTATTCTTATTATGTATTTAAATTAAGAAAAACATATATTCACTGAAATTGTAGATACTTTGTAGATTTATACAAACAGAATTCTTTGTATATCTACATCAGATGGGGATTTGAGAACCTTAGTACTTTTTTCTGAGTGAAAGCTTGATGTGAACTTGCCTATCTTTTTTCAGTAGACTCCTATGAATCAGAAATTTGCAGGTCCAATTTTATTCCCTACAGGAGTACAAAACCGTAACAGCATAAAATATTCTGTCTCTCTCTCTTTTTTCTCTGCTTTTACGTAAACTGTGTTTTTGCAGGTATTCCACTATAAAACTAAATGTGTTGCAGGAAGTGAGAAGATTTGATACATTATTTCAATTGAAATGATCAGCAGATTATTTTCTTTTATAGATAATTCTTATGTTTTGAGAGTAAAGATTTAGGTAATTCCATAACACAACATACCGTGTAAACTCTACATTTTTGCTTTCTTCTTTATAATTAGATAAGGTTATAGGTAAGTTATAGAATGGTTATTTCTTTCTTTTATTTTACTAATAATTCCTTAGTGACGTTGACATTTTTCAACTACATATATATCAGTTGTGCATGCACCAAAATAATATGTTTAGATCATAAGAAAGATTTTTGCTAAGCAATCGTTTTGTACATATAATGCAAAATATTTTTTGTCGACCTTTCTTTGTTATAGGTGCTATATTTTAATTCTGTATATTTATGCTGTACAATTCATTTTTGTAGTGTCGTTTTCTAAATTTCATATGCACTGTAATCTGCATTAGACTACCTTACGACAACATTTAAAAATGTTCCTTTATACCTTCTCTCCTTTTTTGGTGTGTTTTCCAGTCCCTTGCTCAAATGCCTAATGCATGGATTCTATTTAGTTATAATTAATTGCGGACATTATTTAGCCAAGCACAATTTTCTTTTCAGAGCCAGCTTTTCATGTTAGAGATCTTTTCATGTAATTCGATTGAGAGCGCTAAGCCTACAGAGGGATGGAGGGAAGGAGAGAGGGGGGATTCTATTCCAGCTGAATGCGCCCTCCTCTACACACTCTCCATGCAACGTTTGATGGGTGGAAAGCAAACCATTTCTGCACCAACAAAAGCCCACAATCACAAAAAGTAGAAACTAATCCTTGGAAACTACTAAACCTCACATTTAGGTGCTAATATTTTCAACAACATGTAGCCGGTGTATGGGGGATTTTAGTATGCGATTCAATGAAATGGCATATGTAATTAGACCTTGATTAATATATGCTGTGCTTCACAAATTTGCATTCGGTTATACAAGGTATAGCAGTCCTAAATGTTATGTTTTTACCACAATCACAAATGTGAAGTAGATTATAGTCATTGTTTCTAAAATACCGATCTGAAAAATCGATCGTGGGATGGCATCTCGCTTTGCACGCATGGCTTATAGATCTCTGATCAGTCGGTTGGTATGATGGAACTGAATGCGAATAGGAGCAGATTAAAAAAACTCTGAACCCCATTCTAAAGGCCTCAGTCTATTCAGCCTCACAAGGCATTTGGAAACAATATGCCGCCAATCCCCCAGCAGCTTAGCCCCGGCTGTCAGCCCTCCCCCCGAGGGGCTAACAAGCCTGACAACCCCCTCTACAGTGGAACGTTAGTGGGGCTCAGACCTTTTAGGTGCTCCCCCTCGGCTTAGCCCCTCTCCCATTTTATTAACTTGGAGGTCTGAGCCAATTCCCCCATCCCGACCAAACCCAAGACTTGGAGGCTAATTAGCAACAAGCTGGACCCTAATTGCTCTGTGGT
This sequence comes from Enteromius fasciolatus, assembly GCA_032361145.1. Classification (NCBI taxonomy): domain Eukaryota; kingdom Metazoa; phylum Chordata; class Actinopteri; order Cypriniformes; family Cyprinidae; genus Enteromius; species Enteromius fasciolatus. Next base: position 14,670,249 of record JAUMHR010000052.1, read on the forward strand.
GGCATGCTTCGACCTGCCAAGACAAGAGTGGAGCGGGCCTTCACTTCCCAAGTGTCGGCTTGAGGTGGATCTATATCAGTCTATAGCTAGTAAAAATGTCTTGATGCCAAATGTAATCTTTCGTATAAAACATTAACTGTGATCATTTGGGTGATATACATGCATATATCTTAAATACATCTTATATATGTCATATATATCGTCTTACATCTTACATTTTGAAATATTATTACAATTTAAAATAATTTATATTAAACATGATTTATTCCAGTTATGGCAAACCTGAATTTTCAGCAGTCCTTACTCCACTCTCACTGTCACATGATCTTTCAGAACTCATTTTAATATGCTGATGTGGTGCTTAAGAAATATTAATAATTACTACCAATGTGAAAAAACTGTTGTTTTGCTTAATATGTATATTTTATATATAAAGTATGTATATTGTATTTTAAATTCACAGTGTTTATCAGAGTTTCTTTTTCTACTCTGTTCTTATTTCAGAGGGGCAAACTGAACCACATCCCCGTGGTCAAACAGAGTCAAGTGGAGCCAGGCAACTTTTTGATTCTGGTGGTGGTTTCCATGGTTTTTATTGTGATGGTGTTGGGGATGTCGGGGGCTCTGTACTGCTTGCGCCATCGTTCCCATCATAAGCTGAAGGAAAAGCTGGCTGGCTTGGGAAGCTACACAGGCCACGATGCCACGGCAGCCTATCAGGTAGGAGCAGGCAGATTATTTGAGCCAATCCTGTTTCTCTGACGTTTATCCGTGCATATTAACACAAATCAACGTCTCTGTTTTTCAAATACACTATGCAAGTTGTCCTCAACCAAGGTTATTTTTGCTTTCCATTTCTGAGTAACCCACTCTGCATTTGCAATCATCACAAGGTGTATTGAAGATTCTTAATGGTTTAAAAAATTTTGTAGCTCATTAACAAAAAGGCAATGAAATTTATTTAAAGCTTTTCCTTAATTATGACCCATTGGAGCAGGCGCAGATGTCCTTGCATGACAGCGGTGTTTAATATGAATCCTAATTGAGGCAGAGCCCTTTTTAGCAGGGAAATGAGTTTGTTGTCTGACCTTTCTTTCACGGCTCCTGGAGGGAGGGCTTGCGGTGAAGGCTTATTGATTTTGTGTTGGGCTCAGCTGTACTCAATGAGACTGGATCGCAGGGTGCAAGCACTTGGCTTCCTCCCCTGCCTTCAATATTTAATAAACCTCTCACACTTTGTAGAGAAGTCCCTTTCATAAACGTCGGTCCTATCAGTGTGGCAAAATAATCAGCTTTCTTGATATTATTACGGGGCAGTCACACATTATGTCTTGACACCTTTGTTATGTTTTCATTACAGGTTTTAATTACTTTGTATTGATTTTAATTTGTGTGTAATGTTGTCGTATCGTGGTTTATTGTGAGAGCTTTCAGCCCTTTAGATCTGCCAGGTTGCTTAGGCTTTTTTTTTTTTTTTAAGCGAACAAGATTAAAGGCATAGACAGGGCTCTTACTGTGTAGTTGTAAGGGATCTCCCAACTCCTGTAGCTGGTATGAATGCAGTCTTGTGCACAGGGACTCTTACAGTGAAACATGCAATTAGAATCAGTTCTGCCGCAATGATTCTGTATCAGATCAAAACACACACACCACCGTCACCAACGCCACCCACCTACTCTCACACACACCCTCTTACATTTATTTTTATTCCTTCATCGAACACACTCACGCATGTTGACACTTTTTTGTTCCGCCTGATAATACCTTATTATATAACAAATGTCCTATTCTAATTTTTGTTGCAATAAAGTATAGCAAGGATACGTTTAGGTTTTGTTCCTACTTCTCTTGCTTATTAAATTATTTTATTTTTACTTATATTTACTCAAAGGCTTAAACTGTTACTATTTGAAGCCATTTAAATTAATTAATCTATATCTTGACTGCAATTTATTTCCAAAATCTGAAAAAGGTCAGTGTTGTGAGACCAACAGTGGTTTTTGATGCTATTGATGTTTTTACATCAGTATAATTCATGATCCTGTTTAAATCCCTCACATTCTAACCATACCAAAATCCAATATCCACCAGGAATTTTTTATTAAGGAAAGTTTTTTCTTTAAAGAATGTAACTTTTGTTAAGAAATCTGGCATTGAAGGCTATTATTACATACATTATTTAACAGCAT
>JAUMHR010000052.1:14678101-14692326 GCA_032361145.1 Enteromius fasciolatus
GAATGATTTCTGAAGGATCATGTGACATAAAAATTGTAAAAGTTCAACTTCGCCGGGAAAAAATGATATTTAAATAATAAAAAAAAACATTTTAATAGAAATGCAGCTTGATGAGCAAAAAACATCTTATCAATCTCAAATCTAGTAATGTAGCTGTTATGGTAAATTTGGGTAATAGTTATACTAAAATGATAGCAGTGGTATTTGTCTTTAAACGAAAAGGAAAGCCTTCTGATACCTAGACTTTCTTGGCCACTGGCCACATTTTTCTCCTGTTTGAGTTAATCTTATTACAGCGGCATTTAATCAAAGTCTTTTCTCCCTCACTAAATCATGAATTCCATATGAACCATAATGTCTTCTATTAAGCGACTTGTCACACGGTTCATCATCTCTTAAAACAAGGTCTCTCAAACACATGGCCTCTGTTCAGAGGAGAGCAAAATGCTATTCAAATAAAAATATATATATATATTTACGAACATGTTCATATAGCAGTGACGTTGGTGTACATGAAGGCATAGGTGTTCTATAAATGATGTCTTTAGAATGTCTTTAAAGGGCACTTTTGGCATGCAGGAACGTTTGTATGTGTGTCAAAGCCCTGCGAGATTACGGATTGTTGTCTGTGTATGTGCCAAGAGGATTCTTGACATTAGGTTATGAGTGTGTAATTTGTTTTCACACAATAAACTCATAAACACACATTCACATGCCCACATGCACAAGGTAAACCCCTTCTTGTGGGTTAACAATGGGAGGCCAGAAATAAGCAGCCAAAAAACAAGACACCAACCGCCAAACAACACTTACGCTCTTACGCTCTGGCCAGAGACACAGTCCTCTGAGCTCTCTGTCTGTCTCTCTCAGTCTCTGTCTTTCTCCCTCCACTCCCCTTTGTCTCAGTTGAATTCAATTTGGGCTTCTTGGGAAGGCGGCTTAAGCGCAGACAATCTTATCAGCATTTGTGCAAGCAGTGAAAAGGAGTGATTGAAGCAGGCTGAAGAGGCACTGGCGTGCCCAGGCCTTTCAGGAGTCTTAATTGCATGTGTGATTGTCAGGACAAGCCCCCTCCCAGCAACCCCCCTTTCTCTACCTCTCTCTCCCTCTCTTCTCCTTTGTGGTGCATGTTTAGGATTACTGTCTACGATTCCCGTGCTGAGCGGGTTTGAGCTCTTGTCTGTCTGAAGGTGGATAGGTGAGTGATTGTATTGTTGGGAAGAAAGAAAGCACAGAAAGCGATAGGTTGGCCTTGGAGGTAAAGCTGGATTATTGTAGACGAATGGAAACTTGCTATGGAGCTTTTTTACGCCCCGGATTTAGGGGAGGGACAGAGACTTAATTCAAAAAACCGTTTACACAGGATGGTAAATGGCACATGAAATGCATAAGCACAAGAAATATGGTTCATGCTCTTGTTTGCATTGTATAAACAACAAATGTAACCCTGCACTGAACTGAAATCCTCTACTTTATATGTGCATCACTCTTCTCTATGTTGTCTGGGCTGGAATGCTTTTCGTTTTTAAGTTATGTATGTTACAGGAAATATTCTATTCCTCGTATCCTCATTAGGACCTCTCATGCAACTTTTGTCTCTGTGTCTTTCTCCCATGTGCAGTCATATATGGAGGATCACCTGCAGAATAAGGATCGTTTGGATAAGGAGTGGGAGGCTCTGTGTAGTTACCAGGCTGAGCCGGCAGCATGTGCGGTGGGTCAGGAGGAACAGAATGTCCAGCGCAACCGCCCACACGGCGTCCTTGTGTGTGAGTGCTTCGCAAATTGTATCTGCCTCGAGTGAATTTTTATTTGTTTTCTTGCGCGCTATGCCGAAGAACAGCAGCACGGCCTGTCACAGGCTAATGCGTTCTGTTTTGATTAATTAGTCAGTGGCCTCTTCTAATCATGCACTGATCAGAATTTTCATAAAAATGTTTACCAGAGGAATGATCACATATTTAAGAGAATTGTGTTAGTGAAATGTTCATGCTCTATTAGATACGTCCTCATTGATCTGTCTGTCTTTGATGATCTGTAGATGATCACTCCAGAGTCATCCTGAAGCCGGAAAATAACCAATCCAGATCTGATTACATCAACGCCAGTCCTATTGTAAGTATTCACGCTCATTATTTACATATTTTATGCATCAATAGGAGTGAAAACACCTTTACAGGTTGTTCATGTGACGGAAACACTGACTCTTTTTAAAACACAGTGTTTATCCCCATTTTAACCAATTGCTTGCACTTTGCCAGGTCTATTTTAAGTTCAACATTGACCATTCTCATTCTCATACTCTTTCATGTATGTAGAAGCACAGAGACTGAGGAAACACAAAGAAAAAACTCAAGTAGGTTCAAATAGTCATTCATTCATTTCTAGAACAAAAATAAAGACGGCAAGCATAACCAAAGGTTTTTCTATCAACGTATGCTTTTTGTGTGCGTAATATAAGACACAGACCACGTGAATGCTTTAAAACAAAACACTGTGATTTCATTGCCATTGCAGACACAGTAATTTTTGTTTTGGCCCCTTAATCAGTACATACCCATAATGTTAATCAGTATAATACCTGTGCAGCAATATCACACTGGGAAAGTCAAACTGAGTCATTTTTACATGCTGTTATTTTTGGACTCCAACTCGTCAAAAGATGAAACAAAAGGCACAAGCGAGTCAGCCCTCCCTCCCCGAGGGTTTCGCGCTGCAGTCGGGGTTGGGTGCACTGATCCGCTGGTGCGGAGACAAATGCATGGAGGCGCGGTAATTAAAGCGCAGCAGGGATTTGGCAATGTGCGTTTCAAAAACTGTGATAATTATGTCTGTCAATGTTTGTAGCTTCTTTCTCATTAGCTGCAAGAAAGAAAAAGGCCTCAAAGTAAATCATTCGTGATATTTTTCACAACCTCCTCACACCAACACCCTTTCCTTCGAGTTTAGTGACTGTTTAGGGTTGAGTTATATTCTGGATTTCTATTTCTCTATCTTTCAATCATACATAGACAAAAAAAAAAAAAGATATGAGTGGTGCAGAAAAAGCTTTTTAAAAGCATTTTGCTCCTTTCAGTAATATTGAGTAAATGAAACCAGATAAAAAATATTACATTTGTACATTCTCTAAGAATTTAGATTTTATTTATCTTGGTAATATATCCTGTGAATAAATCATACAATGCCCTATCTTCTTCTTTCTTTGATATTTTTCCTTATAGAGCATTACAGGATGCTTGATTTACTGATAAACCCGTAAAAAACTCAGCTCTCTTAAAGTAATTAGACCTTAAGAGTGTGATCATCTCTCTGAGTGTGAAATGACAAATCGACTATAATAACACCCTGTATGGAGAGCGGGTAGTCAAAAAACAGTTTCATATAGACTGCCAGCATTAGCCAGCTTGTGTATATATAATTGTTCTACCCTTAAATTGCTCTTGCCAACAATTAAGGTTGTGCAAAGCAATTATATCCATTTTCTGCCATGCTAATGGGTGTGCGTGTCATTCACTGTAACCATGGGGTTTGAATCTGTCTCTCTCATGCAGTGGTGTTTGATCTTTTTGTGAGGCTATAGAGAAATTAGTGCAGAAGTACTGAACCATGCAATTACTTTAGCGAAAGTTTTGAAAGGCTTTGTGATCGGCTTTTGTGCTTTAAAGACATACATACTCCCAAACGCACTCACAAAGACAGACATACGTGCTATCAAGCACACTTTTACACAGACAACTGTAGCATTTGATCAGCATGGTGAAATGTTCATCAAATTAGAGCATTTTGGAGGTGAAAAACGGTCACGTTTATCAGTAGGGCTCTACTTTTAAATGATCTTAGCTTAGGGCTTCAAGGACACACACGTACACATGAAAGAGCAGCAGCAATTCTAGAAGTGTTTGGAGCTTGTGTTACAGTCTCGTCCACTCTCTGCTTCCTTCACTTAATAAGCCCAGGTCTGACACCCTAACAAGACTGCATACTTGCCTCTTTACAGCAAACACGCTTTTGTTACATCTCAAAATGGGCACATTCCAACCTGATGACAGCTTTCACTTCTTTTTGTAAGGAGACATTTCAGGTCACAAGAATGTTCTTCTGTAATGCATCCAGACGATAATATCCTTCCGCTAATATGACAGGATGTGTTGTAATCAGTGATTTTTTTGCTTCACCTTTTCATTTAGACCCGATGAATGGTGGTTTGTGTTGATGTTCTTTGATGGACAGGACAGATAGTGGGGTGTGTAGACTAATGGTCAGAGTAAAAGAATGGATGCCATACATCAGACACAGATAATAAGAGCGAAAATCTGAAGTGTGGTGATCTCAGTTTGTAGACATGGATTATTAAATAAGAATTGATTAATAGCATGCTCCATTCTGCCCATTCTCTTGTACTGCATAAATCATTAAATGCAAATCAGATTTATGAGTATCCAAGAATATATGTGTGATTTGTTTGCACGGTAGGCTCAGGATTTAAGATTTTTATTATATTCTAACATACATATTACTCCAGATACAAAATACAATGTGCAGTGAAATGTAAATTTGGTTGACTTCATAGACAGTGCATCAAATATATAAACCATTAACATAGAAAAAATCTCATTGAAACCTAAAGCAGAATAAGCGTGTATACATGAAAAACAGAGAAAACTATACAAAGAATTTATTGTTTTAATGTTAATCATAATGCTAAATGTTAAAATTAAATCAGCAGTTTAAAATCAAGTTAAATATTATTGTAAATATTAAATTTAAGGGTTAGATCAGTAGAAACAGCGCTTTTTCCAACTGCAAGATGTCTCTTTTAACAGTGAGCACATTCTGGTTTGTGTCAGTGAAGAGTTACTTGAGTCTCAAAAGGTTGAGAAGCAATGGCTATGTTTGACAGTTTGCAAACCTATTAGATTAATTAAGTTAAAAGAGGTGGATTGTCCCTTTGCTGTGGTATGAAATCTACTTTTGCTTGTTATGGTTTTGCTGCTGATTAGCTGAAGTGCTGGTGAAGATCTTGCCTGTCATTATTTATTTGTGGCTAGTGCATTATGAATGTCGCCGTCCATATCCATATCAATTTTTTTTTCTTTCCATCATTAGCTTTTTTCCATTGGGACAGCTTTCACTCAGACAGACACACAATTACACGCAGACACCCTCCTCCAGCCACTGAGCTTCTCATCAATAAATGCGTTTGATTAGAGAGATGCCTTGCTTTACTCCCAGAGCCGGCTTTAATCAGAGGTATTAAAGAATGCACATGCTCAGAGAGGACAGACAGGGGAGAGAGAGGAAGAAGGGGTGACTGGAGATGATAGAACGATATAGAAATGGAAGAGAGAGTGGATGTGGAGTAGCTAAAAATGAGAGCGAGAAAGACAGGAGAGAGGGGTCGGGAGAGGGGAGGTGGTCGTGAGAGAGACAACTCTGCTCTCATTAGTGACAGGCCTCTGTGCCTTTGCTTTATTTGATTTGCTTTCCCTTTTCTTTTTTTCTCTCAAGCTTTTTAACTCCAAACAGAAATCGTGGACATTCTGTTTCTCTTGGCTGCAAGTTTGTTTACCCCTTCCCCAAAGATCGGAGGGGACCTAAGAAATGTTCAGAAAGCAAATAAATAAGATAAATGAAACAGCACAGTTTACATAGAGGCTTCATGTCAGAGGAGAGCACCATAGAAACCAACATCCTTCCAACATGCAGCCATATATTGTTCTTCTGTAGAATAGACATATTCTTTAATCAACAGAATACTCAGTGTTTCGTTTTCAGTATTGATTCAAAACATTTTTGTTTCATGAATATTCATGAAATGTTTACTTTGCCTTTTCACTTTTAAGATGGACCATGACCCCCGAAACCCAGCCTATATCAGCGCTCAAGGTCCTCTTCCCTCCACACTGGCAGATTTCTGGCAGGTAAGATACTAAGTGTTGTTCGAGTCTAATTTAAATGGATAAAACGCAAGTGCCAAGAATGAAAATGTTAGGTTAATGATTCATGATTCAAAACCAGTTTTCAGTTTTTCCTTTTTACCATATTAGACTCAGACAAACCCATTAGCTTGAATAGCTTTTGCATTTGTATTGGTTTCAAAATCTTTCTGTAAAAGCAAACTAAAATAAGAGCCTCTCAAATAAGAAAAACTGGAATTTTTAATGTTAAGGGTAGAAAGGACAGTTTCTGTCTGCACTCAGTAAGCAGCTTTATGAACATCATTATATTACCTTAATTAAAAGGGGCCAAAGGTCCCTGAAGGTTTGGGATTCCTCGCTGCACAGTGTCAGTGCTGAAAATATAAGTGAGGATCTGAACTTTTTCTCCAACACAGATGCTTTGAGTGAGAAAGTCTCCGCTATAATAGTTTTGATTATAACTAATTGATTCCAGTGCTTTTATTTGTTTGTTTGTTTGCATATTATAATCAGTGTTAATTGTTCAGTTGATTTTAAGAAATATCTAAATGCTTTTTTCTGGCATGCGTAGGATGTTTTCAACTCAATTAATATTTTATAATCAGCAGCTTTCAACGCGTTTTCTCTTTGTTTCTTGGTTTTTTTGAGGGTTCGGTAAGTAGATGGTGTTAAATACAAACCGTAATCTACATTTTAATAAATTGACTGTGGTAATGTGTTGCTGTTACTTGACCCTCTATAATCACAAAGCTGTGTTTACTAACAGATGTGGGTGTACAGTAATTGATGTTATTGGTTGTTTGAATTTGTCATTTTGTCAATTACTGGCAGAAAATTAATTATCTAAATTGATTTAATTCCATGCAGATGAATTATAGACAGTCAGGCCAGTTCTGAATCCATAAAAGGCCATTAAAAGTTCCATTTAAATTAAACAGAGTACATTAATCCCTGTCAATTAATGTAGTGATGTCATTGTCTCTGTGTTTCTTCTCATTAATCAGTGGTGATTCATAGCAAACACAGCCAAGCTTTTAAAAGTTTGCAGAGTCTTAGGTTTTCTCTTTAATAAAGGCCATACATGCATATTTACTTATATGCAACGTGTGAACCTTTTCCTTCTTCATTAGGCATGGCTTGTAAGACTTGTCATTCAAAAATAGAAACTGTGTTAATTAGTGATGAGCATCCATGTCGTTCAAAGTTCTGAAGTCATTTATTAGAAATGTGTGGGTATACATCCAGACAGAAACTAATGATTAAAGTGCTTATTATAAAAGTGCAGAGGTGGGTAGAGTACCCAACTTTAGCTCAACTTTACTCAAGTAAAAGTAATAGTCTCAATAGTTACTCGAGTAAGACTAAAAAAGTATCGGATAAAAAAACTACTCAAGTAGTTAGTTACTAGTTACTTTAGATTATATACTGTATATCCATAGTCTATGTTTATTTAGATCTATAGGTAAAATGTACTATATATACACACACACACTTGGGCTGCATCATAATGACAAAAATCATAATTGTCAATTATTCCCTTGAAAAAATAATTCTGATTATTAATTACAATTTTTACACTGAATTATGCTTATACGATTGTTTGAAGCAACTGCAGCTGTTTGAACTGGAGTAACATTTACTCAAGTAAACGTAACTCATTACTACCCACCTCTGTAAAAGAGTAGTTTAGTAAAAATGTTTTTGACATATTGGTGTTTTTAGATGTACTTCTCCGGAACCATTTTCACTAAACTCCTGAAGACAAGTAGTGATGATTCCCTTTAGGTCCACATCACGATGTGATGTTTTATTATGAATGTCAGAATTGGAGCTTTGTCCACATATCAAAAAGAAAGGGTTTTTTTTATATTTGCATCAAACTCTGGAAGTTTTCGTCAGAGGGAAAGAAACTTTTACATCTTTCAAGTTTTATTCACAGATTATTCAGTTGTCGCTTTATGCAATTTTTATTCAGGATTCTGGCCAAGCACTGAGCACTCAGTCCTGTTCTCTGCAGAGTTTTCAGAAACATGTTTGTTGGTTTTGTTTGACCTTTTCTGCTTATTGCACTGCAAAGCTTAAACTCAACAATATTTGATCACCTGGTCTGGAACATTAGTGCACGCTTCTCCATTGACCTTCAGTTCCCACTTCTGTATTGAAGAATAAAGCATTTTGATCTTTGTATAGGAGCTCCTCAATCAGAAAATGTTAAACTACTCAAGAAATATTTTTTACAAGGCTGAAGAACATTTATGTTTTAACCTAATTTGACCAATAATGTATATGCAGTCTAAACACATTTCTGTCTTTATTCCTGTAAGCTAATGGTTGCGCTATGATTTATTTTAAAATGAAACATGTGAAACAAAAAACTCGATTAAATACTACGTTCAGTGAAAGCTATTTTGTATTGCCACCATTCTCTCATCATATAATCATGAATTTCATACATTTTATTTTTCATCAATTTCATCTCCAGTGTTTTGTGAGATTAAAAATGATAACAAATTCATAATGGTAACTTTGTATTGCTTTTTGAACCACTTTTACCATGGTGTAATGTCTCTACATTTCTCTGTTAATGACTCTGTGGGGACGTGTGGCACATGAGTTTGATTATTTTATGAGCAGGATCATTGTATTTTATTGCTACCATAAAAGTCAGTGTTTTCCCTCATTTTCCTAATGGCCGCAGTGGGCCTTTCCATGATTGAAGGACACGGTAAAAGTGTGATTAGAGGAAATGGAGCAAGGCTGAGGAGGTTCTGTATACAAGGGGAAGGGGAGATCGAGATATAAAGGGCAAGAGAAGACTTAACTAAACCTCCATTACAGTGAAGAGTGGGCTTGAGTTATTAAGACCAATTATGTTTAAAGCAAACTCTGCTGAAAAGCTCAACTCTCTGAATCCAGTCATACCCTAAAGGAGGGAATTGCAAATGTATTTTTGGCTGTTTTTCCAATGTTTTTCCAATTGTGATGTCTTCACTGTAGATGATTTGGGAAAGTGGCTGTGTGGTTATTGTCATGCTGACACCTCTTGCTGAAAACGGCATCAAACAGTGTCATCAGTATTGGCCTGATGAAGGCTCGGACCTCTACCACATATATGAGGTAAAGCTCCTGTGGACACTGTGGTTTTATGTATTTGAGTTTTAGGTTTTAATACACCATAATTACATATAAGTGGACCCTTTTCACAAACTATGATGATGCATTTCCTCAGTTATTAACATGGTAAATCTAATTTACAGAATAGTTTTGTCAGCTGTGGTTACTAGAATAATTTAGTAAATAAAATACAGAAAAATCATAGTTAATCACAAGTAGCTTGATGTATATACTAATAGAATTGTTCACAAATGTAATGGGTTTTATGTACAGATGTAACATAAAACCCAAATAACTACAAAACTGTACATAACTGATGAAAACTATTAAAAAGCATGTTTGTTTAAAGAAAATACTTTCAACTGTGCGGGAAAAACTGAGAATATCAGTTTACAGTTTTTGACTGAAAATTATATTTTTTACTGTACAATTAACAGAATCTACTGTAAAATTACACAAAGTGTATGGTTAGGTCTTTTATGTTTTTTTCCCTTTATTTATTAATTGTTTTTTTAAACATGCAATTTTACCTGTCAGAGCGCTAAATCACACTGTGCTTATGTTCTTGAAGGTAAATCTGGTCTCTGAGCATATCTGGTGCGATGATTTCCTGGTGCGCAGTTTCTACCTGAAGAACGTCCAGACTAATGAGACCCGCACAGTCACTCAGTTCCACTTCTTGTCCTGGATGGACCAGAATGTTCCAGAGTCAGCTAGAACCTTGCTGGACTTCCGCAGGTGTGTGACCAGCTGCTATATTTTACTAGGATGTTAGTGGCAGAATGTTCACCCATGCAATTCTTGTCTTAAAGATTTGAGCCAATATACTTATTTTCTTAAAAAAATATGTGTTCATTTACATTCAGCCTGTAGGTTTAGAAATAACAGAGTGTGTCTTTTAAAGAAATAAAATCCTGCCCTTCACATGGCAATCCCTTTACAATAATCCCTATTAAATTAAACACTCCAATTAAATGTGAAATGTTCAGCAGTAGAACAGTAGTGAAAGGAAAGCCAATGGCAGCATATGACTCCCTCATATTTCACCTGCTGTGAGCGTTCTGAAGAAATGCAATAGGCCTCTGGGGGAAAACCTTAAAGAAATTTAACAACCCTGGCACGGGCGGATGTATACCTGTAATAGGACGATCCATTTTGGTCTTCTAGTTTCTTTGTTCATGCTCAAGCAGAGTTATCTAATTTTAGCGTGTGTTCTGCTGTGCTGTTACATTTAGTTTATTAATCCAACTACTTCACCACAGAACGAAAGGAAATGATGTTGGCACGTTACATTTCAGATTGCCTGAGTTTAATGTGTAATCTTTCGGATAATTTCCTGTTGTTGACTCAGGGCTCTGTGCAGCTCACTCTGGTTTGCTTACACTCATGCATTATGGTATAGCTATCATTAATCTAACCAGTTTACAGACATAGATTTCAAATAATTCTCCTTCTCCTACTGTACACAGTGTATGCGTTGGGGAAATGTCTTATGTGCATATGCATATTACATATGAGAGAAAAATTTATGGGCTGACATTTCTAAAGCGTCAGATTTGGAGTGCTGATTCTGTTGCTGATTCATGGGAGGACTGTTGGATCATATGCACAAAGCGTTTAGATCTAGAATTCTGATGCTGGATCTTGTGTCCTGAGAAATAATGGGGTAATAAATACGCAGTGATAAATGAAAAGGGTGTCTTACTGATGATTAACATATGATCACTGACTCTGAGTTATGACTCCCATTCTGAGAACCACAGTATTCTGAATATTCTTTTAGCTTTAAAAAAAATCTGCCAAAGTTTCAGTGACACCTTGAGCATTGAGGCTTTGGCGAGATGGTTTTAACGCTGGTGCTTCTGTTTGACTTGCTCTGGTTTCTGTTGCCTTTCTGAATACCTCCCCAAAGGCCTGTGACACAGTCTTGTCTCATACACTGCCATGACTCACACTGAATCTGTCAAACGCTCCTCACTCACCTCTCTTGTTTTTTCGTTGGCCAGCTAATTAGCGGTTGCCAGTGTCATTTTTGTGATGTTGCAGCTAGTTATATGAGCCCAGTTGCATAGTCACAAAAGTGATCATTGGAAACTGTATCTCCTCTTCCAGGCCCTTGATTTTTCCTTGCCTCCTCACCTGCATCTCAGACTCACCAGATGTCCCTGTTTCTCGCACTCACCCACCCTTTTTCTCTGCTCCTCTGTTTTGCCCAGAAACACACGCTAATGCCCCAATGCATGATGGTCCCCTCTGCACTCTTTCAGATCTGCCTTGCCTCAGACAAATATTTAAAGCACTTTTCTTACGCATTTATTGTGGGAGAAACATCAGGTTTTAATTCATATTTATTTTAAGGTCCAAAAATGTACTTTTTGTCAAATGAGAAATTTTTACTTATCTAGAAAATTATTTTGCACTATTCTTGATTAAAACCATTTTTGTTCATACTCACTGTTATTTCTTTCCCTCATACTTTAAATTAAATTATGATCAAGGTATGTCACATTTGCTTTGCTAAAAGAAAAATAACATTTTATGCATTCTTCTCATGGTAGTTTTTTCACAACATTTAAAAGCCTATATGATACGCAAGTAATGGAATTTTTTTTGTTAATAGCTTTTTATATCTTTGATTTTAATTGTGTATCACTTACATCAACGTGGGTAAGGTAACCATTCTTATACCTTGAATTCAACCATGTAACCTGTTGTAGTTCCTTATAAAGTTAAAGTTAATCAATTCAGTTTTATAAACTCACCAAAGCCAGTTGTTCTTGCTTTTGGCTCTTGGTGGGTGTTAATTTTGGACCCAGCTGTCTTTAAATAACATTATATAAATGTGTGCAGCAGGTTTTAGAATTGAAAGTCGTCCCATGAGAATTCAGATCTGATCTTAAAACCTTTTTTGGTATCTCTCGAGAAATCAGCCTTGAGGTATGCACAAAGCGGGGTTTTTTTGGGGGGGGTAAGCAAAACAATATGATTTAACACAGTGGGTTTCCATGGCAACAGCACCTATGTGCCTAAAAATCCTGCAAGGCCTTATGGTTTTGCAGGCATTATAATCGTGCAAGGTTAATGTGTTTTGGATCCTGACACCTAACCACACATCATTTACTTAATGGCTTGTCACTATGTGGCGGATTTAACAACCTCTCCATGTGTTTTAATTGTTTAGTATGGACCTTTTGGTTTGTATTGATTTTGATAGACACATGTTAGAAAGTCCTTTCGGTTTGACAGCAATGTGATTGATAATAAGAAAAAGTAATATATTTATAATTGACCATATTTATAAGAGTTTTTAAAATGGTAACTAAATATTCCATGATCTACTTATTTGCACTTCCAGTATTAATGGCTTCTTTTTTTCTGTCATTGCAGAAAGGTTAACAAGTGCTACCGGGGCAGATCTTGTCCAATTATTGTTCATTGCAGGCAAGTACCAGAATAATATAAAAATGCATTTATAAGCTTTTTGCATCAGTCCATCTATCTATCTATCTATCTATCTATCTACTGTATCTATCTATCTATCTATCTATCTATCACTTTATTTCTTAAAGGTCGGTGGTCAGGCACTGGTTAAATAAATTAAGTATTGAGTGAATATCTACATGAGTGATGGTAAAAATGGATGGCCTTTACCCTCAGTGTGAAATCGAGGAATGTGAGAGTCTGTGTAAACTAAAATAGTGGCCAAATGATCTTTAACACCAGGGGTTAATGAGCAACATGTTGTGCGTTGTGGGGAAGACAGGCTTCACAGCTGTCATGCATATTTGAATAATTCAGAATGATATCAGGGGAGAGGAAAGAGTTTCCCTAAATAGTTTTTCCCAAACCCCCCACTTGAATGTATTGTGTGTGTGTGTGTGTGTGTTTAGACCTGAGCAACCTCAGAAAGCGGCATACACACACATTCATTCAGTAATACACTCATAATATTCAGCCGCATGTCTTGAAAAGTAACCTTGATTTCAAATCAGAATGCAGTTTACTATCTAACTGCATCTGAGTTTGGATGGTTCCCGCAATTTAGTCGATTGCTTGAAGGTAAAACAAGTTTAAAATGCTTTTTCAAGTCACTTCAGATTCCCACTGTGTTCAGTCGCTTTGTTTTTGCTCTTAAAAGAGCTGTGTTGTGTTATTTCATTTTTTTTGCAAATGCTGTTTAGTTTTGCAAAGAACAGGGAAACAAGACAGCAGTCGTCTTTGACAGAATTATTGTGAACGCTGAAGGATGATGCAACAGCAAACAATGCGGCTGAAACACAACAGAGAAATGAGCGCTTTGTTTTCATTTTAGCAGGCACATACTGTAATGCTCATTCAGACAGGTCTGCTCTGTTCTCAGAAGTGATAACGAGTTTCTGTCTTCATTTGCAGTGATGGCGCTGGAAGGAGTGGAACCTACATCCTGATTGACATGGTTCTCAATAAAATGGCCAAAGGTAAGAACGCACGACACAGATGAAGAGGCGCTGTCATAACACACAACGTTTCACACAATGAAGGTCAAATCATGCATTAGGAGATGATTCAGGGTCATTAATGAATGGCCAAGGCTCTCGAAAGGCTAATGTGAATGAAAATGCATAAAAACATAGATGTATTTCTTCTTGTGTTTGCACCTGTAAGCAACTGCGAGGGTTTCAGCTAGACCTAATACAGTTGGCTTTTCACATGCAAATATCAAACATTCAGAGCTGCATAGAATTTAACAAGTCATGTGAATCCAGCCGCAGAGACGGAAGGTGCCTTCATAACCTGTCCGAATCACCACCATTCTTCCTGACCCCATCTGGTGAGGTCACCCATGCATTTGGCTCCCCCCATGCCTCTCTATTCTGGTCACCAGTCCATCCCTACTCCTGACCCGACCATGGTCCATGGCTTTTTCCATAATGAGGGATCAAAGGCCAGATGCAAGGGAGAGCGTCGCCGCATTTGTGCCTCTTTCCCATGCTGTCAGGGGCCTGGAGCCTCGGCCCTCAGCGACCCCCTCCGTCTCCCTTTTGTCTGCTCTCAGGGAAGAAGGAGGGGCTCTCAGGTTGCCCACTTTCCAGTGTTCACTTGTGTGATCAAAGCCCCAGAAAGTCCCAAACAACAGAAATCGTCTCTGGGTTATGTATATAACCCCAGTTCCTTGAAGGAACGAGACACTGCGTCTATAGACGCTTTGGGAAC
>JAUMHR010000052.1:14761367-14779956 GCA_032361145.1 Enteromius fasciolatus
CTATTCATTTATTTTGATTTTTATTCAGAAACGGCACAAAGCAATTACCGACGCTATTACCTATCATATGTGCACAGTTATGATGCATGCGCACCATTGCAAATGTTATTTCATTCATTGTGAAATGTTTTGTTATGCGCTTCTTATGCACTGAATACATTTAGAATGTATGCATGAAGCTTGTTTGAAAAAGAAAAATCGCAAATAAAATCGCAGTCGCAATATTAGTTCAAAAAATCGCAATATGATTATTTTGTCCATATTGCACAGCCCTATTTTAAATATACCTATAACTACACCAACAATTTAACTTAAAATAACACTTTAACACCAGCTTTAACATCATTTAGAAATTAAAGTTATTTTGTCATTTCATGCCAACTTTAAAATGTGAAAGCATTGCTATTAAAGGGATAGTTCACCCCCGAAAATGAAAATTAATTTAATTAGTAATTTAATTAGTAATTAATAAGTCATTAATTTGAGTACAAATTAAGATGTTATGCATTTAGTCTGAGAGCTTTCTGATCCTCCCATAGACGGCAAGGCCCAGAAGGGTACCAAAAACATTGTCAAAGTAGTCCATGTAATATCAGTGGTTCAATTGGAATATTATTAAGCAACGAGAATACTTTGAATAATGACTAATCAACATGCGCCATGACTCATACATATGCTGACGTGGACATCAAAAGTTATTCCATACAGAGCATTTGACAAAACTATCCAGTTCCATTCGGATGTCTTAACAGATGTTCCTTCTTCAATTTTCACTCACATCTTGTTAGCCCCTCAGGGCAGCCCGGAGCTATGTTTGGCAGAAAAATCCAGTCCTGATCACCTAATAGTGACATTTCCTATTTCGTTGTTCTCTCAATTTTGGTTGGAGGGTACAGATTTTCCCTAAAAAATCACCGGTATAGACAAGTTACACTATCAGGAACACACCTGCTGTGTTTTTTTTTTTCTTTTAATAGATTTCTTTATGAACCTGAACCTCTACCAGACAGGGCGTGGTGCACTAATCATAATAATAATCACGTTTTGATCAAAGTGATTGACTTCTCAGCCTCATGTTGGTGAAAAGATGAAAGATTGTGTTTTTATTGCACGCCAGTAACAGTGTAACACTGAACTAATTGCTGCTGATCTGCCAGTGTGTCCCCCGAGGCTCTGCAAACCAATCCTCTGCTTTGAGGAGCAAACGAACCACTGAAACAGTAAAAAAAAAAAAAACAGCATGAAACAGATAAATACGAGCTAAATGAGACAGAAGTCTGTGGTTTTCCTGGAGAGCCCCTCTTTGGTTTGCCCTCTCACTTTCACCTCCTGACACACACACACTCAGTGTTCAGAAGAAACCTCAGTCCCCTCTTCCGTCAGAACCAGTCGCAGCATGCACACGTCTGGCCTAGACTCTGCAGTTAGAGTATACAAGTAACGCATTCCCAAAGTATGCTTCGGTTCTGATGTAAACACTTGGTGTATGCGTGGCATTGTCCATTTGTCCATCCACACACACACACACACACACACACACAATCAATGAGATGCACGCATACAGTAAATACCTGTGCTGTTGACAACATTTTGTTGTTTCGCCTGTAATGCCTGAAAAAGCAGTGTTTGTGAGCGCAGTGCTGCTGAGGATTACCAGAGAAGCCATTATTTTTACCACATTTCAAAAGCGGCATATAGTGGCAAAGAATAAGCTTGCATTTTCGTTCAGACCAACAAGTAGTCAGGGAGTAATGTTTCATATTGACGTCAACATGAAACCGCTCGGGATTCGTTTTAAAAATGACTCTTTCGAGAGACAATAACTTTATACATAGTACATTTTCAGATTTAAAACTTAGTAGGATGTTTCAGTGTTGAGATTGCAGTTGTGCGGTGCTCATGAGATTTTCTTATGTGTTGCAGGTGTTAAAAAGTGGAGAAATTAGCAAAGCCAAATAGAAGGTTTAATAGAATTGTTCAAATATACAATATGGTTTAACTTGGATGATTAACCTCCTGCAGGGCACCGAATGCACTCACTTCTCAACTGCAACCTCCACACTGGGAAAGCTGTTGTATACGTTCAATAAATGAATGTATTTTTCTTTCTTGACAGATTTTCTGGTGTGATTATATTAAGTAGGTACTTGTGTAACAGTTATGACAACAAAGTTTAAACCACTGATTTATGTTTACACCCCTGCTGTTTGCTAGTGGTTTGATCTTTTTTCAGAAGCTCTTAATAAGCCAAGGTAAACAGAATGATAGCATCTTTCTTTGTTTCGGTTCTTTGCGCTCTATCTGTCTTTTTGTAATGCTCCTTCTGTCTTTGTCACTCAGGTACGATGTCAAACTCTTATTTCCATGGAAACTCTCAGCACCATCTCTACAAAGAGCTGGACAACGTTCGCAATCAGAGGAACAAACTCGGTGAGAGATGTTTTTAACAACGTTTAATTAAACTCGGATTCTGTCCGAGCTGTCAGTTTCAAATATGTGTAGGCTGCAATATCCACTTCTCATAATATTGTTGAATTGCAAAGTGTGTGCATATTTGAATGTGAACAGTCATCTGGACTGAGGCCAAATAGGGTATGGCCATATAGTTTTTGACGGTAGCCTGTGTTTTGGGGTATTATAAATGATTCCGGAGAGACGAGTAGTTGGAAGGAGAGGAGGCCACAAAGGCACTTAGGATATTGGAGTGTGATGCAAACTTTATTGTGGCTGTCTCTCCAAGTGCGGTCATTAATTTAGAGGCAGCATGGGAAACCTGCCAACCTCAGAGCCAGAACAGATTCGGAGCGAGAGATGTTGAGAAGGAGATGGTAGAGGACAGAGAGGCACTGGAGTAACAGACAGTGGGATCGAGAAAAGATGTTCTAGAATTATTTCATGGGTTTAGCGGGAGATTCCCTGATATTTGTCACTCTTCCGAACTACACTGAAGCCTCTGAACGGTGTTCACACAGATGAAGGGCTATAAGTTACATGAGCTAACCCAGATGTTATTTCAACGCACAAATAAAATGCAAAGCAATGAATTTACTGCGGTAAAGATGTAGTTCTTAATCAATACTAGTAAGATTTTATAGATGTTTTAAAAATATAGCTCTTATGTTCACCAAGCCTGCATTTATCTGATCTGAGTTACACTGATATAAATAGTGTCTTTATTTGACAGCTTTGCTAGTTGAAAGATAAACTTTTGAAAATCGTCCTGAATTAAATAGAGAATTCATCTTTCTATAGTTAAGGCCAGGAATGGGAACTATATTAGTCAGTGGACGATATTGTCTGTTTATTCTAAGTCTGTGCAAGTCTGCTGTTTTAAGTTCTAGCTCATTATAGCAAGATGGATTCTGATTGGGTGTCAGTGTTTGTGTCGTTCATCAATATAAACTTATAAATTCATTCTGAAAGTTATTTCTACACAATATGATTTCTCTGTGCCTTTATCGTTACAGCTGTAGTATGTAATACTGAGAATTATTTTTAGAACTTTATCGATATCTTTATAGTTATTGTCCTATGTGCACAGGCTTTTACTCTTTATCTTGGTGTAAAGTAGTTTTTCTGCCAGACACTGGTTGGGTGTAATTTGCTCATCGTCAGTTCATGGTAAACATGCATACCGCCAGCCAGAAACTACAATTGTTTCTTTTACCCTCTGTACTAGAAAGGAGAAAGAAGGCCTCAGTCTGGGAAAAGAACCTCCTTTACCCTATAGTGATGCTGATTCTGCTTGCTGGAACGGTACGTGTTCATGTGAAGCCTTTGCAGGGTTATCATAATGAACCACAAAACATGTTTTTTTTTTTTCTTTCTGCTGTTTATAATGCTTGTGTATGTTTCCATTTGTGCCGCTTGCAGGCGATTTCTGTTCTCCTGGTTGCCCTGAACATTGTGTACTTGCTTGTTGATGAGACGGCTTTGCCAAAGGGTTCAACGGTAAGAAAAAATGCAAGTCAACAAACCTGAAAATGTAAACAAATACTCAGCTTTCCGTTCACTTGCTCCCTCTCTCGCTGCCCTGCAAAAAAGCATGTTTGCGTCGGGGCACACCGAATTCCAGATATGCTCAGGTGTGTGCAGCAAAAGAAAAGGCAGGTCGAGATGTGTATCATGTCTCTGCTGTTTGATGCTCTTTATCAGAGTTGCACTCGCATTCGCTCTGCTTGATGTCAACTGAAAGGCACTCATGCACCGTATGTGTGTGAAACTCTGGACTCTGGGTTTTGAGTCAGAGCTCTGTAGTGAAGCCATCATTGCGCAATTTTCGACTTACGAAGACCGTGTCGGTTTTCTCTTTGACAAGGAAATTACATGCTGCAGTTGGTTTGAATATGGGTCTAATACAGTTTACCGCTGGACGGGTAAGGTCCATGGGAGCGGTTACATCATTTCCTGGTTTTTTTTTTTGTTTTTTTAAGGTTAACGTTCTCAATCTTTCTTGTCTTCCATACAATGATGGTCTTATCTCACTCTACTTCACCACTCCCACCTGCTGTCCCTGCTTTATACCTTTCTTCTTTGTCTTCCCACAACAAAGGAAATTCAACATATTCTTTTTCTGGCCACGGTTCGATAGCGCTTCTCTATAGGAGTGCCCGCTCCCCGTTCTAATTATTTTATTAGTGTCGATATTTGCCTTGGCATGACACTTGACTGAAAATCCCCCAAATTACACTTGTCACAGTGTTCAGAGACGAAGGGCCCTCTTGACAGGCTGGTTAATAGTTTATGCGTTTGATGAGCTGGACTGGTGCCATGCTTAAGATCTCATGTAACCACGACAACCCAGCAGCGGTGTCAGCACGTCTTGTTTGATGGTTTTTACGTCGGCTTGGATGTGGCGGGGGTCAGGCCAGCATTTCGCAGCATTCTTAAGAGAGATTAATGAGAGTTAAGATAACTAGGTTAACGCCAGACCGTCAGATAAGGCAGGGCGTCGTAAATGTGGCTGTGAGGTAAAGAGATCTAATGCAATGGCACTGCTTGCATTAAGCTGTCTGATGCACTGTTGCTAATGACTGCAATAAAAGTCTTATTGCTGTCACTCCCCACGGATTCAGAATTATTGTCGATGCTAAAAACAGCCTCATTAATGTCCGTTTCTCATCCGAACTCGTATCTCACGTGTCATGCGATACAGAAGGAATGATGGAATGAGAAACGAGATGAGAGGGAAAGCGAGAGAGATCGTATTTCTCTTTTTGACCTCTGAACCTTTGACAAGAGTCAACAGATGACACTTAACCTGTCAGTAAACATCTTTCTAAAAAATAAAAGGTCTGTCTAATCCATGATTAGTTTTTTGCTGCTTTTTTTTTCCGTTATTATCCTTCATCAGAGGTAGCTGAGGCACATCAAAACATGCAGTGTAGTGATGACACACCTGAAGGAAGGTACACACTCAGATATCCTTAAATTGACTCAATCACAGGTGTTAAGCAGAGCCAACAAGCTCTAAGGAAGAGGATTTGAGATACCTGTCCTGTTCAATAATATCAGTTTAATGGCTGATATTGACTGTTAAGGATGGATGTGTACATATATAATTCTTGGGTTTTTTGGTAGATCCCATTACCAGTTCTTTTCCCACTGCTGCTACAATATCAACTACTTAAGGATAGGGACACATTCTCAATATTAATTAGTTGCTTATAAACAGCCAATATGTTGTTAATAGTGCTAATGAGCACTTATAAAGCATGACCATATTCTACTTCCCTAATCCTTCCCAATACCTTAAATGAATAACTCCCTTACTATTAATAAATGACAATTTAGTTGTTTGTTGAGGCAGAAGTCGTAGTTAATGGTTAGAGAATTGGACCTTATAATAACACGTAACCCAGCTATTAGCTTGAGTGTTTGATGATATTTTATGAGCAGGTGTTTAGTTGAGCTCCTCCGATTTTTCAGTAACGTTTACTTACTTCAGGCCTGTCATCAATAACAGCCGGCAAGACTGACATTTATAAAATCTGGTTCAGATTTGATTTAATCCGGTTAGAAAGATCATCATAAATATTTTTATATGCTCTGTTGATTTTGAATTGGTCTGCTGTCAAATACACATCGTTAGAATGAGAGTGGTGATTGATTCTCATTTTATTTTTTTTGCTTGTCAAGTCCAGACTAAAGTTGTTTTACATTGATAAATTATGTCAAATAAATGTTGTCTTTTATTGTAATAATTCCAATCCAAACCTTCAGATCACGTCAATGACTTCAAAAGATATTAGAGATTGAAAAACTTTGAAAAACTTTGTTTGCCAGCGCATTTGTTTTGGTTTCTTTTTTTCACATTTTTCTCTTAATTTTTGGCAGTCATTCATGCTATGCAGCCTCTTACTGTAAGAGCACCATTGCCTTTTTTTCCTTCTTTTTTGTTTGAACACCTGCTCACATATTATGTGTGTGTGAGCGGCGGTGAATTTAAAAAGATTTCTTTCATCTGCTTCCATTCATTACTTCGCCAATTTCACTCTGTCTGTCCTCATTGGTGAGAGGGGAAACTTCACTAATCTGAGCTTTATACATTTTATTTCTTCATAATAGCGTCCAAATATTTGTGCCGCTTTTTTTCTGCTCTCACTGCCTGAAGCACTGAGGTGTCAACACTGTAGTCTTATTTAGATTACACGGCTTCAGTTGAAACAGGAGCCTGTGTGTTGGACATGTAGCTAAAACACATCCATTACCTGCAGTTACTCCACGTAAGAGCATTGCGTCATTTCAGAGAGAGACATACGAAAAATGATCATATTCCGAAAACTAATTTTATGTGTAAGGGAAAGAAATCAGTTCATGAAAATAACCATTGACTTGAACTTTCACTCTTTGTTTCTGCAGGAAAGAGATATTGGGAATGCCTCATTATCCAAATTTGGAGTTGCCCAGGCGGTTATCGAAATAATTCTCATGTTGTATCCTTTGCTGTGTGTGATAATCTAATGCTGCATTAGCTCCAGTCGAGTGTTTGATCAAAGATTGTGTGTGTTTAGTGAATAGACTCGAAGCTGTTTGCTTCTGATTGTTGCGAGTGTGTTCAAGAGGGAAATCTTAGTGAGTGGTTGCTTCAACTTAACTCTTGAACAGTTATCTGATGGTCTCATCTGTGGTTGGCTTCTACAGCCTTCGCATCTTTCAGGAGCTCACACCCAGTAAGGACGACACTACCATGACAACGGTAGGATCTGCAACACTGCTACAGCTTTAAGGCTTGTTCGCTCTAGGTTGGACTGAATGTATAAACATTGACAGATTGTTCATTGATCCAAATCTGCTGATTTTGCTGAAGCCCCCCCCCAAAAAAATCTTGTCATTCTTCAACAAGTTTGAATACCTAAATATGTTGTTAAAGGTGCTCTATGCGATGTTGCAGGATTTTTGCTCGATTTCATTTTTATCTCAAACCGTATGCATCACCCCTCGATCGTCTTGCTGTCTGAATACATTGGGGAAAAACGGTCTCGAAAGACAACACAGAGGCTGCAATACAGAAACAAACACTATGGGCACAGGATGTTCACTACAACAAAAACAAACTTCGGCCAACCAATCGGCAAGAAGAGGTGAGGTTTAATGCGTGTTAAACCCCACCTCTTCTTGCTGATGCATACGGTTTGAGATAAAAATGAATACCAGTGAAAATGTACAGTTCTTGGTACCAATTTTGGTTATTATTTAAAAATGCGTTTCAAGTTTTTCCACAAGTAATGAAAGTATGAAAAACAATACACAAGTTTCACTCAGATGTTTGTCTTTTAATGAATTAAATTTAAACACATTTTATTTTTTGGTAAATAAAGGGGATTTACTATTAAAATTGAAATATTGTGTGATTTATTTCTTAAAAAATAACTAGTTTTAGGGCGTGCGTGTCAAGAGCCGGGTTTTTACATTATTACAATATAACATTGTGTACTTAATGTTAAGAATTTGAAAAATATTTATTGTTTTATTTTACCTTTTTTATTTTTTTATTAAGACTTTGAAAAAAAAAAATTGGCATTTACTTTTTTCTTGTTGTTTATACACAATATAATTTCACTGTGCTTTTCTCGTTAGTGCTTTAAACTCTTCCATGTAATACTGAGAATTACTTTTAGAACTCTATTGTTATTGTTTTTCTTTTCTTGTAGATCATTGGTTGCTGTGTGTCCATTCTAGTGCTGAGCTCGGCCTTGCCTGTCATGTCCCGAACACTTGGTAAGGTCCTCCTAACCGGCATATGTAAATACACTGCCATTCAGAAGTTTGGGATCAGTAAGATTTTTAATGTTTTTGTTTTTTATGAAGTCTTCTACGCTCATCAAGGCTGTATTTATTTGATCCAGAATTCAGTAATACTGTGAAATGATTATTGTTTTTTTGGAACCAATTTTCTGGAACCGGTCATACTTTTTTCTTGTTTTCTTTTGTTTTACTTTTTATTTCTTTAAAAGAATCAAAGAAACAGCTTTTATTTAAAATATAAATCTTTTCTATCAGTATTTAAGGCTTATTGATTTAACACATCCTTGCTGCATTCATTTCTTATTGACAAAAACTTTCTATTTTGAACAAACACTTCTTTTAAAACAGCACAACTGTTTTCAACATTGATTATAAATCAGCATATTATAATGATTTCTAACAAGTCATGTGATGCTAAAGACTAAAGTAATGATGCTGGAAATTGACTTTTGTTTTACAGGAATGTATTTTAAAGTATATTAAAATTGCATTATTTTCCTGTATTTTGTATCAAATAAATACAACCTGGATGAGCAATTAAATCTTTTTTGGAAAAAACTGATCCCAAACTTTTAAACAGCATTGTAAGCGTCTGTGTATTTCTTTGGGACACCATAAACATTGCATTAAACGTTCGTTTGTGTTTGGATACTACCGTTTTTATACATTTTTCCAACTCCATTGACGTATGCACATACAGACAAACTCATCTCCACTGTTAAGATTTAACAAGTTACATTCCAGCAGGATTTGCCATAGAGATGTTACACAAGAATGGAGCGAGAAAAAGGACAGACGAACAGCCGTCACAATAGCTGCAATAAACAACATGGCAAGCTACAGACACAGCTGTTCAAATAGCATTGTGTGTATGTGCGAGTGAATGAGTGAGTACAGTGAGTCACTAGGAGCTTCAGAAAAATATCAACATTTCTGCTGCGCTGCACTGAATAGATGAAAGGAGAGGTTGCATAAAGTAGTTTTTATTTGACCAAAGAATTTCAACAACTTTGGCCATACAGAGACAAATTAAAACACATTTACTATCACGTGGATTCAACACACATACCCTGTGTGGAAAGATGAGAGTCTTGCAGATTTACAAATATGTACAGATTTGGCTATATCTGTGGGGTCCAAAATATCATCTGTATTGAAACATGTCCTCACTAATAAAGAAAAAGATGTTTAACACTGAGTAGTGAGCCAGACATCACTAGTCCAAAAAATGTGTTTGTGTGGCGGGTTATATTTAGGGGTCGAGTTAGGACATATATATAAGAGATCTATAAGATGTCCTCGCTAAAATAGCGAAACACGCGTGCATGCACATAACAGACTGCAGGAGCCTGTCGAAAATGTGGGAAAGGCAAACTGACTTGTGACAACATTGACTTTTACACAGACTGTTAACTCTCACCCTAACATTCTCCTTTTTAATGATATTACACTATTGCTTTTTTAATTCTGAGAACAAGGTTTGCTTTATAAGAGATCAATGAGAGAGTGCCATTCACCTAAAGTTTTATGCCATTGTTTTAATTCAACATGTCTGTCAGTGACTAGCTGTTATAGACCTTGTTGTATCTGAAGGACTACAGATGTTATTAGATTCTATGCAGTTGATTCACTTAGAATAATCGTGTTAATTTGACCACAGCCAAAAAAATCAGGCATGCACAAGAGGAACCTTTTGACATTAGTTTAAATGTGCTTCTCTTTACAATTCCCTTTACAACGTACAGAGTCTGGTCACTGCCTTCATTAACTGCGCATGAAGTCTGGAAAAGCTCCTTGAATTCAACTAAATAGTTTCATTTATCCTTCTTCAGTTTTTTTCTTCTTTTAGGACTGATGAGAAAAAAAAACTACAAGGGATTTATCAGGGTGGAAATCTTAGGGTAGGAAAGAAGGAAAAAATAAATTAATAAAAAATGTTGAGGGTTTAGGTTTGCTAGTGAACCTAGTGTTGCTCTTTTGCAGTTATTAGTGGATGCTGGACAGACTTTGTGTTTTAAGCACATCTAACTTGCATATGTGCATATGTTTGCCCACAAAAAAAACTTGACCCTTTTTTCCCACTTTCAACTCCAGCTTTTCTTTTCTTTTCTTTTTTGGGATGAAGCTTGAGATTTTGAATGGGAAACATTGAAGTTGTTTTAAGTTATCCCCAAGAGTCAGCCTGTTGTACCCAATGTTTTATTTAGAGGTAGTCCAGAAAAAGGTTGAGTTCTAATGTTATTTAAAGGAGCACCCAAACGCAGGAGAGAAGGGGAAAAAAATCATGCCCGATAGGAAAAGCCATGATGCAAAGAGAGAAAAGTAAGCAGATTGTTCCTTTTTGAAATATGAAGCAAGCTGAACTCTGATTTATGGTGATTAAATGTGCTTCGTTTGTAGTCAGTTTGAAATCAGAAATTTGAACATGAAAGTACTTTTATGGAAAATTGCTTAAATTGCTTTAAAAGGAGTCTCTTGAAAATATTTTGTCATTTTAATGATGGATACACTTGTGTTTTGGCTTTATTTCATCTTGTTTGTATCTGTCTGTGTGAAGTGATAAAGCGATGACCTGTGTTAATTCATGTCAGTTAATTCAGGCAATCACACGTTTGGCAACTTGGAAACACAATACTCAATTTTCTGATTTTTATGCCGTACAAATACCATTTCTTTTGAATGTCCGCATGGACCATGTGGCCATGGATCATTTAGTGATATAAAAATAACAGAGTGCAACTTGTCTGTTTTGTTTCAAAAATAATGTATTATCTGACAACAATAAACAACCTTCATTCTAACTGAAATATGACAGCAGATGGTAGGATGTGGGAAAAAGATACTTTATTATGTTGTGTAATCTGATTAAGATGTAGTTCTTGAAGTGTCTTTCAGAATAGCCTTCTTTTTATCGTGTCTTCATCATGAGCCCTCACCTGCGCTTTCAATTCTCTCTTTCCAACCAACCATCTCCCCCTTTCTTCAGTCTTTGTTTCTATTTATGCTTTTTAAGAAACTCTCACCTACTGTATGTTAAAAAATAGGAGAATCTGAGAATAAACCATTTTTCTTTGTCTGTCTTTCTTTCTGCAGGAATAACGAGGTTTGATCTCCTGGGTGATTTTGGACGATTTAATTGGCTTGGAAATTTTTACATCGTTCTTTCGTACAATCTTCTGTTTGCTGTGGTTACCACATTGTGTCTGATCCGAAAA
The DNA here is from genome assembly GCA_032361145.1 of Enteromius fasciolatus. Lineage (NCBI taxonomy): Eukaryota > Metazoa > Chordata > Actinopteri > Cypriniformes > Cyprinidae > Enteromius > Enteromius fasciolatus. The sequence continues at coordinate 14,772,830 of JAUMHR010000052.1, forward strand.
TTCACATCTGCTGTGCGAGAGGAACTCCTCAAAGCCCTCGGTAATGTATTCTGCCTTATTTCATTTTATTAGCGCTTTCTTATATCTTAGATTCATCTTCTTTTATCTCTTTTCATGCTCATGCCTTTGTGTCTACCTATTCATGGCAGTCCATAAGCAGTGCATATAATGCATACTGTAGTTTTAGTCTTGAAATGCTGTATTATCTGTCTATAAGAGTCCACATGATATATATATGTTCTATATATTCTTACACAGTACTTGTCTCCTTGGTTTCAGGTCTGGATAAATTAAATCTGTCCAACAGTACGGCAGATGCAGAGTCAGGGAAACATGCTGTCAACGGGCATCAGAAAACTCTGTGAGAACAAAATCGAGCCATTCTCACACAAACTCATGTATGTGTAAGCAGTACGCTTTTTCGTTTTAACAGTACAGTGCTATTTAGTGAGAGCATTAAAAAACTAAATTAAAAAAGTTGAATTTGAGGTGTTTAGACTTCGAGCAGTCAGCCTACAATACAGCAGTGTACATACAGTACCACTGAACCTCACTTCGAAATGCTTCCTGCTCTGACCAGGCTGAGATTCACCAAGTCTTCTTTGGGGTTAGCAGTGTTTGTTGTTCAGCTTGTAAATGCTTTCATTTCAATTCTCTTAAGTGAGAAAATGTTCTTTTCTTGCTGACCTGCACACCTACAGTACTAGGCCTCCTGACTGCACCCTTCAATGAGGGATTATTATTATTATTTTTATCATCTATAATTTTTCTCTAGTTTGATTAGGGGAAATATTAAGCTGTTTGCCAAGCTGATAATTTCATGTGTAATGAAGCATGCATTATTCTCAATTAGGGCATATTATTTTCCTCTGTAATTATTATTTGTTGACATTTTGTGCCCTTGTAGAGAGTATTTAGCAAACTGTTTTTTATTGGTTTAGTTCCCATAAAAACAGCACACAAATAACATTATAAACATTTTTGATAATGCCAAGAGAGGCACCTTTATTACACATGATATTAGGATTAATATTAGAAATATATTCTCTCAAATGTCACCGCGGTCAAATCATTGCAGTCTAACTGAACGTGTGTGTGTGTGTGTGTGTGTGTGTGATATATATATTTACACACACACACACATGATCTAACTTAATTTATAGATGCTTTAAGGCCAGATTAACTGGTTCTTATGCAAAAGGGGCACAAAACAAAATCAGTTAAAAAAAAAAAAAAAAAAAATCCACAAACAAGACATATTGGCCCGTCACAATAACAAATACAAATGACAAATTGTCAGCCTTGGTCTATAGCTGTCAAATGTATTGCTTGAATTTTGATGTGTAAATCTGAAAACTGGTTATTCTTTGTCTGCCATTGCATATGTTTACATTCACTTTGTTAAAATGAAGATCATCATTTATAAGTTGATCAGTTATAAGCGAGGAAGCATTGTGATTTTAGTTTCCTCATGCTTTACTGTGACGATTCAGGTTTGTTGGATGTGACAGAATTAAGTAATGGGAATTGACGAGGAAACTCCCCAAACATGTGCCTTATTCGCTATATTGGCATATACTGGGTAGTACTGAAATATTACAAAGAGCGGAGGAGCCTACCTGCCAAATTTCTTCTTGCACTGCAACTGCTCTTGTTTTCATTGGTAGGCAAGGTTCAGAGATGAACATTATAGGCTCGAGTCACTTCCAACAACCAGCTTAATATGTTATGTTTACTTGAACTGGTTGTGTTTTGGAATGTTGCGAGCTGCCAGTCACTCTTGGCAACATCACTTCAATGATTTAACACGTTTAATGGAGCGTAGTGTATTGTAGTCTTTGATAAGGGAGACCACAAAATTGAAAAGATGACAGAGAAATGCTACTCTGTTGTCATGGTAATAAAATGCACCAAATATTTTGAAGAAGGTGAGGCACAATCTTGGGATATGCTTCCTGTTCCTGTACTTAAATCTGCTGCTACTTCCTTCACAACATTTGATACTATACTATGCTACATGTACTACGCAAACTGAGAGCATATAACCAATGACATACATCTTTCGAACATGGTTCGTGCTGCAGAGCTTGTAAGGATCTATATATTTGCCTTATTTCGACATCACTAGCAAAACAGCCTTCGAACATCTAGTCTGTACCTCTGCAGCTGCTTTGCTTTTTGCAAATGGCAGATTTGTCCATGAACAGATATTTTGTATGTTTGGGGGGTTTTTTTTTCCACTTACTCGCATGCTAGATTTTAGGCCAGCTCAGTCTAACAAAAAGAGGCTAAACTCCTACATTATGTAGGAGCCACATCAGTCTGATTCACATCTGTTGAAGCTTATTGTGCAGTGAAATGAATGTGAAGTCCGAGCGGAGTCGGTTGTCATGACGCATGTATAACGCAGCACGACTCATCGAAGGGTCTTTTTTGCAGCTATGAGATGCAGTGTCATAGAAGCAGTTTTTTTGTGTATGTGTGTGTAATTGTTACTGATTTCAGGATTAATGTATGATACGTTCAGCATAGTTTCCAAACATTCCCAAAACCATATGAAGAAATCTGTTTTGGCCATTCCTGACATTTCTCTTAAAGTTTTATGTAAAGCTGAACAAACAGAAAACTTGTGTTCAGTCTTTAGTTTTCGTCTCTTTAACTATGGCAAGTCTCATAATAATGTAAATTATGTATTTACGTGTATATACAGTATATTTCTTTTTATTTTTGTAGAATGTAGATATGAAACGGCCTTTGAGCCTCATTCATACTATGCTATTTGTGGAAAAGGCCAGACAATTAGTCATCCAGCATTATTGTACAAAAACAAACAAAAAAAATCACCTCTGATGCCTTAAACAGGCTTTCTAGGCTTTTTTTGGTTTTTGTCTCCTGTTGTCCAGTATTGAGGAGACACGTTGTGCGAATGAGTGAAAGAGCGAGACAGATTGTTAGTTAGTGTACCTTTTTATTGACTCATTCACTGTGAATCCCTCTTGTGATTGTCAATAATATGGCATACCAAAACGACAGGGCGTATCTTTTAGCTCGAACTGGCCAAAGTCAAAAGAAACTATCAGGGCAATCATATTGAATATTAAAAATTTCAGCTGAAATCATTTTAAGAAACAGATTGAATTTTGTGTCTGCAGAGGTGTAGGATTCACATGAGGGACGCTGAATTCAAAGCCTGTGAAAAGGTCATTTAAAAATATTGACACCTCAGTGGGTTCAGTTTGATACATTGTTTTGTGGTTTTTATTGTCACGGATTTAAAAAAAAGTTACATGTAAAATATCTTCCTGTTGATTTGCACAAAGAACATTTTGTAAGAAAACATCTGGGGAATTAAGTGTATTATGTCAATAACTGTGTCACTGAAATAAGCTTTGTAATGTTTTTTTGGTTGTTTTCTTTTTGTGTGTATGTGTATTAAATTTGAATGTCTGCAAAAATTTTGTAATACCAGAGCATCTTTTATTATTATTAATTATATAATAATAATTCTACTCTTTGGCTTTAATTTATTTGTGTTTTGAAGAATGTTGCTGTTGCTTTATGCAAGACAAGGACTTGTGTGTTAGTTGGGTTTCACAAAATGAAGCCATTTGCAGTGATGTACTAGAAATAACTGTGAAAGAAAAAGAAGCCGATTCATTCCATATTCTTTAATCTGCTTGTCTGTACAACGTGGGTACAAGAGTTACTAAAAATGCAGTACATTAAAGATGCTGTGGTATTTGAGTTTATTAGTCTGTAGATAGCGGTTCACTAGAAAGTGTACACACGAAAATCGCTTGTTTGTTCATCATAGGCTAAATGTCTTCTGGTCTCATTTGAATTCTTACCTTCCGCTCCCAAGTAAAAGCTTCATTCTGTTTCCATTTTTGCCTGTTGCTACTTTTACATGTGTGGATGTATTTTCAGAATGTTTTCGTATTTGTAGAGTTTAATTGCATATGTTTTGTGAAGCAAAATGTTCAGATTGTCTTTAGTTTACTTTGTATTTCACTTCAGTTTACAATAAAGTTTGTGACTTTTGACAGTTTTTATCGTACTGTTTGATGATGTAGAATCACAATGTGGGAGAAGTTTAATTCGTCTCATTGTACAAACTAAAACATCAAGACAATCAGATATGCTGATCTCTAATTTGAAAGAAGCATTTTAGCATAGTGTGACCGGCAGAGAGGACATGTGGGTGTCACCTCGTGGCAGAAAAGCTCAAAGGCTTGCAGACAGGGTTCATGGAAGAGATGGGAACAGGATAATAATAGGACGTTCCTGTTTTCCTTAGATGAGCCATTGTGTGATCCCAAGCGGTTCAGGCAAATGGGGCAGTCCTGAATGCCACGCTGGACAGCCTGGTAGAAGCAAGAAAAAGAATTTTGTGTTATTGGAGTCATTTCAATACTAGAGATTGGCAGCAGTAAACATATGTGTATGGAAAACCGTAATATCACTAGTGAGAATTACACAATGCTCTGTGCCCAGTTGCTTTCAATGAGGTGCTAAAGTGTCAGCTACGTAATATATATACAGTATGCATTTGAAAGTTGTTCCCATTGCCTGTTACGATCAAACGTTAAATGTGCTGTCAGAGACGATTCTTGACTTTTAAGAGACTATAACCATTCAAAATGCACAATGATTAATGCTGGCAAGACACCACACTGACACCAGCAATCAGTAGTGCCACTCAATCAAATTGCTGCTCTGCATCTGTTGATTAGACGGCCATTTACATTTCTCATTCCTCACTGAAAATTCAAAATGATTACTACCATTAATTCTGTTGTTTGAGATTGAACGTTAACTGACTGCCGTGCTTGCTGATAACTCATGCTAGATTTCCTCTGGTTAACTGGGGTTTGCTGCTCTATTATTATCATCAGTTAATTCTGGTTCTTATTATCAATGTTGGAAACTTAATTTTTTTTTTTTCAGGATTCTTTAATAAATAGAAAGTGCAAGATAAATAGGGCAGCATATGTAACATTATGCATATCTTCACTTTTGATCAATTTAATCTTGCCAAATAAATGAATACTTGAACCAATCAGCATATTAGAATAATTTCTTGAGAATAAAATAGAAGCCTAAAATAATAGCTGTCGAAAATTCAGCTTTGCTATTACATAAATATAAATTATTTACTTCCAAAAAAAAATTATATTTTTTATTTTGCAAAAATCTTGTTTTTTTAAAATGTTATGTTCCGTGAGAGTGTTTTCCTGCTCTATTATCAGGGAAAAATGATTAGCCGATTTATGACCGCCGTGTGCAGCCCGTATCACCGTTGTAGTTCAGTTGAGTCTAACAGAAGGTAGGTGTGCAGCCATAATCATTAACTGACTGTCAAGCTTCCTTTATTCAACAAAGGCCAATGGCTTCGCACGAGAACATTTCATAATTGTTCGTTCTGTTTGTCTGGGTGGGAACGGGTTGGTTCTGACTTGAACTCTGCTAACTCTAGGTTTTTAGAGTGTCGAGTTATCTGCCCGACCTCTCATCCAGAAGATAAAAAATGAGCGTTTCCTTTTTTTAGTGGATCACTGCCATTGGCTGCCTCAACACAAAAACAATGAGGCCCGCTGAAATGCCAAATCTTGTCTTCGACTCGCATGTAATGAAAGGCTAGGTGTGCATTATCCGCGCAGCTTGTGTTTTTTAGTAAACACGGTGGATTATTTCCACTCATTCATTAGCAAGGTAAACAATCATCTCTCGGAGGGTTTGATACTGTTGAATCGGGAACATCTGTGCCGCCAGCACGGCTTGAGCACTCTGGGACAGGTGGCGGCACGTCGGGCGAAGGGCAGGACCGAGGAGCGACTGCAGAGAGGGATTAGAGGCATTGATGAGCTGCTCTTTTATAAAAATGGTCTCCGTCTGCATGAGTAGGTGAAGGAGCACGGGCATTAACGCTAACCTTCTCTTGAGCTTCCAGCCAGTCCTTATCCTCCATTTCAGAAACACTCGTGTACTTGTCGTCGAAGCGGCGCAGGACGTCGTGGCTCCAGGCTACGGAGCGATCGATATCGCTCAGGAAGGCTTCCACGTCTGTGCTGCATGACTGCACCAAGCTGTCGTTCATCTCCTGAAACTGATTAAGGAAACGAATGACATGAAAATGGGTTTCGGTCAGACATGACAAGGCAAACTGATGTTCCATCATAACACAGATCAATTCTGAGTCTCGCGCTGACAATGAAAAGCTGCTAACAGCCAGATCAATAGCAATATGAATGGATGTATGAAGGAAACTTTCTGGACGATCCCAGAAATTGACCTGCAAGATTAAGCATGCACAGGTACGCACATACATCCTGTGGCGGCTATTGCAGCGAATGACATCAGTGGTTTCTTTATAGCTGTATTTGATCAGTAATTAAACAGACGTTAAGAGGTCCACAGAGTTCAAACGTAGACCTTCCTAAAGAAGGACAAACAACACTTGGCAGTGTGAACTCTGCCTCCTCGCATTCAGGGAAAAGAGAGGGCAGGTACAATCAATCTTAATGTCACCAATTTAACTTTCTAATATGTTGACTTAGTGAGGTACCTGAGGAAAAAAAAACAAGCGACTAGTTGATTGAAAACCTATCTAAGAGCAAAGCGATAAGCATACTGCATTCTTTCTCTCTTTGTTCCATTTTGTGTAGCTGGTTAACTGTTTCCTGGTGTGCCAAACTTCTTGAGAAACACATGCAAATACCACAAAATGACCACTTAATTACACGTTATAAGCCAAATAATCCATGTAATATCATGCCAATGCCATATCACGACACTAGGTATACCAATATTATGGATCTAAATCTCTAGGGGAAATTTTTTTGAATGCACTGCAAGTTGCTTTTATGTTAATAATAAAATTCATTTGTATAACACCTTAAAAAAAGAGAAGTAATTTGCTAAATTCTTGGCAATTCTTTTTTTATCTTTCCATTAAAATATTTAGATAAGATATATTCGGATAAGGTGTTTCCTAAATTAATACGTTTGATGTAGGGCTGTGCAATATGGACAAAATAATCATATTGCGATTTTTTTGAACGAATATTGCGATTGCGATTTTATTTGCGATTTTGGCAACTGTTTTTGCTTTTTCAAAAAAGCTTCAT
>JAUMHR010000052.1:14801925-14815045 GCA_032361145.1 Enteromius fasciolatus
AACCTTAACATAAAGTGTGATCAAATGTACATATTAAATGAAAGAATTACTTGCTTCCTTAAATTGTGCATTTATTGTGCAACATCATACTGTGCGTTAACTCAAAAATGTAAATTTTCGAATCTTTTATTCACCCTCATGATTGCTTTCACTGGTGGGACACAAAGGGAGAAATTTTGAAGAGCACGGATGTCCAAATAACATTGGGCCTTTATTGTATACATTAAAATTAAGGCATTTTTCAAATAATAATTGCACATAATACAAAGAAATTCTTGCAGGTTTGGAATGACATGATGGTAATTAAGTCATGACAGAATTGTCATTTTCATCTCGGGCTCACATCCTGTGTATTCTTATAATGTCAGATGCTTATTTTAAATTCACTGAATAGGTCACAATTTGCAGAATGTCAAGATTAGCATATTTCCCTGCTTTGAGAATAACATCGTAGAAGATGTATGGTGACTGTGCTCTTTTTTTGTTTAGAATGATGCAGCTTTAATATATAAAAACACCTTGACCACATCCTGTCTTAATGCGTCTTACCTTATCTTGATAATTCGAGATAAAAAAGTCATAATTCAATTCTAAAAAGTCTCTGAAAAACACTGGGACCATTTCATCAAATGATATGTGATGTTTAATCTGTGTTTAACACAGTTTGGCCATAAAGCTGCTTCTGAGCTGCTCCATGATGTGAATATATGGCTATCAGGATGACACAGATGATACATAAATCACATTTCAAAGCTGGTTCTTTTCCATCAGTTCACAGGAGGCGAACAATGTGTGTCTTTCAGTATGAGGACACAGCTGGTCTGGTGCTGCATATTAAGTATTATAAACAAGCGTTGCACCTATTTTATTTGGGAGATTATCATCTTCTAGGCTTATTAGGAGGACATTTCCCATAATATTCTGAAGATGGGTTTACGCATAAATCCCCATGACTTTGCATTTTGTTATAGACTAGTTCTTGTATTGTGATACTATGCCATTGAGTAACTTTTGTCTCATATTACCCACATTGCTACAAAGATTGTCAGAGACTTTGTTGAACATCACCAGACAAGAATTTCCTTCCACCACAAACTGAAAAACATAAAGGTGTGATCATGAAGGTCGTACAATTTAGCTGGAAGTTTTGGATTATGTTACGTGTTTTCCTGCTAATAAATAATGATTCATGTGATGTTTTATTCAAAACAGGTGACTGGATGAAATACTCAAACATGCACACATAGAATGTGAAAGTTTCTGGTGTCTTAATTATTGTGTTGTATCTTTACCATTTAACATTTTTGCCAATGACAAATGGAGCTGCCATGTCTTTATGAAGTTGTCTGTCACTCAAGAGAAAGGGAAAAAAATCATTTGTCCTCATCATTTACTGAGGACAATCCCCCTCACCTTAGTTGTTTTTCTTTTGCAGGTTACGAATATTTTTACAAGCTTTTCCAGCCTACCAGAGACAAGACCCAACATAGAGAGGTGGTGAGACATGCTTCAGATAACTGAGTAAAAATGTCATGTGGTTACAGAACTATGTGTGGAAATCATGTCAAGATACAAGGCGGGCGATGTCTAACATACTCACTGGATTGGTTATGAAGTCAGCGAACAGCGAATAATTATCTGTGATTTGTTTGCGTGGTTCCTAATTGTAATCCACAACATTTTTCATCAGTAAGTTTAGTAATCTATAAAACCTTCACGATAACATATTTTCCAGCAACTAAAATGGCATTGAACTGTGTTAATATCTCAAAGAGATGTGTTGAATTGTGTTGTAGCTTTACATTAGCTGAACATTTTTAAAAAATTACTCAGCATCTTCTTGTTCCATGATGGTGACCGTCTCTGCTGCAAGCTGCACAGACCAAGTAGGCCCGTGTTACCTCAGAGTCCCCTTAACCCTCCCTCTCCATCCAGTTCTTTATCCTTCCTATTTTTAGAGAGTATATCTTTTCCTGATGAAATACAGTAAAATGCACTCAGGGCCACATGTCTGCCTCCCTCTGCTGCGCTCATACACAGTGCATATTTTTAAAGTTCTTAACTGCTGACTGGCTCGCTGACCTTCCTTCATTTTATATAATGCATGAAATATTAATTCCAAAAATAAATATAGGCTTTTCTACAAAGTTCTACCAAGGTCTGAGCAAATGGCATTTTTAGATTTTCGAGAGTAATTTGCAGAAAATTATTCTACATTTTATTTTCATTATACTTATTGTTGCACCGTAATAGTTGAAGATTTGATGTTGAGAGATGGAGAGTTGACCTTGCACAACCTTGATTTTTTTTTTTTTATGTTTACAAAGGTCTCATTTACTAAAAATAATACTTTTAAATATTCTTGCAATTTAAAATAACTAGTAAATTATTACTCCAGGCTTTAGAGTCACATGATCGTTCAATAGTCATTCTAATATGCTGATTTTATCATCCATGTTTTATCATTAATCTTAAAATTTTGAAAATTTTTTAAAATGTTTTTTTATGTAAATCAACTGTAAGCTTCTAAATATCTTTACTCTTTTGATCAGCCGCTCCTGCTCACCACCACTATCCTATGTATTTTTGAATACACTCTTCAATCCACTTTTGTGTTCAGCTGTTTACTTTCCCTTTACCCCAAACTTCCCCTTCTTTCTTAAAAAAACCTCAATTAAATTTCCTGAATTTCCCATGGAATGCCATATTTGTCATTCACCAATATGCAGTGCAGTATGCAGTAGCTCATATCAATAGATCATATGTCTGCATCATTGACACGAGCATACTGCGTCTTAAAGACATAATATCACAGTTTAGTACCAAGTATCATAAAAAGGGACTTTTCTCAATTCAAAATAAAAGCCAAACTTTTCTTCTTGCTTTATTGTCTCCAATAAAAAATGAAAATGCATTGCACTAATTTTAATACTGTAGTCCTGTTTATGAGTGTGTACACACATATGCAATGCTTTTCTGTGAAAACTGTATTTATTTGTACTAACCAGAATTAGTTTGTCATGCATTACCCACACACATTGCTTAACACACTGAACCTCTTTTTAACCTTTTTCAGAGAGGAGGAAATAGACTTATTTTGCCTTACCCATGGTGATAAGGAACAGGACGCCTCCCCCTCGAGGTCGATGAAGTAACACCACAGCATAACCATCCCACTTGATGTGGCAGGATGTGCAGGTAACAACAGCAAATAAGTGTTTCAATAGCAATTATTAGCTGGAAGTGAGGTATGCGTGCGTGTGTGCGTCTGGGGCAGTTCTTGGGCTTTAGAGTGTGGGTGTGCTCCAAGAAGAGCAGCCACTCAAAGCTTTTCATTAGTTTTGCCTTGTTTCTCCTCTTTCCCTCTCGAGTGTGTAATGTGTGTTGGGACACAATGGGAGGATCTGCAGAATTGTGGTGAGAGGCTGTGGACTGTGTTTGCTGGCGCTGTAAAGAGCCTCTTCACCAGGCTTTGGCCACAAAGGCCTTTGGGATGCGCCCATGGCTTACTTTGTTCACTGGAAGCATTTCACACGCACCCAGGGCAACAGACAGGCAGGGCTGAGGCCTCAACACTCAGCAGAGTTATTGAAAAGTTTTTGTGAATTTTTTTTTGTCCACCTATCCCCCCTCCCTACCACACCTCCTTTTTACCACAAATCCTTTCTCATCCTTGTCGTTCAAATACCACTGTTGGGCAAACAGAACACTCTTTTTTCCCTCTCTTTCTTGATCTCAACCTCCATAATATCCGACTGTAATTGTTATGAGTTCTACATCAATAAAACGTTTGTCACCTCACTTTAGTCCTTTTAAGAATGGACAATATTTCTGTTTATTAGAAAATGTGAAGTCAATTAATATCTGGTTTATATACCTGCATTCAAGATATTAAAGGCTCTACTGTGTATATCTAAGAAAAGTGGGAAAAGGAAACGCAGATTTGTTTCCCAGCTGAAGAATGGCTGAACTTATGGCATTCACAGTGTGAGACTAGGGCTAGGTCATTCCAGGGCTATAAGGGAATTTTGTTGGAAAATACAATTCATTTCCTTGATAAGCCCAAAGTGAAAGCAAAAAAAAAAAAAATCAGGGCTCTTGCTGTTTGGTCAGAAATACTTTCTAGCATAAAGGAAATCGAGATTGAAAAAATCAGCCTATATTCTATTATTTCTTGGCAATTGACCTGATTCAGTTAATAATAGGAATAAATATTTACTCAGGATTTTACTAGCAGCAGCAAAAATAGCGATTACCCGTCTATGGCTCCAGCAGCCTCCCCCAACAAGAACTCCGTGGGAACAAATAGTTACAGAAATTTAAAGATGAAAAGACATTTAGATTGAGACTTCAAGAACTTTTAAGAAACACTGCGGAAAATGGACAATCTATATATTAAAACAGAGAGAATATAGATGAATGCCAAAGTGGAATATGCATTAATCTTAATGTATGTAATTAGGAGAAACGGCTGCTTGTTAGTATGCCTACGGAAATCAGTATCATGTTTATGAAGCCCATGACCACAAATATTCCTAGATATTTTAATTTATTTATTTTACCATTGTTCAAGAATAAAAACGATTTCATTAGGTTATGACCTATGCTGTAGTATTCTATGCCTTGGCCTTAATTCCCTCCTGCAGATCTTATATTTATGAATCACACATTTAGGTCAAACCTGCATTGCTTATGAATATCTACAATATTTAAAATATGTGTGCAAACATACGAGGGAAATAACATTTTGTATCCCTAACAATCTTTTATCCCAGTGAACGAAATAATGCAGTTTTTCTGACATGCCTAGAAACCTCCATCTCCACAGCAGCTTAAGTGTCACATGAAAAAATTATGTGTCAGGGTTGGGGCCTGATAAAATATTGATGGCGGTCAGTGGCCCAAAGCTACTGTATAGTGTAAATTTCTTCTCTTTGATAAAAGCAAGTGGTGATTGGACTCATCCGGAATCAGTGCACATTTATGAGAGCATTTACTTTATGCTATAACATCTGTCAAATCTTCAGGATCATGTTCATTGGTTAAAGGAGTCCAGTACTAAAACTGTGAACCACTGATGCACAGAAATGACCTGCATTGGTATATTCTAGGGGCATATCAAAAAGTCCTGATAGAAATCATTACCTTTATTAAACAACAATTCAAATAATATAGTTTTTATATCATATCGTATAATAATATAATTATTATTATAAATGTATCTTAAGATCTGGCAGAAGTTGAACAGATCAGAGATTTTACAGCTATATAATACAGCCCTGGGATGTACTTGTAAAGAACCAATACTGTATTTGCTCTAAAAGACGTTTAGCGCTAGGCCACGATAAATTGTGAGACGTAGTTTTCATAACAGTATGGCTAGAAACTGCGTAAATGAATGGTTAAATAACGACTAATGCAAATCAGTGATTTTAGGTCAAGCTTGGTGTGAATGTGTATTCTGTTCAGACCCAGCGAGCATGTTTGACTAGGATGAAGTTGCATCTCTGTCTATTTTCATGGGTTATAAAGATGAAATGAATAAAACATAGCTTCGTCTTCGGAGCACTTTGCTAAGATGTTGTATCACTGAAAACACCAGCACTCTGTCAGATCAGATTGAGAACAGTGCAGTGACACACCTCTGCTGAGGAGATGATAAAATGTACAACCCATATAAGGAGAGCAAGGGCACGTCTCTCTGTAAAGAGAATTTGTTCCACCTCCTTCTTCATTATGTTTTTCATATTAACCTGTAATTTTTAATTTTCCCAGTAACACAAATTTTGACATTCTGCTCAGTGTGATTTATGATCATTTAATATATGGCAATATCGACCATGCAGACTGCAGGAGTTAATGTCCTTTTGTTGTCTACTCAGCCACTTCACCTCCTGAAAATATTACGTGCATTTGGAATAAGGTCCTATTGGGATGCTTTTCACATGTTAATCCATCATAAGAACATGGGTGAAGTGTCTTTTGAGGTCTTTAGATCTGCCTTGTCAATTATTGCTTGTGTCTCTGAGACCAAAGGAGAGTTAATTATTATTTGCCAGTGCAGTCTGAGGAGTCCAATCCTTTTATGACTGGTTTCTTGAGCTGGAGACGAGGGAGTACTCCCAATCAGTGATGCCCATCTAACCATTAGAAGAGATTCCCATTCCTACTGTCATCTTTAAATTGCAGTGCTCATACATCCTTACACTGTAGTTGAGAAGAAGAGGGATAGTTATGGTAATGCAAAGGAGTATGTGTGATTCTAGTCTTTTATTATTTTTTACAGCAAACATAGACACAAGCTGAGTACTAGTATTTTATCATTATCTTCGCATCAGTGTGAAAGCATTTTTCGTACAGTATAGTAATGTGTGATCCTCTCGGGGTTTGTGGGGAGGTTTTACAAAGATCACCTTTTCTTTCTTTCGATAATAGAAGATATCAATCTATCTAATATCAATTAAGCTGGTGATGATTTGTATGTGGGTGTCAATAGCTTGTGACATGATTTCATATGACTTGTGTCTCTTCTCGAAGCAGAAACACTTTTGAAGAGAAGTATTTCATAATAACAAAGCAGGCTTGATAGAGGGGGTCAACGTTAATAATTATCCATTTAGCATTAAATACACTTCATTATCTCAAGATTCCTGAAATTCTTTTAATTGCTTACATTTCAAACCTTCACAAGGGCAGTAGCAAAGCTTTTAATCTGTATGGAAACCATTAAGACGAAATATTTAGACTGCCAAAAATGCTGTGGATTAATGGGAAATGTAATGAAATTAAGTGGAGTGATTTATTGCCATGCAGTACAGAGATTTACCATAGGAGGGGTGTTAATCCTCATGCTAACTTTTTAAAAGCTTGCTCCTGTTTGTGCTTGTACTGCATATGAAAGCTGCACAAAAATGACTCAGCAGTGGAATCATTTTATTCACCAACAATCATTTAAAGGTATAAGATTTTTCTCTATATGCTTGTGCTTTTATATAGATTTTAGATTAGTGGCCACTTTTTGTTTTGATTCAGTGTGTTTCTTCCCTGTGCCTGCTGCTTCACTATTTCGACTGTTTTAATATCCTATATATAGCATATATTTCTCTTTCAATTACAGTTTAAAAATCCTTTAGAAGGGGAATAGTTTGAATAAAGGTTAGTATTGATAATATATTTGAACAAGGTATGTACTGTAAATGTTTACATAGTTCAGTAACGTTACTTTCTTAAAGGGATTGTTCACCCAAACAAAAAATATTTTCATAGCTTCTGAAAATTATCGATGAACCCCTGTTCATGTCACATGAATAAGATTTCTGGACACTGACTGTGTTTATTACATTGCTGTCTATGGAGGACCAGAGAGCTCTCAGAATTCATCAAAAATATCTTTATTTGTGTTCTGAAGATGAGCAGAAGTGATTGTGAGTAATTAATTTTTCGAGTGAACTATTGCTGTAAGTGATTTGTACATCACGTCATGTTTTATTGTGCCTCCTTTAGAGAAAATTGGTTTATCAAATACTTGTCAGCATTGCGTTGTTCCACAGAATTTCACTTGCATGCATACACCAAAATATTACAAATTATGCACAATATTACTCACATAATGAACAAATATTTGCAACTAAGCCAACAAGCAGCAATAGGTGGTGTAGTTTCCCCTCTTTCCACAGGTGTTGTCTAAGTGACAAGAAATGAAATAACTGGTGAATACAGCTGTTATTGACTGAGGAAAATTCACAGAAAACCCTACGTCTATGGCAGCCATTCTAAGGATTTGTGGGGAATGGGGATTTCACAAATAAGTCAAATCCTGTTACTGCAGCTTTAGTGTGTAATAAAGACACTGATTAGTACAAACATATTAATAACGATGGTAAGAATCCCATTGCTCTGCTGGTAGCAGATTTAGATAACACGGAGATGATATCAGGCTGACGGGACAATGAATGAATGAGCATGCCCTCATTGTCCCCAGTGGTCATGTCACATTGCACTCATAGCTGGATTACTGGCTGACTTAAACAGCTTAGAGTTTCTTTTCTACATGCACAGCAGTCCGAGTGCGGTGCTTCATCTTAGCTGCTGAAAAGTGAAAGCCTTCACACAGTGCTAGTCTACGTGGTCTCTCAAGGTTTTCTGTCCGTGTAGCTGGCCTTTGACAGAAAACAATCAGTCTCTGCGATTTCAATGCATGTGTTGCCATGGAAATGTCTCTGAAGCTCATTCTCTGATGCGCTTAGCTGATTTTTGTTCAACTCGGTGTCACAGTCAGCAGCTAACATATTGATGCTCATATCACATGCAGAAGCTCTCTTGATAATTTAAGAAGGGTGTGATCACACTCGACACTGATGATTACTGGAAAAGCACCGTTTTTTGCAGATCACAGTCTGATATAGCCATTATGACTTTTATTATTGTACGTTTATTTTTGCCTTTTTTTTGCCTTGTGTGTGTCCCTAGAATCGAATTAAATGGAATATCTAATGGAATAAGGCTCCACATAATGACTCTTTTGTCAGCGGATTCAGTGCAAATATTCAGACTGAATGAGGCTAAGGGGTGTTAGCGTGTCGCTAATACTCTGATTTTTGTAATTGTGACACTCACAGTCCATACGGCTCTGAGCTCACCGTGGAATCTAGGCCTTAATGGCTTAGCATTCCCAGCCACACAAGAGTTTTCCTCAGCCCCCAAGTATGCGTCACAAAAGGCCAGGCACAAAGAATACAAACATGTCATCGTTTTCCGAGTTTTTAGTAATCTCCTACTGTGCCTTACTTAATCTCAAATTCACAGCGCCTCGGGTATGACGTGAAGACTGGAGGATAATTGCTGTGTGTGTCTTGGACATGTTGAATGAAGAGTTGTGTTGGAGCGAGGAGATCAGACAGCACAACAACGGCAATAAGGCCAATCAAGTCCAGCATATAGTCAAGGAATTTATGCTGTTTATTGACCCATAATATTGGCTTTAACAGACCTCAACCTCAGAGACCGCTGAATGCAATGTGTTAAATTAATTCATATGTTCCCTTTTGTTGTGGCTCGACAAAAGCGGCTGAGTTTCTAATTCGCTCTCGGAGTCGATGACAGATGAGCCTTGCTGCAGTGTTTGCCCAGGTGTCAGTCCCTCTAACCCAGTCAGCCAAGGGTGCGTCTCACTTTTTAACCTACTGCTCCCAGCGTCCTTGTTGGCCTTTATGCGCGCAATATCTTTCTCAGACAAAAAGCACCCAACAGGTCGATTCAGACAAGCCGTTGAAAAAAGCAAGAAAGCTCATTGGTTTCGCAAAGTTTCGGAAGTCGCTGCCATTATCAGCATTCTTTTTTGTTTTGCAATGTTTGTACTAGCTTTCCAAACAGAATCCATCCCTGGGTTGGGAGATTAGACCTGAATAGATATGAAATATGTATATGTATCTGATCACAAAGCGTTAGGCCCACAGCTGTGGCAGTCAGGGCCCTGGACCCGTTTCCTGTTTATGTGCAGTGTGCATGCTTTAACTAGCCCAGCTAAGCATTCTGTTCACTCCAAAGCCCATTTATCAACACAGGCTAACTCACTCTGCGCAAAAGTTTTAAGTTTTATGGCCCAAGAATAAAGTGCATAATTACTCAGATGGTTAAAAAAGGTATGACCTGGGGCACTTGGCAAGGAGAAGTTCAGTATGCATCACACTGTGTCTTATTAAAGACCATTTATCTTTGTAGAGATGTAGTGAATGGCTTTAACATTTTGTGCTTGTTTAAAAGTCCGGAGTGCAATGAAATTAGGCTGCTAATAGGCGGGATATTTTGTTGGCAGCAGGCCGAGAATGGGAGGGCCTAGCAAATTTTAGGACTTGTCAATCAGCACGTGTTGTTTAGTCTGGGGTTTGAGGAGGTGTGGTGGAAACGTGTGGTTTCAGCCTGGCTCCTCCCGTGTTCGTACTGCTCCATAATTGGTCAGTAAATTATGGTTAATTCTACATCCTATACATCAGTGCAGTCGAGCCCAGATCACATGTCAGTTTAATTTATGATTACCTCGATAATGTACAGTTGAAATGTTTATCAACATAGTATGAGCAATATCTCAATGTTTGTTTTATTAAAGTTATTTTTATTGCTATTTATTACACTAAAATGTGGGTCAGTAAGATTTGTGTTTAGAAAAATGTTCTCAAAGGCTACATTTATTTGATCAAAAATTCAATAAAACTGTAGTGTTGTTAAAACTATTTTAGTACGTTCAGAGTTTTCAGTGTCACATAATATTTTTATATACATATTATTATAATGTTATATATCACCATGCGGTTTTTTTTATCTCTGATTAATCGAACGTTTAAAATAACAGCGTTTATTTGAAATAGGAATTCATTAAAAAAATATATAGTATTATGTAATGCATACATTTTATTGCTGTATAAAATATTCATTTATTTCCAAAAAATAAAAATAATATAATTATTAATATAAATATCTATATTTAATATAAAATACATATAATGTTAATTTTGAGATATTTACATGATCAAAGATTCGTTTAAACACTATTTCTAAAATGATGTGTTTTCTAAATAGAGCTTTTTGAAATAAAAATGAGAGAAACTGATGTGGCGCTTTCTCTTTGTGTCAGGCTAAACTCTGACGGAGATTAGAATGCTAGCTCATTAGTTAAGGAATTGGCTCTGTTTAATGTTTGTTTTTCTAAGTGTCTCCAACATAACAGGGAGCTCACGGCCATCAGCACCTCTGCTCAGGTAAAAGCACTTCCTCTTTCAGCCTCTGCGTCTTGCTATTTGCTCAACCTGATCCTGAGAAAAAAAGGAGTGAATAACTTTAAAACACCGTCGCACCAATGAAAAGAGCCAGACATGAAAGAGGTACAGAAATGAATTGAATGCTGTGTGGTTGATGTTTTTTTCCCTCTTTTCTCCTTCCTCTTTGCTGCCCTTACATTGTGAGGCCCCGTCGCTCTATCTCTCTCGCTCCCTCTCTTTCTCTCTCGCTCACTTGCTCACTCTATTTCCTTCGCTGAAAGACTGGCGTGGGTGATTCATCACTGTGCCCTGTCAAAAGCCTTTTCCACAACATGATGAGAACAATGTGCCTGTGATTGGGATTGAGAGGCACAGATTGAGAGATAGAAGCAGGCCTCTGCTCTTCTCTGCTCCGCTCAAGATAGGACTTCACCCCTGAGACCATTTTAAAGGGTTTCGCACCTGACAAAGAGCTCATGCGAGCTCTGAATAACACAAGCGACTGTGCCATGCTATGCTTGGACGTGTGATACTAGAGAGACAATAGTCCTGACCGTTCGTTTGGCCTTCACAATGCCAACAAGTCCTAACAGATTTGTCCATATCATTCTTTTCTCCCTTCTCCTTCTTGCTCCTTTACGTCATCCACTTCTCGTTCTTCTTTTTCTCCCTTTCTTTCTCTGCCACTCTCTGATCTCTTTCTTTTTCTTTCGCCTTACTTTGCCTCAGTATTATCTTTTGTCCACAAAGCAGTCCATGTGAGAGCTGAACGAATATCATCACAGATCTGATTTAATTCATGGTCACAGGCAGTCATTATGCTGTCATCAATAGCATTATCACAGCCCATTACCATGCCAGACAAGTTTGGGAGCCAATCCCTGTCTTCTTTCTGCCCTCCAACACCAATAAGATCATAATCATAGAGCATATTCTGCTTCCCTATACTTGCCATATAATGGCCAGTGATTACTTATCTGTCTCATTGAATATGAATGAACCATCACCACCTCCATCAGTTATCTAAACTGCTTACAGTGGCCGTATCCCATGTGCAAATGTAATGTATGTGCATTACATTTATTGTTGTATATTGTCATGTGCACTAGTCGACATTTAAAGTGGATCAAAACCTTTCGTCAAAGTTGTCCTAAAAACTTAAACCTTTAATTTATGACTACTGTATATTTATTGCCATATATTGACACATAAAGCATTCATATAAATTATTTGAATATATATATATATATGTATCTAACCAATACAAATATGCATGTTGAAGAATGTACATATACAAATCCTCATATAGCCAGAGAATGTATATGTGTGAAAATTACAATAACAGAATAACAGTGTAAAACATATTTTATATATTATATGCCGCAAAATTTTAATAGTTCACATACTTTTGAAAATCCAGTGTTTAGTAGTGTTTGTCATTACAGTTGTAAACACGATGCCGATGGTTTCTTCCGTGAGGGGGTTTGACATCATGGCATCTTTTTTTACAGTTTGGAATGTTAAAGAACGCGACACATCTCTGACATGAGTCCGGTGAGTGGACTCTTCTGTCTAATTGCCACCAGAGTTTGTCCTTTATATTAACACAGACTGTTTGATGTTACTTTGACTTGATTTCCCATCATCCATTGCACACAGCTGTAACCAGTCACTCGCCTGAAAGCTATTAAACACACCGTATAACACCTAATCAGATCTTCAAGCTCAGTTCGTCGAGTATTGTTCTGTGTTTATCACTATCCTAGTGATAGCTGCTTTACAGAGGCGCAATGGAACAATGAAAGTGTAAGATCTATCTTTCTATTGCATCTAACACAGAACTGTGCTACAGTGACGTTACAGTGCAGAATCTTTGAATAAAGTACAAAAACTATTCTCGTAGCTTCATAATAATCCGGTTGAACCACTGATGGCAGATATAGAATTCAGACGACGTCTTTCTTACTTTTCTGCACCTTGACAGTAGTAGTTGTTTGGCAGTCAGTGGGACAGTCACAAACCTGGTTGTCATCAACAACATCTTAAATCGTGTGTGAAGATGAACAAAGCTTTTACAGGTAAGTGATTAAGTACAAAATGTGCATTTTGGAATGGACTTTAATCATTTTCTCACTCAGGAAACATACTTAACAGAAACCAAAATGTATTCGCTTGCAAAACTTCTGTAAGTTCTGTTGTGAAAGTTTTGCTTTCACCCAAGATATTTTATTAATTGCTTATTGCTTTGTGTTTAGCTACTTCTGCTGCAGCAGAGCAAGTACAGTGACTTGACAATACATCCACAACATGCTGCTGTGAGCATTTAAGAAATACTGCTGCTGCACGTACAACCTACATGAAATAAT
>JAUMHR010000052.1:14820656-14863356 GCA_032361145.1 Enteromius fasciolatus
AGTAGGCCTATCACCATCCTAAGAACAGCGCTTCACACCATCAGAGCCGATGGCAGTGTGTGTGTGTGTGTGTGTGTACTCGTACGTATCTTGATTCTGCTTTTAATCAGAACCAAACAGACGAACCAATCTCGGCTCATCAGCATCATTATGCTCCTAACAAGAGTTATTGATGTGAACTGCCAATCTATGCTGCATTATGCTTGTTAAAGTGGATGCTTGTTGTGGAAGTAGTTACACAATAGACTGCTGATCTAGCTACGTCTGGAAGTAGTATGTCCTCACAGCTGCCTGTATATGTATAATGTGGCCATTACTAAGTTTAAACAACTCAAAAGGTTCATCACTGGTTCTAAATCTCTGTTTGTTTGCAAAGCGTTTTCCTATTTTCTGCATAAGGCAACTTTAGCTGTTGATTGACGTACATTCGTTCTTCTTGTCACTCAAATCAATCCACTGATCAGTGTTGGAGGGTTGGGTGCAGCTGAGGCGTTGCATCTCTTTCTAAACCTCATTTATCTTTGTCACACAAATACATGTCTATCTCTCGTATACAAACACACACACTAACCTTGAAGTCTGAAAAACTCTAATTGTCTGCACCGCTAGATTTTTTTCAGTCGCTGGGCAGACTGATGTATTGTGTCGTTGTGAGGATGTTCTTTGTGCACTCATTTCAATCATCATAACCATAGAGTAACTGTAGGGGAATAGGTTCATGTCTCATTGATTTATTGTAGAAATGAAAAGGATCATTCACATGAAAATTTAAATTTTGTCCCATCATTATGCATCATTAGCTTTAAACCCGTATGACTTTCTTTCTTCTGTGGAGAACAAAAGAAGATATTTTGAAGAACGTGTTTGTCCAAAACAACACTGGACACCACTGACTTTTATCATACTGCCAAAAACTGTGTTTTTGAAAAAAGTACCGCTTTGGAGCCATTTTATTGTGTTAAATGATCTTGAATTCACCAGCCTTTACTCCTTTTGTGGGGGGAAAAAACACTAAAATACAATTTATTTTTTTCTCAAAGCTGATTAAAGGCTCGTAAATTCTAGAATGTAAATGGATATTTTACACAGTAAAATTATTATAAATACATGTAGAAATTAAGTTTGTGTGTCTGTATGTGATGATCCTTATATTACCTGAACCTACATTTTCTATCTTTCTAAGTGATGTGACAATACATTATTTGAAGTTGATGAGGGAGTTCCAGTATGTTTGTTGTACCTTTTAAGCAGAGTTTTGTTATCTAATGCATTAAAGGGGTTCCTTTTCTCTTCAGAAGCTGTGCAGCGTCTTCGTCCTCTTTCTAATCACTGATGATATTAACGTGTCAAAAACAGTACAAGAAGGGTCTCTTACTACAGTTAGGGAACACCTCCATATCGCCCCCTATTGGCTATTTGTAGTAATATGAACGCAAAGTAAGTATATTACAGCTCCCATTGTATTGGTCCCTTCATCTGTCACACAGAGCATGGTGCTCAGAGCCATTTTATACAATGTCAGACTCAATTACAGTTTTGGTTAAAAAAGACTCTGCTCAGCACCTCTTCACCCAAATCCTTGCCCCACCCCCACCGCTGCCTTTATACATGATATACATCAGGCTTTAACTCATATTCTGGCCCTTCTTGGTCTCATTTGCTGACTTTTTAACATTTCTGTGGGACGCATGGTCAGTTATACAAATACTCAACATTCAGAGTCAGAACTGTCTTTTATTGCTATATGTTCACATTCAGGACCCAGCAAGTGAAGCATATAGATGTATGTCACGATATGATATATGATATGGCATAAAACATTTCGGTTTGAATGGATTGAATGCTTTTGGCTTACATCAAAGATTAAGCGGCAAATATCATTGCCTATTGCTTGGCAAGGATTTTGTTGTTAAATAAGACTCTTAAAATAGTTTTGGGATCAGAAACCCGCTTAGGAACTTTCGATTCATCATAATCCAAGCAATGTTACTCAAGATGGTTGTTTCCTTTCAAAACATGCTAAGTAATGGTGTTGTGATGTGGAGGCTTTTTTTGAGGTAAATGTGTTTCAAAGGAAGTCATTATATATTTCTTGAACATCAAAGTGTCAGTGGGACAGGGAGATAAATTGTAATTGGCCGGTTCAGGTCATGCTCAATGCCAGGGTTGCCTAGAGACAGGAAACGCTTGATTCTAATTGGGTTGTCTGTCTGATGCTGCTTGCCGGTGTCCTGTCCTGCATCACAGCACACGTTATTTCAGGCTGACACCAAAAGATCAGAATGACCCTCAAGTCTAGTAAGCAGATGGACAACAGGAATTATTACTGGAAGTTCCTGGTATGGTGCTGGATGAAAGCGCTCAGGGAATGTCCTGAGATGGGATTCTCATCACATAATCCAATTTGAAACACAATAAACAAACAAACATTTAGTGAAATACCCACTTCAATGCATTGGTGGCATTTTTTCTAGTTCCACTAAATAAAAATATTAAATGTCGCCTTTATTATTTCTGGGTTGAGTTAATGTTGTATTTACTGATATTTTTTTGCCATTTAAAATTCAAATATAAATATGCTCTTTGCAACTTCAGCTCTCTTATATCACGATAAAAACCTAACCTAACTTTATTGTCCTTTACTTCTGTTTTCTCTCGGATCTCATGTCCTAAAATCCCATTTTCTTCAAATCACACAGACAGTTTTGCAGTATATATAGGACCTATATTTATAAATGTAAATATTTATTTAAATATAGGATTTTATATTTATACAATAAATCTGACAAAAGTATATTTTAAAATATCCAAGAAGAAATGGAAAATCTTTTTATACATCCTGGGGATTTATGGAGCTTTAATAGGACTGTAAAAGTTCATATTTTGTTAGAATAGCAGTAAAATGCCAAGCAACATGGCTTATAAATATTTAGTACTGAATTATGTTATATATATATACATCCATGTTTAATCCAAGGAAATGATCACAGCTATGCTGAGATAATATAATACTGTAATGTTTGGGAAATAGTGGCCTGCAGTTTTGGCAGCACTACAAACAAGTTGTATATGTGTCTTGTACAGAACATGGCAACAGTTTAACAGTATATTAACTTTTTATGAAATGTAACAGCGCAGCACATAAAATGAGGATTTAGCTTTACAGTATGTCTTCATAAAGTTTTGTTGTCCCCTTTCCACATGGACCCTGAAATAAACAACCAGAAATTAAATAAAAATGCATGTATTTTGCTTGCTAGCTTAAAAAAAATAAATCTGATAATTTGAGATTTTAAACTTTTATTGTTATACTTATGGACAGAAAACCATTGATGTGAAGTGCCTTGCACTTATTTCATTCTTGGATCAGCTCGGCCATAGAGACCTTCGCTGCATGTGCAAAATGTGTAACTACAACAACAAAAAGAATATACAAAAAATTAAAAATGAATACAGAGAGCAAAAAAAAACATTGACTCTTCAGAACATGGCATATTTTTGTTTATTGTAATTACAAACGCTGAGGGCAGCATGAAATACTAAAGTTAAGAAATCTGTGTTTTGCTCTTCACTTTAGACATATATATATATATATTACAACAGCACTGTAGTGGAGAAAAATTCAACACATTTGTGAGTGGTGAGTGTTAGTCTGCGCCGGGTCTTCAGTTCTAATGTGGCAAGTCGGTGAGGTTTTATGCACCTTCCTGTCATTTATGCTGGAGCGACGCAGTCCAAGGATGTGGCGGGTCTCACACGGCTCTGTTTGACTTCATGGGGATGAAGTTGGAAAACCTTAGTCAAGACCAAAAATACAAATAATTCATTTAGTGTGATTATATGCGTTCTTCTACACCTCTGCGTTTCACATTCATGCTGTACACTCACGCCTGTCTGTTTTCTTTGTGATCTTTGTCTTTGTGATGCCGGGCTTCACATTTATGCTAAGATTGGTAGAAGTGCTTTAAATCACCCCACCCCCTTCCAGTCAGACAGAGTTACAGTCATAAAGATAAAGGTTGAGGTGCTTTCCCACCTGAGCAGTCATACAGATCAAAACACCTGCCAACATGATCCATATTGTTACGTATTAGGACGTCATTTAGCAGAAGTATGATTAAAAGGTTCCTTATGGTTTAGCTGCTTCAATTTGTCATTAATATTCTTGATAACTTGATGCTTAATGTTTCTGCACTCTGCATTTGCTCAAGTTGCATCACTGAGAAAAGTATACACATGCTTCCATGAATTTATTAAAGTGCTTGTGCTTACAAGCTGTATAAAGTACATACAGAAGTCATTTTTATTGTCTTCTGTAAAATGTGGGTAAGTAATCACGTTTTTTTGTTTTTTTGGTTGATGGTTGCATGTTATGGTTTCAGCTTGTTTGTATTAGGTTTGTGTTAACATAATCTTATGATTACAGCTGAGATTGATTTAGGTGTGAAATCAGCGAACACAAAGATACGGTGAAAGCCAAAATGAGAATATTTCAATACAATCTCTCCAAATGTGTATCAGATTTTATGTCTAAAACTTTCAACTGTTTCAATGATGTCTGGTGTTTTTTCGTCTGCTGTAGACTATAAAAAGTGTTGTCTTTGTTTGCCGTAGACTGCATGAGGGAGCGAGAAAATCAATTAAATAGAAAACGGAGAAACAAAATCGTACCGCCTCTCAACCTGGTGCAAGCTTTGCAAGCATGTGTCATGTTTCTGTCTGCTGAGCTTCTGCCACATGCTAAACAACGGTGGATATGAAGAGAGCCATGAGTATAAGACGTTTAGAGTCACAGAGAAGGAGCATTAGATGGTTTAACAGGCACTCAATGCTGTATTGCTGTAGGTTAACAGTAGAACTGAGGTCTAAAGTGGAGTTTTTCCAGGACACACCTGGAAAGGCTGGTGCAGGTTTGTCTATCTGTCTATACAGTAATCCCCCCCTGCTTGTTCTGGGAAAATTCCACAGATCTGAACCACACCTTTCAAATGCTTCTAATATGATTCTCATCTACAGGAAACTATTATTTGAACAGACTCTACCTCGATTAAGCTGACCTGCTAATCTCCAAAAGTAATGTTTAACTAATGAATAAAACCATCAGTTTCTATACCTAGAGGTGCTTTTCTAAAGATTCTCGCTTTTTTTCAAGGATAGCTGAGAAAGTTGATGCTGGCTTCCGTAAAACTGACAAATGCCTTTGCTATGTATGGTTATTAGTTAGAAATGAATCTGAGCCTTGCACAAATACCTAATATAGAACATACAGAAACATGTCTGAACCATAAACATCTCTTGAAGCTAGTTTGTCTGGAGTTTATTAAGATCCATAAATAGATTTAGGAAGCTGATTTTGCTTTTGAAGCGACCACAAGACATCAGAGCTTTAGAGCCTGTAAAACAAGGTGAGGATGTTAAATAAGCCCACAGACGCAGTTCTGGACTTTCTCAACCATTTGTTTTAGGCTATTCTTGGGATTTAGAGCTTGCTTTTTCTTATTTGCTTTCTTCTTTTCAACATATCTACATATCACATAAGTAAGGGATAATGTATAGTCATCCCACCAAGTACTATTGAGTGATCAGGGCTCTGATTTAAGAAACTAACTAAATAAATAAAACGTGAAACTGTTCTGTAGCAAACTGGTTGCTTGGGACAGAAATCAGTTTAGTAGTAATTATACAAAACAAAATGAAATAAAAAGCAGAAAAGTGTCCCAGAGAGTCATGTAATTAATGACAACAACAGGTGCTCAGCGCAAAAGACACCAGAATCTTTGACAAGGGTTTAAACATACAGCTTATACTCTGATTAAATGTAATGCTGATTCAGTGCTAGACACAAACCATCTGGGTCAGATCACTAGGACTCTTGAAGAGGTGTGTCTTGAGACTTGAGAGATGGCAGGACTCTGGATTAGTGGAGGTAGTCCATCATAACATCGTTTGTTGTTTACATATAATCCTCACCTCAAAGCCAGTGCTTCATCTGCACACCTTTTCCTCTTCTCTTCATTTCAGGCTTTGCTTCTTTCCTCTGCCCTCAATCGCAAAACTCTGGCGACTGGAATGAGGTCATTATCCAAGGCTGTGATGAGGAACTGCTGCATTCCCTCCCTCTCTCCCTCTCCCTCTCTCTTCTTCAGCAGCAGTAGTCTTTGGGATCATTCTGCTCCACTCCTGATCTTTGATGACGTTACAACACTCATCCTTATCTATCACCTCAGAAGCTGAAGCATGCAGACACATGTAGTTAACAATTAATTTTACAATCGATATGAAGAATATTGGCTGTAATGTTGTTTGGTGAGCAACATCCTGGAACCTGTCCAGGAGAATTTTAAGTGTGGGAATGTTTTGAAATAACTGTTCTCCATTTCTTGCGGAATGTCTCTGAACACTTCGGGAGAAAGGTAGCACTTCTCCTGGTGCAATGGTGACTTGCGTGGCTACTAGACTGGGAGTGGGTGTTTAATGATGCTTTCACTTTTCAGTGGTTATTGTGGTCAACCGTGTTGAACGTTGACTACATTTCCAGAGAAATTACTGTTGCTCCAGGTGATATGGCACAGGCCACAAGCACCCCGAGTTCATTAAATAGATACTATCTCTGTCCTCAGGTCAAATGGCAATCGAACAAAGCATGCTGCAGCAGATGGTTTACTCTCATGTGCTTACTCATTTGTATCCTGAACTTTTCCATAGCACTGCGATAATATTTTCTCCCGCTGTCCATCACCATTTTACAGTTTTGGTGTCTTCGGCATCTCTTTTTCCAGGAGTGTTAATAAATATGGGACCGCTTATAGTATAGAAAACAGCAAAAGGTTGAACCTTGCTACCACTAGTCATTATTGTATTGTAGTATTATATAATGGCTGATGACGACTAAATTGGTTTTCTCAGCCTCCACAATGGCATTTTTAATGGAACTGAGTGGAATGTGTTAAGTCAATATAAGAATGCTATTGATAACATGCATCGTTTTAGGGTTTATCAAATACTCTTAGTGCTCACCGGCCCCCTTCGCCCCCTAAATCTCTGTTCGGATTGAAAACGGCACATATTTGCGCATCTCTAAGACTCTCCTCTCCCTCCCGCTGTGTTGGGTTGACCTGGGGCTTGGCTGTCTTGCCTTGGCCTTGAGAGGACTGAGGCTGTGTTTAAGTAGAGGGAGCGGCCGAGCGAGGCAAATAAAAAACTCTTTACACACTCCGAGACGGAGCTGAGCTGGAACCTCAGGTACGCGATTGTGAAATTCCCCACGTTCCACTCCCTGCAGTCCACAACAACACAAAGAGCTGCCCGAGTTCCTCCACAGAGTGCTTGCCCTTAAGACCGTTTGGCTGTACACTGACTGCTTAGAGTCATTCTCAAAGGATTAGTCAGTTGGGGTGGCACATGATCTTGAATGAGTCCCAGAATTATACGACACTGTTTGTTTGTAGAGCTTATTCATGCTACACATACAGTTACATGAGTGCATGGCCTGAAATAGGATGTCTGGGTAATCATGAAGTCTGAGAAAAAGCAATATCAGTGATGTCTTAATTGAAAATCATGCCCCACATCTGTGTCTCCTCTGTTTTCTTGTAGTCGTTCTCACTTACCAAAACCAAGTTCCAGTTCATAACATGTTCATCACAGCATCAAGAAAACCTTAGTATACTCTTCGACACGGTTCAATTCTTCTAGACCATTTGAGTGACTATTTACTAGAAGCAGCAATTGAACTACCTCTGCCTATTTGGAGCATATAAAGTTATTTCATAAAAGATTAACTAAACGATTTGGAGAAAAGGTGCACTCTGCCTTTACCCTGAGAATTGATATAATGTGGAATTTTAGTAACCAGTTCAGCTACGTCAAAAATGATGAGAATTTTTGTGTTGTTTTGGGGAAACATAAACCTTTGTGATGCATATTAAACCAATTTACTCCTGAATTGGCATTATTTAATGGCTTTTGTGAAATGTCTGCTGTCAGAAAATTGCACACTCCAAACCAATTGAACAACAAATCACCTGTGTCATGCTCAATTGAACAAAACCTTCAGCAGGGGCCCTGCACTTCTTAATGTATTTCTCAAGACAAGCAGCCACCATCTTTGATAGAGCCGTCTGGAAAATGTGTGAAAACAAGAGAAAATAAGACAATGAAACACATACCTTACCCGCTGCTATGGGCCAGGGAACACAGTGGTTACCATGGCTTAATCTGTCACTGAAGTGGACTTTAAGGGGTGACAGGGTTTTTGCAGGCTGATCTTTCTCCCAAACAGACAGCTTAGCATTTGTGTGCACAGGAAGAGCCCTTTCCAATATCACAAATAAGCTGTGTTGGGCAGAAGAGCCAACTTAATCTCTGTCTCCTACTCTCTCAATCTCTACGACCAATGGAATCGCAGCTGATAAGTGGGAGAAATATTTCATTTTATTCTTAAAAAAAAAAAAAAACATTCCAGGCTGATACTTCAAAGAAAATTAAATTGTGTAAATTGTTTAGAAATTAACCCTTTCACTTTAAAATCCTTAGCAAAATGATGCTGATATCACAACGGTGCACAAAGTATAATAAATATTAGGCAGATTATAAACCAAACTATTGGACAAGCCGTTATTAACCTGATACGTTTTTGATTATAGAGATAAAAAGAAAAGGTGAAAAAGTTTGCATCAAATTGAAACGTTTGCGTGTTTGCCTTGTTTTGGACCGTATTTAGAATCGCTTTGTTTGTGGTTATTTTATGATTTATTCAGATTTGTATGCACTGATTGTGAACTTTTAACGAAAGTCGCGCAATTTATTCACCCTTACGTGCACCTTAAGCAGGACCATAAATACAGACAAAATGACTCGGTCCATTAGCGGGTCACATACGGATGGGGCTGAACACACATGCATGTCGCAGCCTCGCAGACAGCAGCGGGGGGAAACTGATGCGTTCACATCTCACCGTGTCCCTCCCCTGAAACCCACCTTCTTGAAAGGTTTTTGCGCGTCTGTTTTGTGGGATAACATCAGAAGGGTTCGTCCCGTCGAGCCAATCAGGTCCCTCCCTACCTCAGATCGCAGCTATAATACATAGGAGTAAAGAGGCTTCTCGCATAAGTGGCTGTGGCTTCAACTACCGTTGTGATTTCGAGGTCGGTCTTACCTTTCCGTTCCACGCCGCAACCCGATGCGTTATCAGACGCACATTTCCGCACCTGTCACGGTAGGGCTCGGCGCCGAGGGACACGCGTGAGCTGAGGAGACGGCAAGGACATCGCCGGAGATCCGCGCAGCGAGAACGAGAAATCCTGCTAGACACACCGCGCAGGGCGCTCTAGAACACCGCAGCGAGATTCACCGTGCGGCAAAATGCGGCTTATGTCGAGAGTGCTGCTGGTGTCTCTTCTCAGTCTGTCCTTGGTGGTGTCCGGACTGGCCTGCGGTCCTGGCAGAGGCTACGGCAGAAGAAGGCATCCCAAGAAGCTGACACCTCTCGCCTACAAGCAGTTTATACCTAATGTCGCGGAGAAGACCTTAGGGGCCAGCGGCAGATACGAGGGCAAGATCACGCGCAATTCGGAGAGATTTAAAGAACTTACTCCAAATTACAATCCCGACATTATCTTTAAGGATGAGGAGAACACTGGCGCGGACAGACTCATGACACAGGTAATTCCCTTCCCTTCAGAAATCGCACCGGTGCTTGTTTGAGAGTCCGAGCTTCGGAAAGTAGCTACAGTTCGTGCAGGGATTGTGAATTAGTCTCACGGCATGCATGGATCTCTCTAATGAAGCTGTGCGAGGGAAATGCCATCAAGGGAGCACCGGCTGGTCGCCTCCTTGCTCACCCACATTGTGGAAGGTTGCGTAAAATATTTATACGCTTCTCTGTTTCTATGTATCATTTTTTGTCTGCCTACATCGGGCGTGCGTTGTGTGTTATAAAACGTGGAGATCCTGCTAGGTAGGTACGGCACCTGATCCGAGGGGGCTGTGATGGTCAGAATATGTCAGTCTTATGACAGCTAAATATAGAGCGAAATTTAGCATACACGTTCAAGGGATCGCTTAGTCAGACCGCAGCCCAGCCGCTCTCAGACGCTGCTTATCAGGGCATGAAAATATTGACGTTTCTCGAAAGATGCTCTTCAATTTGTTTCTGCTTATTAATTGACCAGGACGCTACCACTTAGTGACAGATTAGAATCAGACACAATGGACAGTGTGTGTTCAGTCCTCTTTTTTCGCTATTCCTCAGGAGCTCAGTGCTGATTTGTTGTACAACTGACCGATATATAAGCTACAGCAGGCGACACACAAGCTGAAATAAGTTTTATGCGGTACACTCCAGGAGTAGACTAATACAGCATTATTTTAATTGCAGTATGCGCTGTTATTTTGGTAAATGAGTAAATTTACTATATGTAAATAATAACTAGATGCGGGGAACCGTTTCCTTAATTGTTTTATTATTTTATTAGTAAGACTTAGGTTTATTTATTTAATGTCTTATGTTAGAGTTGTGTGTTAAAAAGGATATACATTTAACATTTACTCACACAACTCCATCTGTTATCTTTTTTTCTGTCATTGTAGCCCTATTTAATTTATTTTGGAAGAAAAGCTAGGCCTCTGGAAAAAAGTCAGACAGCTTCGGGAATAGGCTGTCTGTCCCCAACATGGCTTTCCACTCTCGTCGCATTAGCAGGGATCATTTGAACTTCTGACCCTTTGCAATGCAAAGAAACAATAACATTGCTGCTTAGTAAATGCATCGAAAACATTTTTTTCTCTACTATTACTATTCAGGATTGCTACCGTGTGATTTATGAAGCTATTAGTTTGAGTTTAATATCTTTATTGGTCTATTTCGGACGTGTCTCTGCGGAAAAGCTACTCGGTTCAAAGTCTGAGTCAGGACTAGTTATCGCTTGGACGAGGTTTGGTGAAACATTGAACGTCAACCGAAGTGGATTTACACGCGCCGCGCAGGTGCATTATAAAGTTCCCCCTTCCCTGGTCCTTAAAAAAAGATGAAACCCCTGTCTGGTGAGAGTTTCTCAGATGTATATCATACTCTACTTAAGGTGAATGTGATTATAAGTGTGCGATGACCCGCGGGCACACACGCTGCCGTTAAAATAGGAAAGCTACCCTTGCAGTCTTGTAACTTCAAATGAACGTCTCAGTCTTTCAAGGGGAGTTAACGAGGTGTCATGTTAACAAATGTTTTGGAGAAGCGCACCCGAGTGTAAGAGATGGTTTGTTGGTTGAACACGCTGTGTAATCAATTGGACTTAACGGTGCTGCTCGCCAAATTAGGCGCAACTGTGAGAGCATCCAGGAGGCTGTTTGCTCTGACAGGTAGCTGATAAGTGTTTCCTCTAAAACAGTTCATTTCGGAGGAGATTAGTAGCTGACTGTGACTAGGCGGCTTGTTGAACAAACCTCGTGTGGAGCACAAAGCGGCGGCACAGGGGTTCCCGCTGCGCTTCATGGTGGGTGAACAGAATTTGGCTTGATTTGCGGCACACGACCCAATGAATTAATAAAGAGTTTAGGCTTCACGGCTCTTGAATCCCCAGTAGTTTAGCTCAGAATGTGCTAGGTTGTGTCTTTCGTTGACTCGTTTGTATTTTCTTCTTTCATTCTAGTGCCACTAGTGCTGTAGAGCTAATAGACAGCAGATTTGAAGTATAATCACTATATCCATTTGATTTCTATTAGGGTAAAGTACCATTCTGTCATTTTCCAGACCACAGATATTCAACACATCATCAGTATCTCAGTTTGAAAATAATGCATGTAGCCTCATATAAGAGGACGCTTGTGTGAATCGTTTTTGAAGGTTTGACAGATCCTAAGACATGGTTTGTTCAGTAGAGACTAGAGACATAGTTGAGCGAATCGAAGCATTTTAGATTTTATAAATGAGTATACTTCTTTTTTTTTTTTTATTTATGATGGAATATCATTCAGTGTAATTAGGGGCATGTGGCCTTCACTGCCTTCAAAATGAGAGAGTCAAGCAAATCAGCAGAAAGTGAGGCAATAGTAGTCTGGTGTAGGATGTTATAGGCTAAGAATGGTGTGTGTGTGTGTGTGTGTGTGTGCACTTATGAGGGGGGAGAGAAAGAGGGAGAGAGCAAGCAAGTCAAAGCTAGGAGGGTACGTGTGTGAATTATTGCAGGTATTAATTTGGCTTAGTGTCACAGTTTGCAAGCATATTTTGAATAGATTTTATATAACCTCTGAAAGACCGTCAGTTAAGCAATCACATCACGTCCCTTGAGCAAACCTGTGCTGCAAGAATAATGAGTAGTTGCTTCTCCTTTTGGACGCAGTGAAAGAGTCTTTTGTGGTGTTTTATTTGACATATTGGTTAAGTGTTGGGAAGAGTTGTCCTGGAGAAGGCCAAGCATCTCAACACAAGTCCCGGGAAAAGTTGGTGGGTGCACCACCCGAACATGATCTAATATACCTGGACCTCGGCAAAGGCCACTGCTCTAAACCTTAAGGTTATAGTAAAAAAACACTATAACTCAAACATCCCATTTCAGTATTGTTTTCTAATTTTTGAGCTAGCGTGTGTTTTGGCCTTTGAAAAAGAAGAGGCCTCGATGCAGTCACACCTATCCCTGGTTGGATCTATATGTTTTAGATCAGTGAAGCGAATGCAATAACTTATCAATTTTTCATTAAGCTCTTTGGGCAGAATATCCTTGCATGCAAGGCTGAATTATTTCCAGTGTAAATACAGGTTTCTTGTACAGTCGGCTTATTTGTCTAGACGTATTCATTGGGATATTACAGAATTATTGTCAGTAAATGATGTCTGGAGACCTGTGATCCTTGAGAAGGTTAGAGAAAATCATATGATACTACAGAACCAGCTTATGTCTTTAAATAAATGAGCCCTGTTGGTTTATTTAGGGGATGCAAACAGCTTTTATGTAAGCTATGCTATTATTTTGCGAGATTCAGAACATTGTTTATAAAAACATGCTTATGGCAACACGGATGAATGAATAGAAATGGATTAAAACTCAGTTAATTACCTGTTTTTTCCTGTTCTCTCTTAACTCTATTAGAGATGCAAAGACAAGCTGAACTCACTGGCCATCTCTGTAATGAACCAGTGGCCAGGGGTTAAGCTGCGTGTGACAGAGGGCTGGGATGAGGACGGTCACCATTTTGAAGAATCACTCCACTACGAGGGAAGAGCTGTTGATATCACCACCTCTGATCGAGACAAGAGCAAATATGGGACACTCTCCCGGTTGGCTGTGGAAGCTGGATTTGACTGGGTCTATTACGAGTCCAAAGCCCACATCCATTGCTCTGTTAAAGCAGGTAAGACCATGGCAGTTTGATTGGAACGACAAAATAAAGTAGTAATGTTTTACACTTGATTTCATGTGGGGTTAACATTGCTTTCAAATACTGATACAGTAAAAAAAAAAAGTTATGTATTACTGGTAGTGTACTGTATTAGTGTAATAAAAAAATAACACCTGCCAAAGGATTTATTATTTCTAACAAATACTATTCTAATTAATAAATCTACTGTATATTTTAGGATTCATAAATAATGATCAAGTGATAAGCAAACAAAGCCTATAAATTGTTTTAAGGCTATTCCTCTCTAATACCTGTTTTTAAACCTTTATGAAATTCCTAGGACAGATAACGCTGTGTTAAACACAGAAAGACTTGCCAGCCAATATATGAAGTGATCTTACATCGCCCCACTCTGACTCTTTGAAGGAAGCGCTTATCAAGTCATCACAAGCTCACTCACTGCAACTGAACACACAAACATTTTACTACAGATCTGTGAAAACAAATTGAGGATAGCATTTTTACACGCGCGCTTGAGCGAAGACGATGCTTTTCCGATGTTGTTTTATTTAGTTTAACATTGATCGAAACTAATTTTTCAGGAGCAAAGCCTCATAAGCGTTCACCAAATCTTATCATTTAAATTCTAAACACATTTACAGATACATTACAGGCTTTGAACAGAGCCGGGTCGATCTCGCTCGCGCAAATCTGTTTCTCAATTGTCACCATCTTATTTCATGCCCTAGAATCTTATGAGAGGATTAGACCTTTCTATAGCTCTGTTTACCGACCCAAGAGATCGGAATGTGAAGAGATCCCACAAGGCCCGAATTATTGTCATTAAGCTTGACAACGGAGAGCAGGATGGTTTTAAAAAAATGAAAGGAAAGAAGAAGAGGGCATTGATTGACTACCGCGAACATTTCTAATTTACATTCAAATCTACACCATTAGAGCCTTGGAAAAGTGTTCGGGCTGAGTAAATACTATTTGAGCCTACTTGGGGTTTTCTCATTCTATAAGTGTGAATTGTCACATAGAAGTTTCTGCACCTGAGCAAATATGAAAGAGGCGCAAGGAAAGGCAGAAGTGTCCTTTTCCAAGAGTGCTCTGTACACAAGCTGCATTAGAATGACAATGTGCGGGCTTTATTGGTTTTTAATTAGAGCAGTCCAGACTCTTTCCTCCTTCATCTCACACAAAGACATTGTTTTTCGGGAAAGCTTTCGATTTACAGCCTAATTCCCGTTGCCACGTTTTCTTTTGTTTATTCAGTCTTTTTCTTACGTGAGGCGACTCCTTGTCAGATTTAGCTAGCTGCCTCGCGCGCGTGTTTTTCGAGCTTTTTTTATTATTATTATTTATTTATTTTATTTATTATTATTTGACTCGACAACCTCACCAATAACGACTCGACACTTTTAAAAATAAAGGCGCACCACGGTTCCATAACATTTTTTCTAAATAGTTCCATATAGAACCTTAAACGTCTGAAGAATCTTTCTTTCTCACCAAAGATTCTTTGTGGCGAAAAAAGGTTCTTCAGACTAGGAAAAGGTAAGAAAGAGATGGTCCTTTAAGATCCTTTTACTGAATGGTTCGTCTCTGGCACCGCTCTGAAGAACCTTTTCAACGCCTTCATTTTTAAGAGTGAAAATGTGCTGAATTATTTATGATGTAACTTCTTGATTTGCAGCCTAAGAAATATTGCTATTTATCTCTACAGAAAACTCGGTCGCGGCGAAATCCGGAGGCTGCTTCCCAGGCTCGGCTCTGGTCTCGCTCAGAGACGGGAGACAGAAGGCCGTGAAGGACCTGAACCCAGGTGACGAGGTGCTGGCGGCTGACGGCGATGGGAAGCTCGTGTACAGCGACTTCATCATGTTCACAGACCGAGACTCCGCGACGCGACGCGTGTTTTACGTGATAGAAACGAAAGAACCCGTTGAAAAGATCACCCTCACCGCTGCTCACCTCCTTTTTGTCCTCGACAACTCAACGGATGATGTGCACACCATGACCGCCGCGTTTGCCAGCAGTGTCAGAGCCGGACAAAAGGTGATGGTTGTTGATGATAGCGGTCAGCTTAAATCTGTCATCGTGGAGCGGATATACACCGAGGAGCACCAGGGCTCTTTCGCACCAGTGACTGCTCATGGGACCATTGTGGTCGACAGAATACTGGCGTCCTGTTACGCCGTAATAGAGGACCAAAGTCTGGCGCATTTGGCCTTCGCGCCCGTCAGGCTCTATCATAGCGTGTCATCGGCCCTCTTCCCCAAAAACTTCATCCGTCAGTCCAATGCGACTTTACAACAGGAGGGAGTCCACTGGTACTCCGAGCTTCTGTATCAAATGGCAACGTGGCTTTTGGACAGCCACGTGCTTCATCCTTTGGGGATGTCAGTAAACTCAAGCTGAAACCCTCGTATGGAAATAAAGCAAGAGAAATCACACTAATGTAGGATATAAGACAATATTAGTACAAGCAAGAGAGAAAGAGAGAGCGAGAGTGAGAGAGAAAGAGAAAGGCCCCGAGCGGAGTTGGGATATTTATTACAATGACTTTAAAAGAAATGTCATTTTCAAAGAATAAATGGAGCCTTAAAAGTTTTCTTTGCATAATTTATTCTCGCGTGAACTCTGGCTGGCGGCACACGCACGGATTCGAACGCAGTGTGGTCATCCAGCGGTGCAGAATCTATTTTTGTATATCTCATGTAAACAGGGGGGGAAGAAAAAAATGTAAGAAAAGTAAGAAAAAAGAAAGAAACTTTCACGACAGGTTGTAACATTCTGTGCATATGTGCAAATGACTGTTATATTTTAGGGGTAAGCAAACGCCGTGGGGCTCCAGAAATTATATTTTTATACACAGAATTGTACATTAGATTTTGACCGATCGTTACCTAATCACTTTTCGTTATTTGAAATAGTGTAAGATACGAGAATATATTTTAATTTAAATAGGTGCAGAGCCTTTGCAGTCTCGTGCTGTTTTCTCTTTTAGAATCCTTTATTATTTTGTCATTGCTTTGGTTGTCAGAGTGGGACAGACATATACGTGCTTTGTTCACTCTTCTCTGGTTTTATTGTTTCTTGTATTTCTTTAAGAAAATACGAAATGCACATTCTGACAATTCAGTAACGATGATAGTCCCACAGTAAAGAACAAAGGGTTTCGTTAAACAAAATAAGTAACTACTGTACATTTACTAAAATGTATTTTTCTTTTCATATTTTGTAATAGGTAAATAGTTTTATAGAAATAAAATGCAGCTGATGCACAGTTTGGATAGCATATGATTGAGTGGCCATACCAGTTAACCTACCTTTCATCAAGGCAAGGTGTCAGGAAATGTATAGAATTTATTATTTATATGTTTATTATAAATGAATGAGATAAAGAAAATATTCAAACTGCTCGTTGGTATGTTTTTGTTTCATGACTATCCTTTGAGAACGCAGACACTGAACATCTACACCTATCACTTCAATAACCCGATTTAACAGGCTATCATTATTGTTAATATTATTATGAACGTCCATAAATATTTTATTGTTATTGCTGGGGTTTAAATAGTCGGCTCTCAAGGGGTGCTGTTAAAATATTAACCTGGCTGGTAATTTTCATCGCTGTGTCATTTAACACACAGCACGAGAAAAACGATACAGCCTACAGGTTGTTTAAACGCGTATTATTAAATAGGCCTACAATTTGTGTTTTATTGTTACAATAAAAACGGTAGCTATCTGCCAGAGTCGACCAATAATGTTTCCATTTCCAGCCCACGCAAACCCTGCTACCGAGCTTGCATTAAACTCGAGCGGGAGAAACAAGAAGTCCATTCAAACAAACGCGTGGAAATGCGAAATGAAGTGAAAGCGGCTATCGGTGAGACGCGAAAAAGTCTTTGATCTGGATTTTGTATGCTTGCGAAAAGTTGTGGCCCCATGTTAAATATGAAGAGGATAGTCCTTGGCAAATAACATCTGAAAATCTCTCACGCAGATTAAAAAGGCCACTGTTTGCGCGCTTTAGACACGTTGGAAACAGCTCTGCTTATTAGATCGGCTATTCGCTGATTTCTATAGGGCTGCTGTTATTCACCGCCACGAGAACCACGTCACGTCCGCCCCACAGGTGGCGCACCAGGTGCAAGGAGAGCAAGCGAGGAAGCGCTCCGCTTCTCATCTAACGCACTACACGATGCAGAGTCAGCGCAGCAGACCCAAACTCCAAGGTTTCCCTTGGATAATTCGGAATAATATGTGGCTTCCGCATGCATGCGTGCAAACGGCAGCCATCTAATAACGAACCCATTCACAAGTCCAGGCTGATCCAACGAACATGCAATTATAAAAGTTCTCCTTTGAAATGACAAAAGCCGATCACATCCACAGTGGAGTGAATCAGTGCTGTTTTGTCAAGCTGAATGGCCAAATGATTCCAAACTTTCACAAGCACCTCGATATTATCAATATTATCAATGTGAGCTCAGCGGATAAAATGGCTATTGAGCACAGCACTGATGTCACGGCGATGCCAGAAACATCAGCACGAAGGATCAATAAATATAAAAGACGGGCTAGGTTAGTGTCTTTACCATCTTTTTGTTGCACTGACAGCATATACAACCATATCCATTTTTAGTCTTTTATGATGAATGTGTGCATGTGTGCGCAAGGACACTTTGAAGGGTGTTAACTAGTGAGTGAATGGAAGTTTGAGCTTTTGAACTCTGTTGCAACACGAATAGAAATTCCACTACCGTTTCTCGAGAAGACTTCATTGTGCTGCAGGTTTTGCTGCTTTTTTCGCGCGGTTGGCGAGGCTCACTCTCAGCCCTGACCTTGAGCATTTACACAGACACAAAAGCGACCGGGCGAAAGCATTCCTCGGAGCAGGTAAATACAACCAACTAATCCTTCAGAGGGGCCTTGTGTCTGCAGAGAGAGCAACTGTTTCAACAAACGCTCGCTGGCATTTGCAAACAAAGACGGACTGGCAAGTGTTGTGAAGCGCGAGGGAAATAAAAGCTTGCCTGTCGTTAAATTCCAATCATTCACCTTGATTGCAGAGATGTTTACCCAACAGACAACCACCTCTCCAAAACTACAATTTCAGCGAAACTTGTATTTGAAAAAATCCTATTAATCCTAACTCAGCATTTACCAATAAATCAATATCAAAATGTGTATATGTTAAGATTATTAAATCACCAACAGACCATTATTTTAAGTTAATAAATGAGTATCACGCAATAAACATCTCTCAGAAAGCAGATGCAAGGCGAGTGTCGTGCATTTATCAGTCCATAAAAACAACACAGAAGATAAAATCCAGGAAAAAGGATTTATTTCAAGTGATTATTCAGAACAAGCAGAGTCAAGGCATATCATCGGTTTCCATTTGACAAGCTCAGTGAAAGCATACTGAACAAACACCATTTGTATTCTTCCTAATTCAACATTGTGGGACAGTCTGGTGTACACATTTCAGACACATCAAAACAGTTTAATCAATACAAGATCGAGGGACAACAAAACGGTGATCAAAACAGCATAAATCACTTCCCCCAAACAATAATGATTTCTAAGTAATGTTTTCTTTTCGTCCAACAACACAACATGTGTGTATAGCTGGCAAGAGTGTACAGATCATTCTTGGGCTTTGTGCAAGTTTTTGAACTTTGGAACTCAGTAGGGTGTGGTCCCAGAGACGCAAAACTTCTACGGACGTGGGCTAATACAGAAAGGAAATCCAGAAGCAAGGTCCCCCTGCTTTAATACAGAAGGATTATGTTCACACAAACACCGCATTCAGATCAACAACCGCTTTCCCATCCAGCCTCCAAAAGAGCAAAGAAAGAGTGAGTGAGAGAGAGAGAGAGAGAGAATCAACATCAATGAAAAGAAAAAGAGTGAGAAAGAGAGAAAAAACAAGAAAGAAGGGATATCTGGCAGCACTTAAAGTGAAGAGCACCTGTTGAGAAATTGAGACAAGTTAGCATCATCTGGAGGCAGCTCTACTGTAGACAGACACAACATTATCAGAAGGAGGGTTTTTCACATCAGCTCAGTTTTCATCTCATTTGTGTATATGCAGTGGTTTTCAAAAGCACGGTTTATTTCATGGGAGTGCAACGATCAGTCAGGCTACTTCATGAAACGGTAAAGCTATGCAGAACATGTTTCTGAGGAGCTCAACACTGAACGCCACAGTCCTGAGCTGTCAATCATTACACGGAGACACAAATCTAACATAAACGCACAAAAACTAAACAACCAAGGTTTGCTTGGAAGCCATAAACCTGGCAGTTTAACCATGTAAAATTAATTCTGCACCCGATCAAGAGCGATGACAAAGACCCAATCAATCTGAAAAAGCAATCTGCCATTTGTTTTATATATATATATATATAATGTTAGTATAGCACTTTTCTGTCCTTGTTACTAATGATACCTGCAATGGTTGTTTGCTAATGTGAGCATGTAAGACTAAAACCAGGCCATAGTTGTTTTAACATACGTGCTATGAACTTTGCAAAGAATCTGTCTACTCTGTATCACACCACAGAATGACTCCAACATAACATCTGCTACTACAACACCAAAATAATACGCTTCTACGCAATCTGTACATTTCTAAACTGAGCTTTTGAAAACCAATGCCATCTTAGAATGAAAAAGGGACAGGAGCATTTGCTTTATGAAAAACCCTCCTTTCTGTGCTCCTGGAAGCTCTGTCCTGAAAAAGAGAAAAAATGGTTTAATTACAAGTTAGCTGCCAACGGGAAGCAGCGCATTGTGTTTGACGCTTAAAACAGTGAGTAAAACAGGCAAAGTGATTATACAAAACATGCACCACAGTTTAAAAGTCTCAACATTTTTCCCCTGTAATGATGGGGAGCCACATCTACCATTATAAGAAATTAATCGAGTCTAAATCTGAAGCAATAGGGCTATTTGTAGAAACTGGACAATTGCTCCACTGCAGCAGGATCCTTGGTTTAAAAAAAAAAAACTTAATGAATAAATAAATAAATAAAATAAAAAAATACACTTGCAATTGACAGGGAGAAAAAAAAAAAACGAAACAAAACAAGATCCAACAAAAAAAAAAGGTAACCCTTTAGCCTGCTCTTGATTCTATCACATAATAGCTCTTGCATTATTTTGAACTATACAGCTTGTGAAAAATATCTGCCAAAAACAGACAAAACTTCATTGAGTCACACGCGTGATTACAGTTCAGAAAGGGACCGTTTCCCTGAAGATATTCTACACTTACAAAGAAGTTACTGAAAGTTTCAATATGAATCAGTTTTTCTCTCTTATAAGACTGTTTAGAACATTAAGCATCTTATAAGATTTATACCTAGAACCTTCCCTCATTTTAAATCCATAGGATTAACTCGTTTTACATAAATACATTCAATCGTGTGCATCTGCAACTTAAACCCAATCTGTGCCCTACACCATTTTTAAACAGAGCATGTCTAGAAAACTCAAAGTGAACAAAAACAAAATGAAAAAAGCTTGTATTTTGAAGTGGATCCATAGGTGCTTTATAACATTAATCAGAATCTTACCCATCATATGCATTTCTGTGATCCCTAGAAACTCATGGAGCAAATTATTAATACAGACATATGGACAAATAATATACGGTGATTAAACACACCCAACTATTATATTATTATAGAAGATGGCATATCACAAGTGCATCTTAAAACATGAGGGTGCTGAAGGGTAGCAGCTTTACAAATTAACTTCACACACAAAACCCCTCAGAGGTTTATATTGACCCGACTTGAGAAAAACTGCGGCATCTTGATCGGAAACAAAATCTTTTCCCCTTAAATCAGTTTGTGAGGTCGGCAACAGAGAAACATTAAGGAGGACGGAGGACGTCGGGGAAATGAGTATGTTGTGTTCAGAATAATATGCAAGAATCTTCAAACACAAAACAACATCAGACAACAGTTAATGGTGATCAAGACAGCTGGCTTCACATAACCGTATTTACATGGTATATATGTGACCATCTTTTATTTTTCATCTTTAAAATACCCTCAAATAATAAGCTCTAAGTTCTCCAATAACAAAACGGTTGTAAAATGACCAAGGAATACTTTTTCATACTGATATATAAAAACAAAACCGACAAAAGAAATTCACCAGTCACGTACTAAGTAGGTATTTTCAAACCATTTCAAACATGGAAAGATTTCAAGATGAGAAAACAACAAACTTGACATCTTCATATACATTTCGGGTTTTTTTTTTTTTTTTTTTTCATTATACACAAGAAACTGACCACTGATAACAGTTGCTCCCAAATCCTTTGAAATCGCTGACCTGGATGCGTTCATATCTACAGACGTGTTTCATTTGATTGAAATGGCTCAAACATAATTTGATGTAGTTATAGTGTTGTATTTTCTAAAACTGATACATTTTGGATACTATAACGAGACTTGTAGTGTATAATGTAAAGTGGTTGGGTTAAATATGAAAACTAATGCATTAGACCTAATATCAGTTCTGGGGACATAAGCTGAAGGTTTAGGTTAAGCTGTGCAATTAGACATGACCGAGCACTTTGCTTGTACACTACTGTTATGATTAATATAAATACTAATGATAATATAACAAAAATCTGAGGTGTGAAATACTCATGATTGAAGCCATGAGATCATTTTGAGTGCAGTTATTTACTAGACACTGAAAATATATGGGATTTGTATGGGGGGGGGGAAACACCTTCCAAACATCTAAACAACTTGGGTAACAACTTGGAAAAAATAAAGCGGAAAATGCAAATAACAGCTGATCTTGACCAGTCCTTCTCTCAAACAACTCACATTCCGTAACTTCAAAATGAACAGAGCCAAAGTTATAAGCATATAATTACAAACAATCCTAAATCTCTCGCTTCACAAACAAATAACCAAGCTGTTGTTGTAAACAGGACAGTTCCAACTCATCTAGAGCTCTAGACATCTCGCTTCTTACACTAAAATCCTATGGAATCATCACACAGGCCATGATTCAGTCGCCCTCTTCCACACACTACATGTGCTGAACCCTGAGGAAAGAAAACTAAACACGTTAAAAAGGAGCGTTAGGAGGGGGCTTTCTGGTTGCTTTGAACACTTAGAAGCCATTTCTAACAAGGATTAAAATAATCTGAATGTGCAATTCCAGCACCAAAACCTAAAACCAAAATATAAAAGCCATTTATTGTCAAATTTTGTTTTAGCTGTCTTCACGGTCACAAAGATGCACGTCGTGAACCACCAATCCAGCTCTACAGAACTAAACACTACTGCAATACAATGGACCATGAACTTAAGATCAGACAAACGCACAAAAAAACGAGACTTCCGAAAGATACGCAACTAGAAAAAAGCTCAAACCAAATATTCCCCTGAAGTTTCATAACGACAAGCATTGCTTATAGCTCTGATGTCCACATGCCCTTAACTATACCCAACACACATACCGAAGACATCTGCTGCCCTCTACAGGTGACAAAACCAACCGCAGCATTATTCAATCTGACCCGTAAACACTTGTTCAAGTCATTGATTAAGCAAGAATTTCTATTTGACCAAAAACAGATATTCAAAAGATTATCTTGAGAGCTAGAGGATGGGAGCAACTATTATCATCTGGCATAAAAACGTCCTGGTTTCATACCTTTGTTTCTCTTTTCACCTGCTGGTTCAGACCATTACTGATCCCTCCATATATAAAGGAAAGTACAGAAACAAGAGCGAGACTTCATGCCAAGGTCAATGACAATGTGAGTTCGGTGCTGTGCCGTTTCCAGCAGGACACAGCTGGTGTGTGGCTCTTTGTTTTTGATTCTTTCATGCAGTTTGTCGACAGGCCTCTCTTCCAAAGCTTTAGCCTCCTGATTGTGCGTCTGTCTTTCAGAAAAAGATGTTCTCTTCTTGCTCGCTTCTCGTCGTCTTGTCTGTCGTACTGCTTTGCTCCTCAGCCATCAATAATGGAAACATCGATGTGAGACAAATCTATCATGTGCCTATGTGATCAAGGGAACATGTGACGGACATGAGACACTCACACTGAAAGGCAAGCTTTTCTGAGGCAGCTCCGTCAAAACACAGTAGAGCTCTTGTTTGTTTTTCAGCACAATTTACAAACCATAAGCCACAATGACTCCGATCTGCTTCAGCCAATAACCCCAATATTAATATCGTTTCTATATTCAAT
Organism: Enteromius fasciolatus; assembly: GCA_032361145.1. Taxonomy (NCBI): domain Eukaryota; kingdom Metazoa; phylum Chordata; class Actinopteri; order Cypriniformes; family Cyprinidae; genus Enteromius; species Enteromius fasciolatus. The sequence continues at coordinate 14,844,243 of JAUMHR010000052.1, forward strand.
TTTATTATAGCTGAATTTTCAGCATCATTATTTCAGTCAGAACTGAATTGAATATACTGATTTTCTGTTCAAAAAAATGTTTTTATTAATATTATCATCATCATCAGTATTTTAATCAGTCAGGTAAATTTTTTCAGGGTTGTTTGATGAATAGAAAGATCCAAATATTAACATTTATCTAAAAAAAAAGCTTTTGTAACATTATAAACTATACTGATCAAAAGCTTGGTGTCAGTATAATTTTTATTGGGGGGATGTTAGAAAACAGTTCCATCTCAGATAAACGCCACACAATAAATTATTGCACATGCAAACATTAGAAATATTTCTGGAGTAATGGTTATAAAAATTTAGCTTTAAAATCACAGTAATACATTTTAAAATATTTTCAAGTAGAAAACTTTTATTTATTTATTTTTTAATGGTACAAATATTTCAAAATTGTACAGTTTTTGTTGTACTTTAGTTGAAATAATTGCAGGCTTGGAGAAAAGACCTTTGACGGGTGGCGTATATCTTCAGGTTTAATATTTGATAACTTTTTCAACACTTCAAAACTACAAGTTGTTTTAGGTATTAATGCGAATCAGACATAGGTCTGCAGGAATCCACTTATATATATTATTCTCAACAGACATGTAAAATTAATATTTTGGTGTTGGTGTGAATAGGCCTTGCTCTATAGAAATGTGTCCCAAAATGTAATTATCCATAAAACTCCAGCGACTCATTGTGTATAAACAAATAGCACAATCTAGTTTAAGATGAACTTAAAAGTGTACCTGTGAAAGCTGTGCTGAAAACTTGCTGCGTGCTGAGGATTCACAAACTTGGCAATGGCCTTCCTCTCCTCCGGTAACATTGTAAACATCTACAAAATAACCATCAATCTGTGTATAAGCAGTGTTTTATTTCATCTGAGAGATAACCTCTGTTACCTTGCACTGAAACAGTGTGACACACCTCAAGATCTGGGAGAAAAATCACACAGGAGCACAGCCCTGAACACACAGCTAGATGGCGCTATTGTAATATTTACAGGAATACTCTACACTCCTGGAGGCACTGTCAGGAAACAAATCTTTCTCTTGGAAGTCAAGGCATTTTGTGAAGGATAGTTTACAGCTAGAAATGCATTAAATGATTTTTCCCACAAAAACTATGGTCACAGGTAATTCTGTGTCTGATGCACACAGATCAAATTTGGACTGAAATAAATCCATTAGATACTTCATCTGGTTATAAGGTTATGTCTAGAATTGTGCGCACATATTAATTACCTGAGAGTTTAATTACTTCAAAACCAGCAATGAAGCTTTTCAGCTGTTCACGTAATAATAAATGATGCAGGGCATCAAACTGACTGGAACTACACAGTTCCACTTTGGTGGTTTTTTTTTTTACGTATCCTTACTATTATCAAATCAGTAATCGACACAAATCTAAGCACTTTGTAATGTGACACTTAGTATTGCATACTGTAAAATACATATACTCAAAAAAAAAAGCATTGTTTTCAGTTGGTGCCATCATAAATTTGTTAGAAGCTCAGGAGAGTCTTAACAGTTAGCAAGTGCATAATTGACACTTGCACCCCATTTGGTGCTTGATCAGTGATGTGTTTTGATGAGAAAAAGTTAAGAAAGCCTTACCTCGACAGGGCCAATGGAGTTGAGAAGGTTCATGAGCTGTTTGTTGGTTGTGGTGGTGGATAAACCTTCAATGCAGACTGTGCTTCTCTGACAATCCTGAGCTCTTGGGTCCTGCTGCATCATCACACGGCCTCTGCCACGACCTCGCGCCCGCCCCCGAACTACCACCTGTGGACATCAGGAAGAGGAATACTGACTAAAGATGGAAAGAACAAATACCAGTACACTTCACCAGTGTAGAGTGCCAACAACCTCCATGAGTAACAATCTTTAAATCATTGTTATATTCATTAGATCTTGTAGTTATTCAAGTCAGAAATTGTTCTTAGAAACAAAACATTTTAATTCAAACTCATTTCTAATGTTTATATTATCAGAGGCATTGTTAGCCATTGGTTTAACAGTATGAACAAATAGTTTCAGAATAAGGTAAAAAAAAAAATTAACTAATTTCCTCTAGCCTTTACCAGTTTTTAAATAATCTAAGCTACAGAGTAGGGCTGCATGATTTGGGGAAAATATCACATTGTGATTATTAAGGTCAAAATTGTGATTTGCGATCCGATAAACAAGTGGTTTGACTCAACTTGCTTGTTATTAAGGAAAATGCACACACAGATTACTAATAATGCTGAAATCTGTATTTCTCAACTGAGATACAGTATACAGCGCAATCTAGCTACAACTATACATTAACAATGTTTTTTAATTAAAACTAAATTGTACAAAATAAATAACAGTAACATCTTTTTATTACTGAATTAAATTACATTAAATTAATTTTAAAAAAATAGTTGACTGAGTTTTTCCCCAAACCTCAAATGTCTGTTAAATGAATAAACGCTGCCAGTATGAAAGCACAAACGGCGCGGGCTACTCCTGATCTGCATACGCACTGCTTCCACGCTGCTTCCGCGCACAGTGGAAAACCTGGGCTTACTACGCACGCGCACATCAATATTGCTTTTTTTGTTTTTTCCTCACCCTGAACAACAATATTTAATGTGTCTTCATTACTGTAAGGGTAGGTTTAGGGTTGGGGTATGTGTAGACATTAATAAAACATAATTTGACAGGTAGCAGTTTTCGTTGTTTAATTGTACTACCTACTTTTCAATGGGAGGTAGGAAAATCTGGCAGGGTAGCACAAATCGGCAGAACACCGGCGTGTTTAACGCGCCTCTTAATTCACGCGATCTTTGCATTGACTTAACATGTAAATCACTCGCGCTTAACGCTTCATTCGTGTCTGGTGTGAAGGCAAGAATGAATGTCTTGTTACGTCCACGAATGTATTTGTTTATTTAATATAAAATCGCAACATTTGCTGTAATGTAATCACATAGGCTGACATCGCGATATGATTAATCGTGCAGCACTACTACAGAGTGTTAGTTCATATAGTGAATAAATGTGTATTTACTACATCAAGACAGAGTGCGTTTTGTCTGAAGTAGGAAAGACAGTGCACCAATCTCTTCAACACTTTACTGATTAAGCCTGTGAAGAGGCTGGAGGGAAGAGACTTCTGAAAAAGGCCATCATTAAGTCACGCCTGGAGTCTGCTAGAGGCCATGTGACATAACCTGGTGAATGAAAATGTTGTGGTCTGTTGAGACTGAAGCTGAGCTCTTTGGCCTTGAAAGCAAAGCTGTGCTGGGCACAAACCAGAGAGAGATAATGCTTCAGCATAAGGCTTTCATTTTATAAGGCAATAAAGCTCCTTACTAAACTGCTTCGGATGTTAAACAAAAACATGAAAAATTATTTAGAAATGAATATGAATTGAGATTCTGAAGTTTGTGTCAAAGAGTTTGTTAATGTTTTTAAAGTTGTTCTCTTACGCTCATTAGGATCAAAAATATAAAATAAACATTTTGATGTTCTTTTTAATTGCTGATAATAAAAAGCTTTGCCAGTCATGATATCTTGAGTGTCACAAGATTCATCTGAAATTATTTTAATTGACACTATTCACATTTTTAGGGTTCTCAAAAGCAGATAATTATCATAATTGGTTAAACTTGAATAGAATTGAAAACTTGAATTTTTGAAAAAAAAAAAGAGAGAAACAACAAGAGAGATTAAAGGTAAAGAGTATTACGTTGGTCAAGACAACTACTGTTGCTACAAAACTAGCACTGGTGCTGCACCAATATACCTGAACTCTCAGCTCAGACCTACACACCCTGTGTATGAATGACAACTCACGATTCTCTCACGGACCTTTTCCTGGACTGTGCCCAGCTGGTGTGACCTGTCTATCTCAATCTGAGCCATTTTAAAATAAACACATATGAACGACTAATCTTTTTTTTTTGCAGTCACCTTAATTAATACTAGCACTCCCTATTCTATTAGTTTGGTCTACTTAGTTGTCAGACTTGTTATAGCATTTGTGCATTATTGCTTTTACTTACGTGTATACAAACACACGCACAACGAATGTTAACTTTGAAATGCTTCAAAGTCTGAAACAGTTATAAACGTTTTTATTATCATATTTTAATGCATGCTTTCTGAATAAAAGCATTAATTAATTTTTTTTAAATTACTGTGAAAATGTTATGTTTATATGTGTATATTCCATTTCATACAGTCCTTTTTATATGAAAGGGAGGCATGAAAAGGCTCAGGCTGGCTAAGTGCAGCAGGCACACTGAAAAATCCCTTATGGGTTCCCATTGCTATGAGCTAGAAGCTCTCTCACCACTCACACACACACACACCGAGTACACAATTCACTTTTGCTCCAAGCAAGACACTGGATACAATGTCAGTGAGTGATTTACAAGGCTACGGTTATATCAGTAAACAGCAGAAAGTGTTTAGAATATCTGACTCAACCTGAGAGCTCAGGCAGATGCAGCAAGACAGTCGGACTGAGACAGCGTGAGCGGCTGTGCAGGAAGGCGCTCTGCTGTGACTGACTGACACATGTTAGCACTGTATTTATCCCCTGAGAATGGACTACTGTACAGAGATAGCAGCGTGCTGAAAAGGCCAAGGGATCTTCATCTCGCCTGCTTCAGCCTGTCAATATCATCACACCTGGCACTCTGTTCCATATCATTACTGCTCCTGCTCTCCTCCAAAACAGCTACCAGTCCCCTGGGAGAAGCAGTGACACAGCTGAGCCATAGCAGGAAACCAAATCTGCCGTCTTTACTAGTGCTGAAGCATGAGGAGAGAACCACTTAGAGCAGCTATTTATGACAGGCAAAAGGAGCCTAACAAAGACTGGATTGTATATTCTGGACAACACTATACGAGGAGGAACAGAAACAGTTCTGGTCAAAAAGAATGAATATCGGGATTTTAAAGCGATTTTGCTCAAAGTAAATATATTAATTAATAACTTTCATAGGCAAATTCATTTTTCCACTTCCTGGCAAAGATGTGAGAGGTTTAAGAGCTAACAGAACAAAGAGCGAATGTATAAAATTACACGTATGTGTAGTTTTATATTTGCTCACCAATGATGTATTTATTTGATTAAAAATACAGTAAAACAATAATCCAGTTCTCAGCATCACATGATCCATTAAAAACCATACTTAATGTTGCGCTCAAGAAGCATTTCTTATAATTAAGGTTGAAAACGTGTCGCTTTTATGTACAGAACATGCAAGAGAACAGCAGCTACTGTAAGTTGTTTGTAACACTGTGACTTAGGAACAATTTAATGCATCCTTGCCAAATAATTCTTAAAAAAAATAAAGCTAACAGACCCCAAACATGGTGTTTGCTTTCACCATAATGCTTTAATTCAGATGTTCCCAACCTAGAAAGCACCATTAGTATAAGGGCTTAGTGTCAGCTGTGCAAAATGCCATTGTGCACCTGTCCAATTAAGGGCTTATGAGAGTAATCCAGATTCAATGTCATACCCGGTTCGTTTGGTTTGCCACGCCACGGACAGCCTGTTGTTGATTTTGTACACCACCAGTTGCCATGGTAACTTTCCTGATGGGACCGAGTCTCTGTTGGGGGGCAGGCCGACCAATTGGTTGCTGCTGCTGCTGTGGGGGACCAGTGTTGGGACTGGCATCTGCCTGCTGAATACAGAGCAGACACATCTTACAACCCACACAGAAAGAAAAAAGAAATCTCCAGCGGCTCACAAAAATGTTGAAGTCTGGCTGCACCTCAGTTTTTGAAGGTACTCATTACCACAACGGGATTCTTAAAGCTCACCAAATGTAAATGTGTAATCGGTTTAAATTGGAAGACAAAAAGAGTCAAAAGTGTTCAGTTATGTGATGTTCTCTGATTTCGGGATGACACGCGATCGTTTTGGGAGGATTAGAGATAGCTGAATTCATTAACCATCTTTCAGAACGGTGATGAATGCATCTCTGGGCTCAAATGCCACGTGGACCTGTCTGAGATAAACTGCCTCTGGCTCTTCCTCCAAATTCTCAGTCATTCTGTTTCCTCATCTTTACCAAACCTTTCAAGTGTCTAAGTTACGATGGCTGCTGGCAAGCTTTAGATATAGAAGGCCTTGAAAAGGGCCAGATTAAGTTGCTCACAGGACCACTAAATCTCACAAAAAGGGCTGTTGTCATATTGTATGAGATGTCCCCTATTCTCTTGACAATAGAGGGCACAAAATCAACACATTCAATGAATTGTCATCTGCCTTCTGAATATCAACAGTGGAGAGACGATATCACAACCAATCAGAGGAATGTGTTTATAATCTGATTCATAAATACAAACCTTTTTAAGATGATTAAACATACTAAGAGACTGACAGAATGTGTTTGCAGATTTAACAGACATGTCCGTTTTATTTTTAAGATCAGAGGTAAACTGTTTGTTGTTGCTTTTAGTATGGCTACAAATGATGTCACGCAATATGATACTCAAACTCACATTAGACACATTTAATAAAGCACGAATAAAGCATATGCCAGCAGATTATCCACTGGCATATAGTTTATATGCTGTTGTTCCCGCTGAAACAGTTAACCAGAAAAACATACCTTTTATCGTGTTGTGTCGTGTTGTTAGGACACGATGCATTACTGGAACACTCTGAACTATGACGTTATGTTCAATGTAAAATGTCTATTTGTTAATGTGGGATATTTAGATATCATCTGATATTTTGAAATATATGCATTTTATTTTGAACTGAAAAAGGGTTTACTTTGGGGTAAAATACACCGAAGGCGCAAAGTGGACTGTTCTTTCTTAGGATATTTCTATTGTAATAGATTTAACAACGTTTTAACTCAAGTTATTTTTAAAAGTCCCATGAGTTAACTGTCTCATGTACATTTCTGACATCTCTATTAAAACCTACAGGCTAACTGAGCGTAGCTGTCTATTTTAAAGCATAGTGTTCCTATTAAGGTATGTTCAATAAAAATGTGTCATTTAATATAGTTCTTTACATAAGTCACAGAATAAATTTTTCTTAATGCCCTTTTACTGGGATTCTGCTTTGCCTGTTGTCCGCTTTTTTAATTATTCAAGCAAATTGTCAAAACAATTTAAACAAAAAGGTTCATTTAGTGTTTGTGAATAATTTTACATGATCGATCAAATGTTTCTCTGTTTATTTCACTTAACTGCACATGCTAACCTATCTGAATGTGTCACATGTTAATACGGTTAAAGTCTGTCTGTCTGTGTCAGTAGGTTTACATAGAGACATTTCAGCTTTCCTTGTTAGAAAAAAAAAGCTACTAAAATATATGACTGAAAAAAGACATGCATGTCTGTGCACTCAATCAGCTCAGTGCTTTACTTGTGTTTAATTAAGAATTTAATTTGTTTACATGCACATTTCTGTTTAGTATTTACATCATTGACAAAATCTGTTTCAATGTTTTCAATGTATTCCTTATCCAACAGCAACATTTACCATATTCAGGCAGGTACAGCATCACATATAAGCCTTGTAAACACATTCCTTCAGTCTACGACAAAGACATAATTGCCAAAAACCTGCTACACTCATCCTTTTCTCCCTATCTGTCTTTTTCAAAGCCGTGTGCATTATCTCAATTGTGTCTCCATCTGAGGGGGTTAATGGATTAAACTAACTCAATACAAAATCCGCACCTTCAGATTACATCTATCAGATACACCGGGACGGGGTGACGACCCTTGACAAGCACCTCCCCCTCCCCCACCCACCCCGTCACCTCCATCCCCCATGCTGCTTTTGTATGGCACGGGCTTTGTATTCATCCTGATGAAAATTTAATTTGCTCTTATCTGTACGGCTAAGCTGGGAAAAAATACAAATCCGCCATCTCTCTTTCTCCCAGACTCTCGCAGGTATTATTACACTGATATCAACGTAGACGAGGAAGATTAATTGCAGATGTCCCCGGACTGACACCTATTCTAACACACTTCAATGATGAGCTGATGGATGGATAAAGCGAGAGGCGAGACGAGATAGATGAAGAGAGCAACACCGAGCGAGCGCAAGTTAGAAAGGAGAACAAGAAAAAGAGATAACATTGTCAGGCGGCTGAGGTTGACAGGAGGAGAAGAGAAGCACCTAGAGGATCAGCTTCTCTCGGTCTGACACCCCCTTCCCCTTCTTCCTCTTTGTCAGTCAGAGCCACGGCACTTCAGATAGCTGCATGTAGCTTTCTATTAACTAAGTTGACACACAGTTATCTTCATCCACAGAGATCCGGCACTCAAAGGAAATATTTAGCTTTGCTTCAGGTAGGAGACTGGAAGAAGATGCTTTCTCCTTATTCAATGCAGCCAATCATCTCTTAGAGCCCATAAATCATCCTTGGGTCCTTCTTTTCTTGGTTGAGATGCCGAAAATGTCCTGTCAGATTCGTAAATAAGCACCTCAAACTCAAGTCTTAATGCTAAATGACTCCACATAAACTTCCATTAGACCATTCTCGAGTTGACACGTGCAACGCCAGCTTGATTTAAAGAAGACACAAACCTTTACAATGTCTGGATCTGTTGTCATTCAAAGCCAAGGCGCAAATGCCAAGCGACTCTTTAATGATGCCAGAATAGTGGCATTTATGGGCTTGAAAGGTAAAAGTGTTCTGTCTATTAAGTGTGGTGTCACCAATCACAGCACAGAGACCGCTTTCTCTATCGATTCTTTCAAAAAGAGAAAATTGCATTATGCTTTAGAGAGTTTTTAGCTCTAAAAACTTTAGTGGTCAAAAAAGTAGACACCTTGACTTTTAGAGTAATTGGAAATCCTCCACTAACTCGCTTTCCGAGTCCTTTTGATTTATTCTATAAAGAGCTCTGGTGACAACTACTTCAAGAAAACCACCAAAGGACAAAGACAAAAAGAGGCCGAATCACAAAAAAAAAAAAAAAACGGTAGCATATCAACTTTAAAGATCACATTTAGAGTTTAAACTGATAGCAAATTCACTCACCTCTCCCAGAAGCTTAACCAATCGCACTTTCTGAGGAACCTGAGGAGATTCGATGCTGCTCGCTCTTTGCATCACTGTTCTCTTTCCTCCAGGATGAGGCTGACCTACTGGCCCTTCTAATGGGCTGGTCTGAGCAGCACCTTGTCTTTGAGTGTTTTGTGGCGTCATGATCCTCTTCTGCTGCGGCTGCCATTGGCTCTGCTGGCTGGCATCAGGACCAGCACTCTGTTGCTTTTGTGGCCCAGACCAGCCTGGAGTCTGTGCCAGAAGTTTAGTGTTCTGCAGACGGGCCTTCATATTTGGACGAGGGGAACTAAGCGCTGCTGAAGGGTTCTGGGGGGTTCCGTTAGAGATCAGTGAAGGGACTGGCTGTGGGGGTTGGGCTGCTGGGGTTGGGCTGGGTGTGGGGAGCTGAGTTTGTGGAGTCTGGTTTGGGTTCTGGCCGCTGATCCGTTCCATCAGTTCTTTCTTGCGCATGCCAGCCTGCATCTGCCTGCGCTGCTCCTTGCGCCTGAGGATCTCTTCTCGCAGACGCTTCTGCTCTTCAATCTTTAGTCTGTACTGACGTGTCTCCTCGTCTTCATCTGGGTCCTAAACAACAATGAATAAAAATTTGGGATGGCATGATAAAAAAATGTGTAAACCAAAACAAAACAAAAAAAGACCCAGTAAGTTTACGTTAGCTTAGTTTTAGTGCAATCGAGCTTCAGGGTTCACAGCTCTGCCCAAGTATACATGTACACATGCGGGAAAAGTTGAGCTACATTCACATTATTTATACCTATTAGTTTGACTTAAAAATTAAAAAAAAAAAGGGCATACATTTTCAAAATCTTTCTTTATCAGTTTTAATAGCATGACAACTTCTATGGCTATTTTCATGGCAAAACTCAGATCAAGATTTTCTTCATTTTACTGGTGATTCTGGTTTCTGCTTAAAAATAAAGCTTTTTACAAAGTGTATCAGTACAAAAACATTAAAATGTTAGCCAATCTGCCACAACAATAATAGAACTATGCTACATGTTAACTAACCCACAAGGCTACTGCAGTGGAACAATACAGTTTAAACAGAACAAACCCAGCATTTTAAATACTTGGTACTGCGAAAGTCTATGGGTGGAAAACACGCTCAAAGTTAACCCCTCCCCACATGATCACGCGATTCAGAATTACCTCTGGAGTGGTGCTTGACTGTGCAGCTGGGTACTCTTTCTTTATCTCAGGCACACTGGGCTGCTCTGGTGCCACAGATCCTCCTCTTCCTGCTGGTCCAGCACGAGCAGCCTGCCCTTGCCTAGCATTCTGTGTTGCCCTGGCAACAGGCTTCGCTTGCCCACTATGCACTGGCGGGCGGTTATTATTGTTGCTTGTGGCGATGGGCAGCTCACGGAGGTTGCTGTTGCGTTGAGGGGGAATCTGCTGCAGAGGAGAAGGTTGTGTCTGAAGAAGAGGAGGAGGTGGTCAGATAAAGGGGTTCACATTTAATAGAAGTACAGCAAAACCTTTTGAGGTTTAAAAAAAAAAAAAAAAAAAAAAAAAAGGCTAACCATTTTGGGTCTGGCATGGTTGTTTCGCTGCTGGTTGCCTTGTGGTCGGGACTGCATCTGTCTGTGGCCACTTTGAATCGACTGGCGGAAGTGGGACTGGGAGAGGTGCACCATAGGATGTTGGTCTCTTGGGTGGTGTTGGTGGTGCTGTTGGGGTGGAGGCAAACCCTGGGGGGGCAAGTCCTGTCTGTGTTGCTGGTGCTGGTGCAAGGGTTGATGGGATAGTGGAAGATCATGGTGCAGGGGTTGCTGCATTACACCCTGAATACCACAAAACACAAAGAATACAGCCAAAATGAGACCAATATAGAGCACAGATGTAGTCTGGAGTTTACGAATAAATCAGATCCAGTTTTAGGACATTTATGCTGAAATATAGGCCAGTCGTGATTGAGAAAGGGAGTACCCTAGAAGTCAGCCCTGTATAATATTTCAGTAGACTTACAGAGAAATTGTTTTTTCATTTATTACAATTAACTGAACTTACAGCTGAAACCAGTTTATATGTCAAGTCAAGAAAAATACAAAGTTTTGTTTATGACAATCAAGAGGAAATATTTTCCTGAAGGAAAGCTAGACCTCTGATGTGTAACAGCTAACCCAGTGACCTCAAATAACCATGATCTGAAAAACAGGCGCTAACACAAGAGGGCAGTCTTGTCTGCTGCTTAAAATGAAGACAGCAGCTGCTTCTTGCAGTCAGGGCTTACAATGGTTTCCAACCAAGCCAAAACACCGCAGGTTTGTCTTTTTGATATATACACAAATGTTTGGGGTCAGTAAGATTATTTAAAAAAAAAAATGAATACTTTTATTTAGCAAGGACAATTTACAATAATAAAAAGTTGCAGTAACGGCATACAGCATGTTACGAAATATTTAAATGTCAACTAAATGCTGTTTTTTATCTTTACAGTCTTAAAATATTCTTGAAAAAATAAACAGTTTTCTGAATGAATGATGCTAAAGATTCAGCTATTATGACAGGAATAAATTGTCTTTCACAATATTGCTGCTTTACTATATGTGTGATTAAATAAATGCATTTTTAAAATACATCCATACATTTGAACAGGAGTATAAGACTGAACTGTGAAAATGCACATTAAATTAATTAAATGCAAAACAAAATACACTGAAAACCCAATATTTTTCTTGCTAGTTCTATGCCATGCTGTAAATTAACATGCAGAGTTCAACACGCCAGCAAGGCCATGCAGATTTCTGGTAAACTGACTTACTCTCTGGCGTACCTGCATACCAAACGGCATGTGCTGAGGGCTAAAGGGGGGTCCCTGCTGTTGGGGTGAGAAGGGCTGTCTGTGACCCACAAAGCCACGGGGACCTGGGGGCCCTGGAGGGCCTCCATGCTGCAGGGCCAGACCCGGGCGACTGGGCTCTCTCTGGAAAATACCTCCTCCCTGAGGCCCTTGGTTCTGCCTGAGCCCCAGAGAACCAAATCCAGGACTTCCGAGCCCCCCTTGTGGGGGGAAAGATGGAGGGCCTTGGCCCGATATCGGAAGAACACTGCTATTCATGAGGGGGGCAGGGCCTGGCTGGTCAAACATGTGCTGGCCTGAAAAACGTGGTTCTAGAAAAGAAAGGAATAAAAAGAGAAGCCAGAAAGCTACAGAATCAATTCTGACTGCTTCAGCTGCTGGTAAACTAAAAAACACAGAAATTTAAAACCATGCAGTTATAGTCCATGCACGCAACCAGTGTTGACCTTACCACCAGGGAAGAAGTGCTCTGGATCCTGATGATGTGGTGGTGGTCCTCTCCATTGGTCCTGGGGGGGCAGAGGCCGTTGAGGAGGTCCAAAATTCCCTTGGAGATGCTGCTGGAAATCAGGGGGAGCCTGAAGGAGGTCAGACAAAGGAGAGAAATGACACCGACTTCATAGAAAACACCATGACTATTCCAGCACCAAAATATTATTGACACATGATCAAAGCTAGAAAGCTACTTATTTGTGCTCCTTATCTTCTTCTTCTTTAAAATGTAACTCTCCATATTAAGATCATAACCATCAGCTTATACCTCTGAGGAATCTTTTAGGCAGAAAGACAACGATTTGCATACACCCTTGAATATAAATCTTGATCTGTTCTCAGTCCTTACCTAACCCATTGCTCATAAAACTCAAAATCCCCCCTCTACCTTTCCAAAGGAATGAAAGATAACGATCCTTACTAATCCTGCAGTTGAATACGAAGCCCCTCTCCTTTATTCTTTAAAAATATCTTTTGCTCTTAAGAAATTAGCCTTCGTTCAAAAGAGCCACACTCCAGCAAATTGTGATGCTTAGCACCTCTTTACTCATTATAAATGACTTAAGATGCAATCAAACTTTTAATCCACGTTTTCAGCTCTGATCTTCAATTGGCCAGTGAGTGTCACCAAGGCCAGCCAAGTTGCTTAACAGAAAGTCAATCAGGCAGCTTAGCTAAGCAATGGCCATCGGGGAGCGAGAGAGAATCACATTGTTATTGTGGACTTCATTGCTCCATTCAAAAGGTCAGCTCCTGTAACACAATGGGAGCTTAAGTACATTCACAATACCTTTGCAAGTTTGCATTCGTTTGATAAAAGGAGCATGTCCTTTCGGGGGGCTAATCTTTCGTAAATACCCATGGATCTGTTCAATATGTAACCAGTTATGATCTGCCTGGGAGATAGAGAGGGAGTGGGAAAGACAAATGCCAAACACGGGCTGCTGCCATTTTGGAGACAAGCCTCATGTGTCTCAAAACACACTCGACAACCTATTCGTTTCTGCCGTTCAGGTATCTGACAAGTTCTCAAAGATCAATCCTTCTTGCCTTTTGTATGTCAAACACTTAAATTCAAGCACTTCAATCATCCAGAAAAAACAATCTTGATAATCAAGCATCATCAGAATCTGACATGGCACATTCTGGCTGCACGGACAAAACAAACTAAGAACCATTTCTGAATTCGTTTCATTCGTTTATGAATTAGAAAATCTAGATTTTACACTGGTTGTCTTAGCAGCATAAAAGAACATTTTCATGAATTATATACAGAAAGAAAGCGAAGATTTTTGTCCATTTTGGTAGTATTTTTATCCCATGCCCTGTTAATTTCCAACCCTAACATATACACTCAAAACATAAAACTTCTCATATTTTTAAACACATTCTACATTTCTACAATGTTTTTTTATGTTGTACATATACAGAAATCCTTTAACTGGTACTACTTTATGACATAAGAAAAGGAATTTATCTGTCCATCTAATGCCTCATGCAATAAAAGTTGTTAAGAAAACATAACTTCTCTCTTGTAAAATAAAGCCAAGCTATGTGTTTTTTAATACTAAAGAGTTTAAAGATACTTCTGCTATGACCAGTATCAAACATAAAATACATCATAAATATGTAGTATGGAAATTAATATTCAAAAACTCTGCAGTAGTAAATATTCATAGAGAAATTGTGGATCAGCCTATTGTAAGATGAGATGTGATCATATGCTAATGTATGATAATCAAGTGCCCAGAGGGCTAATGGACGCCGCTCTCTGCAAAATGCCATTGGCATTTTAAATGGTGTCCTGTCTGTACCAGACTGGCTATGGGAGACAGACAGCTGGAAGTGTGTCATAAATGTGTGTGTGGAACTTCTCTCCTATTCGGCAAGATTAAGAACGTCCAAAGTGTCCAAACAAGCGCCACTGTACACGGGTAGGTGACACAAAACATGGACATGAACTTTTCTTTTTAAATCAGGAATTCAGATTATAATTCATAATAGAGTTTGTACATTTCTACTATGCCAGATTCATGGTGGGAGTTGGGTTTATTCCAAATGAAAAAGACACAAAAAAAATGCTTACAATAAATTAAGACAAAATTAGGATTTACTTTAAAAGCCTGAGGTTAAAAGCCTTTTCAAAAGTATTCACAGAATAAAACAAGTTTCTCAAAGAAGTAAAAGCAAATCCAGCTAAGCGTGTTTAATGGACTGTGGTTTTTGACAAGTTTAACAATTTGGGAAATTCTCTACTGATAATAAAAGTTTATGTTCACAACAGTTTTAGATTAAATCTTTGAATGTAGCATTACACAGCACTCCTGTGACTGTCATATTCCTGATTGAAACACTAAACTATACATACTTCAGACAGCAATGTTAAAGGGGAAAATTAAAGTACTTTTAACAGGCAGGAAAGAGAAGAGACTTGGGGAAACAGAGTTTGGGGGGGCTGAGATGGTCTCCTCTTCAGCAGTAATCACTTTAGCCACAGCATGGGCAGCTGCCTGACGGTTCCTCTACATCCTTACAGGCAAGTCAAGGGCTTTTACATCTGCTCTGTGTTTTCACGGTCTCCATTTCGATTTCAGCTTGCAAATTTAACCAAGATACGAGGATGTTTTCAGGTTTCGAGAGACATGCCATCCACACAGCAAGACAAATATTGCTTTCGGTGGCTACATTCCAGTCAAACCAAAAAAGCCGCGATGTCTCAACCGTAACACACCGCAGTTTTATGCAGAGTAAAATCACTTAATTCTAACTTTAAGCAACGTGAGGTTACTTACAGGGAGTCTCTGTGAAGCGATGTTAGGCCTCGGTTGGTTCTGCACGGGAAGCATTGAAGGAACTGAGATTAAATGGAAATAGAAAAAACACGAGTCAGACAGACAGAAAAAGGGATGCAGAACGAGAGAGAGGGGTGGCGTAACACAGACACCATAAAAGTCTCTTCTTGCCACGTGTCTAAACCATGGTTTGTCACAGCTGGTCACAGAGAGAGGGCTGTTCTGCTGATTAAACTGTGCATCTCTCTCTCAAGCAGACTGGGCCACCTAATGAGATAAACTGACAGTCAAAAGGAGTAATTTCGCTGTGAATCATTTCACCTCCGCAGATGTGTGCATTTCAGAAAGCTGGTTTAATGCTGATGGACTGCCTACAGTGTTAAGGCCATGCCAAACGAGAAAACCTTGAGTGAAAATGCGTGTAAGCATCAGCCAAAAGTGAAAAGCCTAAAAATGTACAGGGAATCTGCTTAAGTTGTAACGTAAGGGATACTGTTTCCGGGTCCAAGCCTATACTCGTTTCAGTTGGCAACCATATCAACAGCTGTTAAAAGAGCACTATTTAATCACCGGGTCATATTTAAGCTAAGTTTATAAAAACGTTACAGTGTACACTATAGTCTCCAGGCTCACAGCATGCTAATATTTTACCAATCTAATAGAGAATCACTGTCTGGCCATCTGAGATTTAACTATGTAGATAAAGGTCAGGATCATGATTTTTATTTTTTAGGAATATTATATTATTATTATATAATATTACACCACACTGTGAGTGTATATTAGCCTTGTTTTCTGTTTTAGCACCTAATACAGTGTTTAGACCCTGAAATGGTGACGTGATATTCCAGACTTAGGGTTTTTCCATCTAAAATAATCATAATCCACAGCATATTTTTGCCCTCTGATTTAAATGCTCCTACCCACTGCTGTGACTGGCATCTTTCCATATGAAATGGAAAGGCTATTGAAAACTTTTACATTTTACTTTAACAGCGAAGGAGATTAAATAACTTACTGCACTGAAGCTGAATACAGTCATGTATACCGAGTTGCAATAAGGAGATCATTGCAGTTTCAGCAGAAATAATGTAAATAAGCGACTCGTTGAGCAGTGTAAAAATTTGCCAGTACATTTTAGAGTTTGAGAAAATGCAGAAATCCAATCATTGGTATGTTGATTTTGAAATGACTGCTTTACTTTTATTTTATATACAGGTAGCATTCAAAAATAAATGTATAAAATAATCTCTATAACATGGTTTTCAAGTTACAAATAGGAATGAGTATCTGATCTGTAGACTGGTATCATTCTATAGCATCTGAAAATTTATGGTCGTTCTGAAATCCCGGAGCAATGCCTGTCAAAGTATTTCTGTATAATTGTCTTTCACGACTGCTTTACCAAACAGCAGGCATTTCCCTCCGAAAGCAATGACCGCAAACTGTGTTTTGTCTTCTCGCTCTGAGGCACAAGTAATTTAAAGTTATTATATTCAGTGGGTTCTCCTACATTTCTTAGTGATATATAGTGACAGAATATCAGGAAGTGAAACGGTGTTTATTTGCAAATGTTTTATGCCATATTCCAATTTTGCGCACAAATTAAATTCGCTACTTTGGTTGGAAACCTGGCTAATGACACATGTTAAGGATGACACTTAATCCTTCTTATTTCTAATCTGGGCTTTTAAGAAGGGTACAAAAGAATATTTCATATTTGGAAATGGGAGGTTTTGAGTTCTGAAACTTGCTGTATGTTTTAATGCAGAGCAACCTCTATTATGTGTTAATGCCAGGACAATCTTGGTTCATGAGCACTTTAACAAATGGCTAGGCACTTTACAATGTCAAAGACACCTTACGACAGATACTCAAGACAGCCTTAATTCAACTAAGTATATAAAAATCTGGTTGGTGGTCTGTGGGGCCATACCTTGCACAGGCGAAGAGGAGGGTCCTCTGAAGTGAGGGTTAATGTGAATGTTCTTGGGATGATGCTGTTGATGCTGCTGGTGTTGGTTGGGATGTGTGTGTGAGTGCCGCGGCGGCGAGTTTAACAAGCGTGGTACGTGTGTGTCATGTGTTCTAGGCCCCGGGGAATGGTGGGTCATTCGAGACATCATAAGTTGCAATGGTTGTTGAGGAATTGGGGTACCCGGATCCGGGAACAGCCCAGGACCTCCACTGCCTCTCGGACCAGGCAGACGAGACTGATGGTGGTGATGCTGAAGTGGAGGAGTCATTCTGAGCTGCTGCTTTAAAAAAAAAAAAAAAAAAAGAGAGAGAGAGAGAGAAAAACAAAACAAAACAGAAAGACCATCAATCAATAACATAAGCTCTTTCTCTTTCACTCCCAAAAAAATCATTATCTTGTAGTGTTATGACCTTGACTCTCAAGACGACCCCTTTAATCAAGTAATCAATCATAAGAGCCATGTGACTGGGATTGAATCTGAATTAAATGAGAAGTTTAGGACGAATACAAAATGTTTGAGTACCCTCTTAAAAAACATGCATTGTGCCTCTGTGTCCCCATTGATTATGCTAAAGGACAATATTCTATTTCAATTCATGACTGAGGAATTAACTCCTTAAACCCAGAAATACACCTTGCAGTCTCTTTCAGAAAAGTTTATATACTAGATTTATTAACCCATCATCAGATGAAGACAACTTGTACTTATAGTGAGGGGTGGAGGGGAATTCAATTAAATCATTACAGAAGTGCTGCTATCTATATACCACTGTCTGAAGCGTAACATAAAAGAACACATCAATGTCGAGAAATGACAAGTTATGTCAAAAGCCTAAAAAAAGGCTTGCCTTCTCTATGAAAGAAAATCAGCTTAAAAAAAAAAAAAAAAGAAAGAAAAAAAAAAAAAGGTGCAGCACGAGCGAACGAACAGCTCAAGCGCAAAGGGATTACACCCTCGACAGATATTTAATAATAAAATAAGCGCAGGAAGCTAAATCCTTCAGCAAAGTACAAATTTAATTTGGTGTAATGCTTTCTCAATGGACTCCCGCCAAGTTATTTGCCATAATCCATATCTCAACATGGATAAGAGGGAGTGAGAACGGTGATAATTGACTTTCACTCAAAAGCAAACGGACTCCACTCCACAAGGGTGAGACAAGACAAGACACAAGTCAACGCACCATTATCTCAAACTGATGCATAATCTTTAACAGCCACAAAAGAAACAATCCAATCCCAAGAGAACCGCTTGACCACCAAGCAAGTTAACATTCATGTTTGCAAACAGAAAAGCTGTCAGTACTAAAGTGTTAAACAGCTGTAAAGAATGTTACTGTTTATTTACCGCCTTTCAAATGTTTGGGGTCAGTAAGATGATCACTACAACTGCATTTATTTGATCATAAATGGTGTTAATTAACATTAATATTGCAGATTTTAAGTACCACATTTTGGGTTTAGTTCACGTGCGTCAGCACTGTTTTGTATAATCATAGTAATTGTTGAATACAATACAACCATATATCGTTTAGGATATAACTACGCTTTTTTAAACAATTAAGCAATATAAATAACTGAAAACAAGTACCCGTCTCTTCTTCACTTCACCGTCACGCAATTTAGATACTGCTCTCCCAGTAGACTTGCTCTCATGTGAGAAAGTGGTAAGACTTTCAGTTTTATGGACATGGCCATCTTTGATAGTAGTTTGGTCACTGTGCTAGGGTAACTGGTAACTCCATTTCCTCCCAAATGTTTAAATTAATACATAATGCACTGTTTTATGTGAATACTCAAAGCATTTTTGTTCTGTATTTGACCCTTTAAAGACAACAGTCTTGGCCTTCTGAAGCAAACTTCTACCTAATAATAATTGATGATCATATAATTAGTAGTTGTAAGAGCCAGTTATGTGAATTCATTTGTAAGGATAATTTAGTTAAAAGGGTTAAAATATGGTGTAAATATTGATA
>JAUMHR010000052.1:14884140-14895068 GCA_032361145.1 Enteromius fasciolatus
AAAAGCACTTAATTCTATAATACAAAGGCAATCACAGATTGCAAACCTTCGAGGCCGCAGTACAAATGTCTTCTGGACGTTTAGTTATCCTTTATTTCCAACCTTTTCATTTAGAAACCTTTAAATTTACTTCATTACACCATTTTTGTGAGTTTACCTCAAAAAGGAGCAAATCCTAGATGTCTTAACTTGCGTTTGTTTCTTTTTTCAAGGTGCCATGTAATTTCTTGGAAACAATGTTTCTAGTTTTACTTTTGGTCTGCGTTAGCAACAAAGTATGATAAAAACACAATCAATTCAGTCAATATACTACACTAACCAGTCGGCACAAATGTGATTGGCAAATCAAACCTCTCTGGTACTTAAAATAACACATGGTGGTCAGTCTGTATGAGAGACTCGCAGCACTGCGAGTGGGTTTTTTTTTTTTTTTGTAAAGTAAAACTACAACAAATCCTATATAGACAGTACACAGACCTCTTTGGATAGTTTATGTATTTTGCACAGTCTTCAATTTTTTTCCCTTTGATTTCTCTTTCGGTTCTCCAGCGCAAAGTAAAACAAAAAGTGTGCACTTCCACACCACCTTTTCTTCCCTGGCCTCGTCCACACCAGCACACACACTCATTCGTATACACAACGAAAAGTTGTGAAAGTGAAGCTAGCTATGATTTTGTACAGTCCAATAGTGGCACTCCAGCAACCTGGTAATGGAGACTGATGTTACAAGTAACACTACTGCAAGGAGCTGTAACGACGACAACGCTGATGGTAGTAATGAATGCCAGGGGGGGTTCTTTTGGCTGTTCAAAGGGGCTGTTCATGGCACATGGGGCCAGTTCTGACCAACTTGCTCTTCGTTTTCTTGCATCGTTATAAAGAGGAGTAAAATTAAGAGCAAGAAGTTACGCTTGGACAGAAACCAGGAACACCCAATATAGTCTCAGTTAGAAGGCCCTCTGTTTTGGCACTCTTTGAAGCTCACTTCATCACCTCTTACACCCACTTAGTCATTATGAGGCTTCTCAGTTGAGCCCTGTGGAGAAACAGATAGTCCGTTAGTAAAAAAAAAAAAAGAAAACAGCTTGATTTGCATTCACAGGAACAGGCATAAACTGTACCACTGTGCAAAACATTAATATGGACCAAGTATTGGAAGTCAACCTAACCATGTTCCAGCACAAAGGTGCTTTTTAAATTTTACAAAATAGTTTTGCGGTCTCAAAGCTGAAGCAGCTTCTGTTAAAGCTCACTTGGCCCCTCAACATTGTGCTATAATTAGCATGCACTATATATATATATATATGACAAGCCTTGTATATACACAAATTATACTGTGTGGATGTGGCACCCTGAAAAATGATAGCCCTTCATAGGCCAACACTCTCATATGCCTCACAAATGGGCAGCTGGCCAGTCTCCAAAGAGAGCAATCTAAGAGAACATTTAATCATCCAAAACCAAACAGTATATTAGTACAAACAGTTTAAACGGTAATCATGATACGGTCTTTGCCGTTGCTTGAAGTGCGTTAATATGAGATGTGCAATCCTAATTCGCAGACACAGTGCTCTTTATTCACCATATTCAGACGGATCCCGTTTGTGAGTCCACTGCAACGCTTAACTGGCCACCTCATAAAGAAAGTGGAGAAAAATACTAGCAGAGCACTAATCCCAGCTGGTCAAGCAAAACCAGCCGGTGCCAACTCGAAAACAAAAAACACCCCACTAAAAACATGTAGAATGTACCACTTGGAGCCAGTAAAGCACTTTGTTTACCATCTCTCTGACCATTAGCATGAAAAACAAGGAGCGTAATCTGCTTTCACGCCCTTATTGAGAAAGAACGAGGTTATGTCAGCAAGACAAAGAGGCACAGCTGACTGAGAAGGCTTGGAGGGAATGGCACAAACATGTCTCAGACTACAATCAGCAGCTAATTAAGATGTCCAGGCATGACGTTTCAGTCCAGCACTGGAAACTGTTAACAAACTCCTCACTAAAAGCTATTTTTCCAAACATTTCAAGTCAAATGTAGGTGTGCTGTAAGAAAATTCAATCTAGATCTCTTGTCTTTCACATCAACATTTATTTTTCCAAATTGAACATCTATAAAAGTTACAGGGCAAGTGGTCTACCATCCATTTTAACTAACTTGTGGTTCTTCATCAAATACAAAAAATCTAAATTTGTCACCGTGTTGCCTTTTGTTGCTAATGTTAGAAACTGGAATGTCTTATGTTGGCTCCAAGTCTGAATTGTTTTTTAGGCTGTCTGGTTGTTTTATGCATTTACTCTGAGTGCTGTGAATAGCTGAATTATTCCTGGATATTCAGTTTTACTTTTGCTTCTGTAGGTGTGCCTCATTTAAGTTTTGTTTTGCAAAAGGGCTGCCTGGTACAGGAAACTCAAGACAATACATGATCTAAATCTAAAATGATTCTATTGAATTATGAAGGACACGAAAAGGGTTTGGTGAACAGAAAATATGGGGAAAAGTTTCTTACCATAGCTAGCTGTCGGCCGATGTTTCCTACCGTCACTCCACCAGAAAAGAATATACAAGGCAGCCACGAACGTACATACAAGAAGTCTGGAGACGTATACCTGAGAAATATAAAAAGAAATCCACTGAATCAACTCATTAAGAACTTTCAACAAAAATCAAGCTATGAGCGGAAAATGACACATTTAGACGTTGATGAATTAACATAATACAGATACAGATACAGAAGTGAGCAGAACTCTGAACTGATGATACAAGACAAACTATTTTAGACTGTAATCTCTCAAGTTGTGTGAGTCATAACGTACTGGAAGATGCCATTGTAGACCAGCAGCTGAGCAATGAGGGTGGCTAAAAAAGCAGTGGTCAGCCCCAGACCGAAGCCACTCCTGGAACGGTCAAATGTCCACCAGAGGCCCAGAGACAGGGCAGCCAGAGTGAGTGAAAGCTGCACATTATTGGCAAAGTCCAGTTTCTGTGAGGTACTTCGACTTAAGGAAAAAATGAGTTATTACTAGGTTAGAAGTTTCCTTTAATAATTGTTAAACATTTAGAGACTTCATGTGTGATAACTGAAGGGCTTCCTGGTATTTGAGGAAATCTGTTTGTGTGTAACTGCAGTAAATTAAAGACATGACTTTAGCCCATATCTTTGCACCAAAATGCTACTGTATGATGGGTACAGACTCAGATTTAAATGTTCTTTTATACCACCGTCAGAGTTATTATAGCAAGCATCTCCTTGCAATGATGTGCATTTTGAGTTGGGAACAACATCCTTAGTTGTTTGATGTAAGATGCCTAATGTGATGCGATATGCCAAACAAATAAATTTAATGTTTTAAAAAACTATTTAGAAAGGTTGCGTGGTGTATTCCAGCCTTAAAACAACACAAATCGCAAAAACAGTTCAGAGGTTTTCATGCTCTACAGTTTCATGAGTGTGACTGGTAAGGATACAGCACTGGCGTGATTGATGCCCACAAAAACAGCAATGCATCGCATCACACTTGCCCACTCCCTCTTAAACTTGTGTGGTTCTCCAAGATGGTGGTCCAAGCAGGGGTACAAGAGACCAACCACAGCTGAGGACAGAGAAAACATAAGTGCTTTAAACAACAGTAACTCTTTAAAACAAAACACACATACACACACACTTGATGTCTGAATATACTTTGTGTTTTTTGACTGCTTTTCATAAGAAACGAGTAGAAAACATATTTTAGCCATTAAGCGAGTAACACGAATAGAGAAAGTTCACAAAAGGCCGTTTTCTACAGTTAAGTAGTAGTCTGGTATGTGTCCGCCATGTGGACTGTGAGGAATGCAGGGGGAGGAGCTGTGTGACCGAATTATTTATTAATTTCGGCTGCACACGACTTCCGTGTTTCTCTTCTCTGCCAAGTGGCATGTTCTGCCTTCCAGCCAATGGCGTGGCTCCTCGCAGCTCACCCGTTCTCAGCGCAACCAATGAAAGAGCAGCACCCCAAAGAGTGACCCCAAATGCCCGGCTGTTTCCAGGGCAGCGCTAACCGATAGCGATAGAGTCCAGTGTCAACAAAAACTGCCCCCAAATCATCATGAGAATTCTTACGTAATGCAAATACGATAAAAGTCCCGCAGCAAGCACACGGTTTTTTTTTCTACCGATACAAACAAAACATGGACTTACCAGCAGCAGTGCCACAGCAGAGGGGGATCCACCAGGCCGACGAAAACAGAGTGTCCAGCACTTCCTCTGGAAACAGTGTAACATTTCTCTGGATCTGGAGTAAGTTCAGCACCAAGGCGAGAACTACTCCGACGATAAACAGCACCAGCCCCCGTCGAATTAAGTTAGCGGACTGGAGGCTGTGCAGAGAGCCGTACGCGTGGCGCAACACTGTGCTTATAATGGACATCATTTCTCCCGTTTTACAAACCATCCAGCCAGCGCTTGACAGCTCCTTCGTCTTTACACTGGGTGAACAGGAGCAGCTCCAGCAGTGTTCCTCTAGTCTTGGCATTTGGCACTGCGAGAAGCGAAGGCGTAATTATTAACATGGAGAAACATTCAAATAATGATAAGTCAAGCTAGTACGTTACGCTACAAACACGTCTAAGTTAGCCCCGTTAAACGGACTGCTCTCGGTAGAAGTGTGCGTTAGGCTATGTAAACCTACCTTGATCCTTAAGCAGTGTCCTCGTCTAAACGGCAGCGCGTCGGTGCTTCTCAAAGCTATTTTGCAAAACGCTAATCTAAAAGAAGATGGTTTAAGATGTGTTGTTTGGTCACACCATCTCTTCGCGAAACGGCGCTCTCTCTTCGTTCAGTACAATAGTGCCACACGCGCGCTTCCTCTGCAGAAAACAAGCGCGGTCATGTCTGGTGAGTCGCACTGGCCAATCAGAGAGCGGCGGGCCATATGACGCGAGTGCACGCCACCTCCCTCTCAGGACACGCGTTTGTTGATGTTCACTGCCGTCAGCTGTTCGTTGGCATGGGTGTGTGTGTGTGTGTGTGTGTGTGCTTGTTATGCTGCATTGTGGGGACCAAATGTCCCCACTAGAATAGTTTTGTGGGGCTTGCGGGAAAAGATACCAAAAAATTGTAAATACTGTTTCTGTGAAAGTGTAACAATGCAAACTTTTCTGTGAGGGGTAGAGGATAAAAATATCGTTTGGCCAGTATAAACAGTTTAAAAGTAAGAATAGTATATGTAAATACCCCACAACCCACAGAAATAAACTCTCTCTGTGTGTGTGTGTGTGTGTGTGTGTGTGTGTGTGTGTGTTTGGACTGACGTGATGACTAAGAGTCATGCGATATTTTACATTTCTGGATAAGATTTAATGACGTTGCATGGCCAAATCCTTTTCACAGAACTGTACTGCACTGATTAGAGATTTTCTTGTTGTTTAGTCACCTGTTTGCACTAAAACAACACTGCACAATGGGGAAACTAAGTTGAGATATTTTGTATCAGTCCAACAAGAAAGCCTTATGTAAGTCTGAACACTATATTGCTTGGGAATGAACAGACCCTGTTGGTTTTCGTATGTGTTGGACGTTGTCCATGGGAATGAAAGGAGGGAATCGGGTCATGATACTTAGTGGGCTGTTCCCCCATAGTAAATAAGCTTGTGTACTCACATTTATTGATTCAGAACAGAAGTTCAAACTCTCACCTGAGAGGAACCACCACTCACCAGATATCTGCCCTTTGTCAAGAATGACTGTCAACAGCTACACACTAAACATGGCTTATCGTTCATGCAATGACATGTGATTGTATAGATACGCTGGTACAAAAACAATATATACGTAACTGATGTGTTGTAAGTATTTGGGTTATGTCTGCTCCGTCAATCCAAGCGCAGACAGTAGCCTATGTCTGTCCTTTACACAAATGGTATAATCGCAGGTGCTAAAGATTCATTCATTGAGCAATTTAACCTCATTTAATTTTCAATTCAGTTTGTGTTGTGGTTTTCACAGTACATATCGTTCCAAAGCAGCTTTACAAAAATAGTGCCAAAGGCGATGGCAGCTGTTGAAAAACTCTTAAAAATTTTAAGCAGATGAGGAAGAAACCTTACGAGGAACAGAGAGTAGACTGGGGAAGTCTTGCTCCTAGGGCTGGCTCATATTTAAACAAATTGATGACAAAGCAAACATAAAATCAATTTGTAATGCTCAAGAGTGGAAAATAAACAATTAGATTGTTGAGCTGGGAGATTAACTGAAATCTATTGTGAGCAAAGTTAACATTATGCAGGGGAAAGTACCAAAACTGAAAGCTTTGGATTGTGAATGCCTTTTTGCTGCTTAGAAGTGAATCATCTTTTATGTTCAGATTGTTTTTGTAAGTGTGAACACTTTCTTTCAAATCCTCAGGCAAACACAACTGAAAAAGCAATAACTGTAGGTTTCTATTAGGAGTTCTTATATTGGTTTTGAATATTTTTTAATTAAATATTTAGTGTTTTTTTTAAAATTATGAATACTTTGGGATGACATACTGTAAAAATAAGACATTTTGTAATTTAATTGTGGTTTAAATGCACAAAGGATATGAATCAGTGTTCTCAAAAAGCTCATTGCGTTAATTTTAAATAATTGAACACTAAAATAAAGTCAATAGAATTAGATCAGTACTTTTTGCTTGAACTCTACACACATCATTCGTATAGGAACATTTATTGACTTAGGGAGGCTCATATTTGAAGGCCTTTACTTTGTTATTTTTCTTTGTGCTTATTACAACCTAGAAACCTAGAAGAACTGGTCTAAATTTGTATAGGTCAAATGTCCCACATGACATATATTTCTACAGAATTTTGATTGAATTTTAATAGACAGGTAATACACTCTGCTATAGGAATGCATTCAAATAGCTGATCTGTTAAATGTATATATTTTTAAGAATTTTAAGCCTATATAAAATGACTTTGTCATCTGATAATATCTGAAATATCATCTGAAATAATGAGATTAGCCCCCTAGTAAAAAAGTAATATATTCAAAATATATTTATTTCATACTAAGTATAGTTTAAGTCTATTTACTGCAGATAACTCCTACTGATATCAAAAATTTAATTAAACTTTATTTGGAGTATTTAGTGCACAAAGCCTAAAATGCATGTTGATGGCACTTTTGATGAGGATTGTTTAGCATTGCCCTTTAAATGCAAAATATTTAAAGTAAACAAGTATACTTGCAATATTTCTCTTTAGCACAATCAAATATACTAAGTATGTCTTTAATTGGACAATTAGTTAGCAGACCTATACCAGTTTAGTATACTAAAAGTACAATTGCATGGCATTTTATTAAGTACATGAATATGAAAATGTACTTGTAGTATACTAAGCATGAAATAAATGTAATTCAAACACATTTAAGTATTTTTTTTCCCATTAGGGTCCTAATGGGTGATGTGACCCAGGTTAACAAACCGAGATTATTATACTAACGATTAATCATTTCTCAAATAATTTTACATCTGTTTCTGTCTTCTAGAATCTTAAGGTTCTGATTTAGCAGAAGCTGAAGGAAGATGGCATACAGAAGCATAATGCACAGGAAGCTCATGCAAACACAGATCCTTTTTACAAGCTAGATTTGATTTTTGTCTGGTTGAGAGGACAATACGCCATGTGGAAATTCTGCCCTATAGTGGCTTATACTCAGCAGTGCTTTGTGGCACAACATCTGTGTGGCAATGTGTGGGAGAGAGATAACGTCTGGGGAGAGGCAGCTTTTCTGAGGAAGGGGGAGTGGGTGGTACAGAAGCGTGAGGCAGACAGGAAACTCCCTACGGCCATCCTTCCTCCTTTACAACAGGCCCCAGTGAGACTCTTCTCATCCTTCACCACCGCATGATTTCATACAGTTATCACAGTGCAAGGCAGGACTGCAGAGATAGAGTCCTCAAAGTTTTTTTTTTTTTCACCACACATGCTTGCAAGGATTTCAACTGAACCGCTTTAATGTATAGACACCAATTTGATGACATTGATCAGTATGTCCAGCATTCAAATTTATCCCACATTGAAAGTCAATGTATTTCCATTATGTGGTCTTTTAGCATTTATTTAACCATCTGTAACAAGAAAGTGTCAGAATCAAAGGCTAAAATAGTTTTTACTTACCTTGACCCAAGAGCTGAAGGACATGGTGGTGTAAAGAAAGGAAAATATACATTGAAATGGTTGACAGACAGAAAGGCATGTGATTGCATGAAAATAAACTGTGGCTGCTCAACAATAAATTTGACTATAACTGGCCTTTATCATTAAACTACTAAACTACGGGCTCTTCTGGACATTTAAATAAAGGATCGTTATCATTATACAAATGCTGGCAATGAAAGTAAGCACTAAAGAGCATGCTAAAAATGCATTTATAAAATTGATGTGTAAATTAGGGGGAAAATTAATTTTTTTTCAAAATTCTGTATTTATGTACATGCATGTACAAACACAACTCACCTTACTATTTTTCTTTACTTGAGTAAAAATGTAAAAGAAAAAATATGCCTTCCCCATTTCTCTCTTGCAGTCTCTCTAGACGCTTTAGCAGCAGGATGTTATGACAGATCAAATGAATCCCAGATGAAGCGTGGCAGAGATTAAGCAGCAAGTCTGGGTGGAATAGCAGCATATTCAAAATAATGAAAATGTTAAAGTGGCTGCTTTAAATTGACTCATCAGGCGAGACATCCTCATGCCCTCCCCTGACACAACATGAAGTTATGTGGTTGAAACGTTCTAATCCATCCTTTGAGACACGGGATTAAGCTCAAGGGCCAAATTTATCCTCTTTCACAGAATTTTTGGCAATACATTTCTGCGTGAATGCTTGTTGATGTGTTGCATTTTGCTTATATAATTTTTTCCTGGCTCTTTTTTTATACTGTTAGCTGTAAATACAGAGTAGCTCATCTTCATTTCATACTTAGAGCTCCCCATTTTAAGAGACAAACCTTTATTTCCATTGCTAGGGTTAATCGTATGCAAACAGTATTGCTTATGCGATTTTATAATGAAAATGCAAATCTCAATTACTAAAATATTGTTTGTGCTTTATTGGGTCCTCTAGGTCCTCTTTTATCCCTTCTGACCAAAACTGCAATAAATAAATAGAAAATTCTGTTGATAATAACACATGAACAAAACAAGTACTTGAATATTTAAATTGCTAATGAGAAGAGCTCATTATTTGAATAAACACTGTTGCTGTTCTGCTCAACGGTTATCATTAGCAAGTTAATTGGAGACAAAATATTCAAGCAACAATAACACGTAAGAGTACTTTTGGAAGTAGCTACATCAAATACATCAGTATAAATTTATTATAATTAGTCTGTGCTATATACTCAGATTTTCTAGCTAAAGTACAAAGGTTTTGAAAAACAACATGTAGTATGGGCTCAGTATTTTTAGCCAATCTGCTGAGTGCCAAAGCACCTTGTGATTGAGTCAACCAATCAAATAACAGCTACATAGGGGTGTGTGGCAGGCACTGGCAATGTTTTGAAGATTGCTCATTCATAAAAAGTAAGGTGCGGTTATAGTGCTTTAAAAAGGGGGGTATTATCTGTAAACAGATAATACACAAGATGGAGATAATTTACAAAATATAGCATGTGTACAAAAGCAGAACATTTTAATTGATAACTACATGTCAACTAATTCTCACCAGACTGTTAAGGGTAGACTTTAGGGTTACTAGAATAAGCTGACATGTACTTACACATTGTCTGGTAGTATGTTGTATTTTGTGGACCCATCAAAATAAAGTGTTACAAGACAGTCTACTAATACTCTAATGACTGCTAGTTGACATGTAGTTGCACAGTTCCTTACTTTTAGTAGAATGTCCAAATCAAAATGAAGTGTTACCAACAATTCTTTGAGAAAGTGAAGGTGACATAAGGTTATTTGGTCTTCTCATCAAGGACTTTAGAAATATGCTAATACATTTTGAATGTACATAACATTAAAAAACATCCTTATCAGCTTGTGAACTATACATTGTGTACATTAGGCAGTCTACCACTGACTCTTGCATGTGTGTGTGTGTGCTGGGAGAAATGTGAATTATGCCACCTCCCAACAATTCTGGTTAATATTTGTTATTTGTTCTAAAATGTTGTCATCCACTGTTATTTAATTAAATATAAAAATTATAGTAAATTTCACAAACAATCAAGGCTGAAATAATATTATATTAGTATGCAATTAGTAGTAACAAACACAACTAATCTTTATTTAAAACTTTTTTTGTGATGAGTGTGTTTATGGGGAGATTTAAGGCTGTTTGTTTTCAAAAATATAACATACTTTGTGTGGTACAGCTTTTGGAGTGAAGGATTAGTTGAAGCGCAACACTCCCTCATCTGGTCAGGACTGGAACTAGGGTTTTAAATACCTCTCTGATGACATGTAGTGGCAGTGACAGTGGTACAGTGCTAAATGTTTCATTTCAGTTTCACTTACAGTTGTGCAGTTGTATGTGATGCATAGCCTATTGCATACAAACA
This sequence comes from Enteromius fasciolatus, assembly GCA_032361145.1. Classification (NCBI taxonomy): domain Eukaryota; kingdom Metazoa; phylum Chordata; class Actinopteri; order Cypriniformes; family Cyprinidae; genus Enteromius; species Enteromius fasciolatus. The sequence continues at coordinate 14,894,679 of JAUMHR010000052.1, forward strand.
CTTTCCTTTTTATATCTAATCAGTTTACAACATACTGGGCTAATACAGCCTATATGCTAAGGATTTTCCAAGCATGCGAGTTTAGTGACATCAGATGCTATCCCCCATCTCACGATATTAAAATAAATAACTAAACCTTGCTTGCTGTAGTTTACACTGGACTTACGAGAAATTATATTTTATTTATGTTAGGTGGTTTGTTTTGATAGGATATGTTAACCATTTTTGTAGTACCTCCGCAGTGTGTACATAAGAGAAAGACAGTATCTGGTTGCTGCAATAAATCACTATTTTTCTGCACTAAACAAGGGAAAAAACAACTGAAAACATCCCAACGCCACATCTGACAGTTTTTTTTTTCCAGACCGCATCACATATATTTTCACTGGT
>JAUMHR010000052.1:14897510-14918553 GCA_032361145.1 Enteromius fasciolatus
AGTCATCTTAATGGATTACGATTAGGTTATAATTAAGGAGTTTTTGTTTTCAATTTGTTTTGTTCAATTAAAGCTTTCTATTGATAAATGTATTATCATGCCTTGTGTTCAAGAAGCGAAGGCATACAATCACGTATTGTTGATATTGTCAGTGCACACTATATTTAAAAAAAATCCATATTACCTGCTATTAGAATGAAGGGGCCAAGACTGGTTATTACACTATGGCCCGGTTTCATAGACAGGATTTAGCCTAAGCCAGGATTAGGCCATAGTTCAATAAGGACATTGAAGTATTTTTTATAAACATGCCTTAGAAAAAAGCAATACTGGTGTGTATCTTAAGACAAAATACAGGGGAAGCTATGTGTTAAGATCAGGTTCAGAGTTCAAGTTTATTTTAGTTGAAACAGTTGAGATACATTTAGTCTAGTATTGTCTGTGAAACTGGGGGAATCAGCCTTTAACACTCTTTAATCTTTTCATTACTATAATTATGAGGTGGCGACAGAGACCTTCAATTATAGTACCAACAGAGAAGGTACGATCATTTTATCGCATCTCGATGCAGAAAGTGACTGTACAAAAAAGGCTGGGTGTAGTTCGTGTATCAGCCAGAAGATGTCAGGAGCACAAAAGCTTATACTTTGATCGAACTGAGGTCAGTCAAGAGGAGTTCTGTATTATTGTTGTGTAGGCTACTTATTATTCTGTTTACTTGACAGTTCAATCTCTTCAAAGGTGATTTGTACACAGATGTAGTACAGACCCACAAGCAGCAACATCTGTCCTTTTATGGCACAACGCTTCTTCAGCAAAGAACAACAGAGATGCTAATTGATAACATTTGAAGATAATTGCAGCAATTATTTCTAAAGTTCTCTTGGGCAATAATTGAGGCTTGTTGTAGATTTACAACCTTTATAGACAATAGAACTGGGCTGGATAGCTATTTGCTATGCATTTATATCAATTGATATAAAAACTGACAGTCGACAAGCTTTAAACAGCTTGATATCATGGAAATCAGCAAGCTGCTGGATTTACTTGAATGAACTACAAAGCTGTATTAATCAACTTCCAATTGCCCAATTAATTTCAGAGCTGAATATGTTGAAAAGGTGATTCAATTTGTGCAGTCCATCCACAGATATGATATATAGTGTCTCGTTACATTTGTGACTTGTAGCTGTCCTTGTCTGAGAAAATGTAAATGAATTATTAAATCAACCATGAGTCAAAAAGAGAGCTGTGCTTCCATGTCTGAAATGGACTGACAATATTTGGACTCCCTGGCTAATATGGATGCATGAATACTTTGATTGAAACTGACAAACATGAACATTCGTGTTAGAAATCTTAGTTAATCGCGGATGCTTGCTTGTGATTAGTTACGGGTTGCTGGTAATTTTCTTAATAAGTCGATAAATGTAAAATCTATCTATATCTATCTGTAGTAGTACAGCTAATAGCTGAGCTGCTAGATAATAGCATTTAGTGACGTAAATCATAATATAAAAGTGAAATCAATTAGATCCATGTAATTGATTAAAATGGAATGTAGATTGTTTTTCTTTTTAATCAACTGAACAGTTATTAAAAAAAAATCTCCATTTACTGTATGTTAGAGGGGTAATTGAAAAATTAATAAAAGAAATCAGAGGGGAGTTTCCATTTCAGGAAAGGTTCTGTGAAAAATACCTTATGATTTTAAGCATCATTTAAAACCTAAATTTTAATGAGATGTCTAGTTCAATGCCCTTAAATCCAGAATTGATGTTAGGTTTCTAAAGTACCTTACGTTCCAGTAATACATACTTTAAATAGTTTAAATGCACTACTGGAAAATACCTAAAGGACAGAGCTGACAGTAATTACTTTAGATAGGCTATGCACATCTAATATCCAGTAACAGCAGCAGAGTAAAGTGTTTTCAACAGAGAGGCTGATTTTGACAGGAAGACACTGTGATAAAGAAGCAGTGGAAAGGTCTTCAGAACTAAAAAGCATGTTATATGTGTGTGTGTGACATAAAGAAAGAAAGAGCAAGAGATGGAGACAGAATAGCTCTAGTATGAACAGGTGCAGTTGTTAGGCCCTTTTGATCTTGCACCAAGCCATGTCCCCTAACACCATCATTACTCACCATACAGACAAATACACTTACAGGGTTCTGTTCTCTTGTCAGCGTCATCCTTTTAGCACTCCGTCTATTTCCTATTCTCCTTTTTCAAGGTTTCATTTTCTGCAGAATGCAAGTCCATTCAAAAAACGATGTGCTAAAATCACTCAGCATTCTTTTGCTTCACCTGACGCAGCCAATATTATTGTCATCAAAACTTTATAGAAATCTGTAGCTCAAATTGGATTCATGCAGCTCCTGGACAGAATAGCAATGCTGCCCACTATGAGTATGAATTAAAACCTGAGGGATCTCACAGTCTTTGGATTGCATCTTCTCACTGTGAAACAAAAACAGCCAAACCAACAAAGTGCTATATCCATAACATTCAGACACAAGAAAATCAATATTGGCAAGTTTATTTTTCCTAGATCAATAATGCAAACAACATGCCATATACAGTTCAAGTTAAGCTCATTAATTGACAGCATTTGTGGCAAAATGTTGATTATCACAAACATTTATTTACCTTTTTTAAAACAATAAAAATTCAATAAATTGATATTAAATAATAATTCAAGTAAATAAGGGCAAAACATTAAAATAACGGTTTAATACAACTACAAGATGTAAACAATACATGTGTTGATGAGATTTTAGCATGAAGAAAATGCATATTCAAACCCTTGAAGTGCAAAACCCTTGAACTAACTCTAAAACGATAGTAAAAATAAAGATTTAAACCGCTTTACAGAAGAGTAACACTTTACAATAGGGTGTCATTTGTTAACATGAGTATTAACTAACATAACCAAACAATGAACAATACACTTATTTGTTAATCTTTTGTTAATCTTTTTGTAAATTAAGAAATGGTAGTTCATAAAAATACAGTCATTTATTGTTAGTTCATGTTCATGGGCTTTTCATAATGCATTGGTAAATACTGAAATTAGCGTTAACTAAGATTTATAAATGCTGTAGTTGATTAGTTTAGTTCATAGTTCATGTTAATGTTGTTAATGTAATGTTAACAAAAATGACACCTCATTGTAAAGTGTTACCATTTCAACAAATGAATTAATGTTTAGTGCTTGTATAAGCTACTCAATTTTTCCTTTTTAAGACAACAAAGGATTAATTTAAATACAGTTTAACAGTAATCAACATTACCGCTGGTCTCTGATATTGACCCCAGAATATTGCTTAGCTTTGAGATGAAAGGCACAAGAAAAAAAATTGTATTGATGGTTTAGAGTCACTGCGTTGAATGTTTTTGACGGGGTCTTAACTTTCCACATCAGGCTAAAAGTATCACTTGGGATTAATATACATCCACTTCACTCCATCAACTGGATGCTTGTGTAGTTTCTTGTCTGTTTCAAGGAAATATGGACTGCATCTCCTAAGAGGTACGATTGATGTGACCTCAGTATTAGTGCGGAGGTCTTTCTCCATTCAGGTCATTCTCCCTCTCTCTCACTTACATGTACACACACACTAAGTGGCTCCCTTATTCTCCACTTTCTCTCAAGACCTGTAATTGCTCAACAATCAATGACATCAAACACTTTCCTCGGATGCATGAATTTAAATCAGCCTCTTTTACCGTCCAGCACTCTCCCAAAGACACAAATACTGATTCGCACACACACACACGCGCGCTTTATGTTCTCTGAGCATTCACAACAAGAGGTTGTCATAGATACTAGCAAAATAAAAACGCCATTTATCCATTCATGTATTTGTATGTGTGAATTGCCGCCCTTTCATTTGTTTTTTTTGGTGGACATGCTCAGAGTTTGCCGATTCAATTGCAGTGTGAGATTCATTGTATGTGTGTGAGAAAGGCAGAAAAAGAAAGAGAGACAGACTTGAGCATTTAAGCTTTTAGTGCTCTCAGATTGTGACCTGCCCTTTCAAAATAAAGGGTCTTTCTGTACTTTCACACATTCTGTCCACACATATTTTATTCATGTACTTATAGACTTCAGTAAAGTCAGTGCAGTGACTTTGTTTGCAGCACTAATAATATTTTAACTACAAATGGCAAATCATCGAACTTGGTTATTACAATCTCTCAAATCTTAGTTTGAATGGACAGGATGCTTCTGGTTTCAACAAAGGAAACCTCAAGTGCCTCTAATTTGAATAAGTTACATGAATAACTTTTAACTATATCAGTATTATACTTCATCATCCTCCAAAATAAATCTGCGCACCTAAATCATCCATAGTTGTTCCACTCATATGCAACTGGTACAGCTTATAAAACAGCTCAAATGATTCAGTTGAATAGTACGGGAATGGTTCCTTTCAGTATAATAACAGCAATCTTCCAAAAGGCATAAACCACCTGCTGAATTTTCATCCTGTAGTTCTCACTCGGGAGGAGATCCAAGATGTTTTGTTACCACCTACATATATTTTGTTTTTCTTGCAGCAACACCGCCTGTATGAGTACAATTTAATCTAGATTGGGAAACTGTGATGTGTCAATGCGCTATGTATGTGACAAATAAAACGTATGACTTGTTTTCAATGTTCCTACCATTTTGAATGTTCTTTTTTTCTTTCTTTATCATGACATGAAACGGGTTTACATTTGCATATTTTTTTTTTCAGGAAATAGCAAGCATTTCTTCTTCGGCATTTGCATATTTGTAGCAATAAGGTGTAGGAAGACTCATTCTAGTGCTAGTGGCTCAGGACTTTGCTGTTTCTCCTGCCAATGCCCTCAGGTGAGTGTGTAAAGAGCAGATATGAAGCGCATTCCAGGGGTCTAGCTGGTCTAAAGCATGACTAGGAGGAGGATATAGTGCTAGCCGCTCCCCAATTTAATTGCCTTCTCCAGTTGACGCAGACATGCCAAATCTGACCTCTCCACCAGCAGATCTGAAGTTTGGTGGAAAGAGTTTAAATTAGTGAGAGAAAAGATTTCATGTACAGCTCAGAAGGAGGGCAGAGGTGCCAAGACATGGGGCATTTCAGAGTTGACATAGATTTTGTGAATGATCCAACCACTGACTGGAGGGACTGGTACTGAACTGTTATGTAATATGAAATTCTGAAGTACTGTAGATTGTCATCTATTCCTGTTTTTGAAGTAATTTTGTTCTTTTGAGTTCTTACTGAGTTCTCATTGAGAGTGAACTGTAGGCCTAAAGAACTAAAGAAATAGTGCACTCAAAAATAATAATTTGCTGAGAATTTTAATGTATTTTTCCTACATTTCAGCGAAACTCCAATAGCATACTTATACATATGAATCTCTGCAGTTTCCAGTTGAAATAACCAGTAAAAACACCCACAACTGAAGTATAATCTTCAAGGATAAGCATTGTTTTTGTATAATTATTTGAGGAATATTATGTTGTAAATTCCAAACAATTTTAACATGCTGTGACATTTGAAAACTGGTATATTTGAACATTTGTGTCACATATCAGATTCATATGCATGGGTTTTCTAGCTCAGTAGGTTTGCTGGGTAGCTCACGCACTACGATGAAGAACTCCGTTTGAACCCCGTGAGTCAATGATTCAACAAAACAACTAAAATACACAAAGAAGTTAAAATAGCACGACAAATGCGTCAACAAATGCGTTTTTTTCACTTTTGCGTTTGTTAACTCTATCGGGTTGGGTAGAAGATATTTCCAACATGATAGAACCTTTAGTGACACTTCTCGAATTATGAACCACAACAACACGTACCTAAAGCAATGCAATACAAACACAGCAATGCATGCCTATATCAGTGTAACAAATATGCGCCAGGGTCACATATTGAACTTGCGTTTTAACGCCTCTCACTGGACATTTCCCTTTGAAACTGCCACCAATCGTGCAGTAAGATACGTAATAACGGGAGGCTTGTATATTTCCATTGAGCCTGGGTTGGGTTAAGCAGTAATGCAGTTAATGTCTTGTAAAGTGAAAAGCTGGGTTTTTGTAAGAAACAAATTCCAGTTTTAACTTTAAAATATTGCTTCTGGCATAATACATAATAACGCCTGTCCATCCCCTGTTGTATTTTCTCAAAATGCATTTGTATAGAAAGCATGTAAAAAGTGCTTGATTTGTGCATATACTGATGAAATGACATTCACTGGAGAAAGCAATATTATGGATAGATGACTCATATTTTAGGTAGAAGCACTGATTTAAACACCTTACTGATGGAAATGTGCCGCTTTTTCCTTCACAAGACAGGATTAAGGATTGTGGATTACTTGTAGAATATTTAGATTTTGGAGCAGTTCTTTTGAATTCTAAAAAACTCACCTATCAGGCAAAAAAATAAAAGAAGCATGTATAAAACACATGGGAATAAGCCTCGGAAATTGCTATTAAACCCTTAAGCACAAACACACAGATTGTTCTCTCTGAAGGGCGTATAGCTGTGTTTACTCCTTTACCCTAGCTACATCTCACTAATAAACTCATCCACAAGATCTCAAAGGACAAAATGCCAGACATCTCACCTCACAAATGAGTTATCTTCTTCACCTTGGGCAGCACAAATATGTGTGACTTGCACCTATAAAGATATCAACAGACCTACTCAACACCTTGTTACTTGGCCACAGCCTCTGATTTTCACATTGTAGTAAGTCAGTTATAAATTTCAATACAAATGTTTAAAATGCTGAATGCCATTATGCTGCAAAAACATCAGTTCAAAAACAAATTTGATAAATTTGTTATATATATATTTTTATATTTATATATATATATATATATATATATACTTTTTACTTTATTCTTATAGCTATTATTTTGAAATAAAGCTGAATATGCAAATATATAGGCTTAATTTTAATAAATAAAACATTTTTACATTTTCAAAAATATAAATTAATTTATAAGTACTTATTAAGTTTATTTACATTAAAAATTTAAATGAAGCTTTAAGAAAATTCCCATTTCATAACAGCACTGCATGTCGCTCTACACTGAAACCCAACAGCAACATTTTCGTTTTGTTAAAATTAATATTATTTTCACTAAACAGAGCATTCAAAAAACAATGTTGGGTATAATAATTCAAGATTAAAATTTGACAATTTATATTAGAATTTCATTTCATCTCATGATGACCTTCTGTCAGAGGAGTGCATTCAGAATTATGAGCAAAGTGTATATCATGACAGATGGGGAGCTGAAACACAATAGCCACAACAGCTGGACGATGAAACAAGCAGGTTAGGGTGAGAGAGCTGGAGAGGGTGTGTGTACATAATTGTGTTCCCCCCCCCCAAAAACAGCAGGTTCAGACATGCATGAGATGGACAGCAGCATGTGAACATGTTTACGTCAGTCTCCCATATTTCACTCACTAAGACCTGGGGAATACAACTCTCTCTCAATTCATCTGAATGAGGGAACAAAAGGGCAGACAGCTGCATTCTCTCCTTTGAGAATTCTGGGAAAAGAGTGAGCGAGAGAGAGAGCCAAGCAGCTTAGAATATAATAAGTAAAATGGTGAAAGGGTTGATTTTTCTCCGTTTATGTGAAGATTAGGACTATACAAGTATCTTTTGGATAGGACACTTCTTTACTTGTATTGAGCTCAGTTTAAAACTCTTAGTTTCTATTCAGCTGAAGGTACCAGGGACTTAAAGTGCGGCGGTTTAATCAGAACACTGATTTGGGCCACAAAGAGCCCCCTGTGGAACAAGAGAGAGAATTCGAAAGGGGATAAATCATGTTAGACTGGCCACCTGGTCTTCTTGTTTAAAAAAAGGCTGGACAGACCGTGGCATTAGAGGTGTTTTAATGAGGCTAGGGTACAGTCAGAACCGAATCATTAGAGACTTAAATCAAATGTGTTCATTCAGAGTTAAAAACAGTTGAATGCATGTTGGGTCTTATGAATGAATGAACTGTGATCTTTGTATTGCGTCAAATGGAAGTCATTTTGATATACACCTAACACGACTGGGCAAAGCCGTCAGTCTGAGCCTTCGCTTTTAAACAAAATTAGGTTCCAATCTAATTTACATTATTATCATATAATAACTAATAATATAATATAATAACTATTTTTAGTAATAGCTGTCAGTCAGATGTAATCCATTATAATTACTGAAAATCAACAACAAAACAATTACTTTTTCAGCTCTGAGATGAGCTGATCCTTGAGGCACAGCCTATCAGTTGCACTCTAATCCTATCATGGCTTGTCTCAATTCCAATTGACTTTTCAATTTCTAGCATATTAACCACGTCTCCTTTGCTGCAGACTGCATCAGTAGTTTTGTCACTCAGCCTGTCGCATCAGCCTTTGTTTGGCGTTATTTAGAGCTGTATATTTCACTGATTTGTCTTTTCCTTTGATAAACCTACATTTCTAATATTACTATTGTTCAAATATATATGTTTTTTAAGTAGTCTATACTTGTCAGGTAAAATTTGTCAGGTTTGAGGTCCCGTCATAGCACAGAAGCTGCACTTATTAAAATTACAAATGACGTCAGACCAAGGCTGCATCATTGCTAGTTTTACTTGATCTTAGTGCTGTGTTCGACATATGAAGGGTGTCAAACTCAGTTAGTGGAGGGCCGGAGCCCTGTAGAGTTTATTTCCAACACACATACCATGTCAAGTCAAGTCACTTTTATTTATATAGCGCTTTTAACAATACAGATTGTAGCAAAGCACTGAACATTATCAAGTAGGAGAACCGCGTGATGGTAATGTGTAATGACCAGGTTAAGCTATTTATTTATCAAATGCAGAGACGGTCTCTGTAATCAAAATGACGATAATCACTATAAATGTAGTGTAGCTTTCAAAAAAAGCCTGAAGGACTTGATTAGTTGGATCAGGTGTGTTTAACGTTGCATCTAAACTCAGCAGGGCTCTGAATTTGACATCCCTGATAAAGATCATGACATACTCACAGATTGATTTCAAAACTACACTGGTATTCAAGGGCAGGCTTTAAGATGGTCTAGATCTGCCGACCGTTATCACTTTGTTTTATTAAACGTTGAATAATCTCAATTAACACCAGTAAAGCATGGAGTGCTGCAAGGATCTGTCCTAGGCCCTCTGCTATTTTCAATATACATGTTGCCCCTAATAACAGTTTCCGTTGTTATGCTGATGATACTCAAATGTATTTCAACCATATTTTCAAGACCAGATGAAACTTCTAAGTTATCTAAGCTAACAGAGCTGTATATATATATATATATATATAAGATTGGATGACCAATATTCTCTCCTATTAAATTTTAATAAAACAGATATATTGAACCAAAAACAGTACAACAAATCTCAACAAATTATAATTAGCATCTAGGCAGTTGTTCTGTTACTTCCTTCACACCACCAGATGGCATCCTATTCATTACTCACCCTTTACTCCGGACTCCAAATCCCAGAATTCACCACTCTCTTTCATCTGTCTGTAATTAGCAATCCTATCACTCACAACAGCTGTTCCTTGTCACCTCACCCCTTCCCTCCTACATAGTAGTTATAATAGTTCAGCCAAACTGAGATTTAAAAATCATATTTCACATTATAAAATCAGCATTCTTCCATCTTAGAAACAATGCCAAGCTACAGAACATAATACCTGTTTCTACTGCAGAAAAGCTAATTCATGCTTTCATGACCTGGACTACTTGAATGCACTGGTGGTTGTCCTGCATCTTCAATAAACAAGCTACAGGTTTCAAAATGCAGCTGCTAGAGTCATTACCAGATCAAGAAACTACGATCATACTACCTCAATTTTACAGTCTCAGACCTATTACGTTTTGTGTCAGTAGCTAAATATTTTAAGGTCAGCAATTGTTTTATCACTAAAGTCTTCTATCACACTACAATCCATCACGCTCAACTCTAGACTTTAGGTAGCACTTATGGTAGCAAAGTCCACTAAAGGAGGTAGAGCTTTTTTCACATTTGACTCCCGAACTTCGGAAAAGCCTTTCTGAAATCATTTGGGGCTCGAACATCTCTAGATTACAGACACGTCACTTTAACCTGATTTGATCAAAACAGTGATTCATTGAGAAAGGACACGGCTTCGTGGTAATTAAATCATTCAGTCAATTTTTTTCTTTAAAAACATTTTTTTGTTCAAAACAAAAGAAAGGGACTGTGAGTGATAGAGCCATTCACACAACTGTTTTGTTCAAAACACTGACTGATTCAGAAACAAAATGCCACTAGGCTATTGTGTTTCTCAGAGACACACAATGGTTTTGAACAACTGAACCAATGAAAAACAAAGGACAAAGTAATTAACAATGGCATAAAAAACTAAAGTATATTTGAAACATAAATTCTCTTACTTTTGTGGTGGTGCTTAAATTACTGACTGAAACTCTGTAATTTCATCTCTGTTTTGCTGTGCCTTCATTTTTGCTGGGAGTGATGGCCCCTCCTCCTGTGCATTGTCAAAAACATGCATTTTTCATATAAGGTACACAGTTGAGCTTGTTGTACGTTGAGTTGTACGTTCTGGAGCACCAGGAGACTAATGAGGCTCTGGTGGGAGATCACCCTTAAGGCAGGTGGATGATGGACTTCACCACATCTGGTGAACAGTCCTCCATACCTGTTCATCTGGGGGTGGTACTGAGCCAACTAAGGCTAGGCATGGATCAGCTAAACCTCAGAGCCTGGCTGAGATGAAACAGACCCTGTTCCAATTAACACACAGGCAGAGTGGAACAATGTTGTGGTGAATCTGCCAAAACTCTGCATCCATTGCAGTGGCGTAATGATAGGTTGAGTAAATTCATTATCAGTGATGTTGCAAGTCTCTGATTAGCCTGAGAGACAGTTGCTTATAGCAGTGTATGTTACTCACATTTACTGAATGGTTCTCTCTATCCACCATGAAACTCACATTATGTGTGTTAATTGGTAAAAAGAGTCAATATATTTATTGCACGTATGTTTTTTTATCATACTTGTGAGAAAAGAGTCAATCAGCTTTAGGTGAAATATTATGGACATAAATACAGCATTTGCACTTTATTTGCACATTTGTTCGTATTTCTTACATTTCTTTGCTAATAGTATTTGTTTTTCAAAAAGTTGGGTAATATTTATCGGTTGATATTTTACATATGTGACTTTTTTACATGTGTGAATATATGTTAATATTTAGCACTTTTTTTCAGGAAAGAATGGTGGCTTGGTAACCTCAACGTGCATCGTCATAAAATTTCATTTTACCTGAAATATGCAGAAGCTCAAAATCTTGCCACTGTCTATTTATGACTATTTCAAACTTGAATTTTAACTTCGGTTTAAATGAGAATGTTGGATATGAAGAATTTAAAATAATCTGACATGACTGTCTCTATGCTTCTGTTATGTCATGCAGTATAATTGAGAGCAATGAGCAAGTCTTAATTAAAGATGAGTCATGTTACATGTGGTTGATTTTCTGGGTTGATGAACATGGTTGATTTGACCCTTGGTTTGAACTTTCCAGTTTGAAAGGTAAAGCAGTGCTCAGTAGATTTATAGTTATATATTAAATCCGTTTTGTAAGTAGTTAAGTTTGGTGGTTGCTGACAGATGCAGATTTACAGTGCATGGCCTGTGAAGCAGCAGAAATACAATACAATATAAAAAACACAAGTTAAAGAAAGCAATAACCCTTGATGAGCAGGATATTATATCTCCACACATGCACAGAGACATTCACACATACTCTGCAATCAGCCAGCCAAGACATTCTTATTCTAATGGAGCATGGCCACCTCTTTAGGGAAATTCACACACATCTCAATGTTCGTCATCAGTCGGCCTCATTCAGATCACCCCTTTGAGAGCTCAGTGCTCTTGAAAGGCTCTTGAGACCATTGGCAAACAAGAACTTCAGTGAACTAATGCTTCATCAGTTTAAAGAAGAGAAGCAAACCAGTGGCTCCAGGCTCATCAATGTCACCCTGACAACCAGCGGGGATCACCTGCACAGCCTCATCACACGCTTATAGGCCACAGCTGCTCCCCAATTAGCGGGCGGGTCTAAAAGCCACCAACGCTCCTTGCTAAACGTACTACGGTCTGGAACTAGATGTGCTGGACTTTAATCTGTGTTCTCTACCTACAGAAAGCAGCAACTGACCGACAGTCCACTTGGAGCACGCCTGGACACCCACTTTCACTGAGGACTGCACCGAGTACCAGCCACACCCGCTTCCCCTCCACCTTGTTCTGAGACTTCATTCAGCCAACGGGAGTCATAGCAGAAGCGAGAACATCCGAGAACTGACTCATCAGGTGCTGCAGCTCCTTCTTCTGGGCAGCCAACAGGTGGGGGTTAATATCGACAGCCACAGGATCGGAGATGGTTAGAGACGTAAGTTGGACCCTGGTCCCGACCCACTTCTTCAGAAGGGGTTGACGTGGTATAGTAGGGTCGCAAGGAACTTGCAGGCAGTGTTCGGGACCAGGACCATCACCCTGTCTCCGGGCTGGAACGCCTGTGGCTGAGCTGCCCAGTTGTAGTGGTGTGGTTGGGCCTGCTGCGCCTTCGTCATCTGTTTCTCCTGCATCTGTCGGACATGTTCAACAACAGAGCGGTAGACTGCAGACTGATGTTCCCAGGCTTCCTTAGCCACATCCAGGAGTCCAAGGGACTAACGTCCGAAGAGGAGCTTGAAGTGGGTGAAGCCAAGTTGAGGTCTGGGGCACCTCTCGAATCCCGAAGAGGACGTAGGGGATCATTAAATCCAGTCTTCTTTCGCCACTCGCCGGAGCATTTGCTTCAAGGTTTGGTTGAAATGTTTGACGAGGCCATCGGTCTGAGGATAGTAGACTGCAGTCCTCAATTGCTTCACATTCAAAAGCCTGCAACCATTAGCCGGTACATGAAAGAGGTACCAAGATCGGTCAGAATCTCCTTCGGTATGCCGACTCAGCTGGACAGCAGAAACAGCGGTATCCGCAGACTGTGAGGAGGCATCCTGGGCAACGTCACGGTCAAATGCGGATTCTTCAGATGTTGTAAGCTACAGCTTATTTTCTCTGAAAAGCTAGGAAATTGTTTGGCCTATATGTAATTAAACAATAATCTCCATGCCTGATCAATATAATATTTCAAAGCTCCATTGATTTAGAAATTTTACTCAAATTATTAAGAAAAATAATAACAAAAAAGCATTTTTGTTATGAAATAAAACCAAACATGTGCTGTATACTGCTAAATAAAACAAAAAAAAAATCTGCAGTATGCACAAGGTTAATGTTTTACTTCTGAAATCTCACCCTTCTCTGTTGGTGGCTCTGTCACTCTTACTGATTAAGAATAAAAGAAGGGTGAACGATTAAATGACTGCCAGTGACATTTCTTCCCGCTTCCCAGTCACATTTTGCAATCCCCATTTTGGCAGCCAATCAATGCGAAGCCTAAATCAGAACAGATGTGCCCAGCATATGTAAACAATTGTAATGGACCAAATTAGAATGCAATTCCTGTAGTGACTTTGCCCTATGAATGATTGTGATGTGTGTTTATTCCTTCGGGGCTTGTGGTAGAAATGTGTTCATGCCTTCTGAGAACACTTCTCACACCTCCAGGGAGCAAAGCAGATGTAGACTACATTCAATCAAGACACACTTCGCCTTTTTGTTTATCAGTCATCTAACGTAAGGCAAACCTTAGAAGCGTGCTTGGTTAGTCACCATAAATAGCAGTCTTTACTATATACAGCGTTTGCACAAAACATTTTGGACGTCAGACAAGGAGAACTATGTCTCATTAGTATGAATTGGAGGTAAAAAGTTGTTGGATATTCTTGGAAGTCATTAACTCAGTAGGAAGTTGAGTCACTGGGGCTCAGGAACATGGTTGTGCGCAATCCCCCCTTCTAATGTGAATCAATCAGAATTTTAAATCAAGCTGGTTTGAATCAATTCATATAAATGTCACTATATATACACATAAGTGGAAAGTAAATTACCACGAGTTTTTCAAAGCTTTAAAAAGCTTTTTTTATGTGCTTTGTCCAGATAATGTGGCATTTTATTGTTAAAATTATATTTTCCTTAAACCACAAGAACACATTAAAGGTGATATGCAGTGGTACAGTTTTTTTAAAAGTCACCTGTTTCAAAGCACTGACAAATCTTAAAACTTCTGTTTCACTGCTGGGTCAGTGAAAATGATCTCTAACAATTTCCAGAGTCTTAATGATCTGCCATGATGTAAGATGGTATGCTGACTTTTATCTTTGTCTCTGTAAAATCTGTTTCATGAGTGCTTCACCATAAAATATTGAGACAGGAGCTGACCTCACCTGTCTGCTGACTTCTCAGTCTTCAGTGCCAGCCAGAGCCTGGTATTTTATTATGAGCTGTGCAGGAAAGCTAACTCATAATATTGCAATTTTTTTTTTTTACACATTTCACACTTATTGCTATTAGCACTAACTCCAGGAGCTGTTTACACATGCATTATGTGCATCTTGTCCATATTTAAATATTACCACATATTTAAATGAAGCAGGGAATATTAGCACAAGTTTGAGTAACACAAAGAAGAAACTTCAAATGCAATGTAGATGAATCACATTAGCCTTTCAGCCTGTTAAGCACTTAGTGGGGCACTTTTCACCAATAGTTGTGGTACTTTATGAATTACATAAGTTAATGGGATCACTCCTTATATGCATATTGAACAGACAAGTACGCAGTAAGCACTGTTACATACACTATACCACTTTACAATGTTGTACAAAAAGGAAAGAGATGCAATTTAGTGTACTGTCACATTAATTTAATGAAAGCACAATACACTCGTACAACTCATGGTCCAAGCCTTCTGATAACCATGTCTTTGTGCGAGGAATGTACCGATAATCTGTAACTGTATTTCTCAAATCTTCACATTACAATATGTACAGTATTGGTGTGTCAAAACTTTCAGGCCATAAATTAGTTCTGTGCATGGATAAAAGATCATGAGAGTAAAATGGGTCGGATCACTCAAGATGGACATTGATGTCTTGTGACTGTCTTCTTTTATGACACACTGTTGGAACAATGGCTTTATTTTGTGTCCTGCATTGAACTTAAGTTGCTGTCAAGTGATATTTGTCTTCCCCAGTCTACCTGCATGCTTCTGTATGTCTGGTCTCTTGTGAATCCAGTGTGCCGCAATGATATACGTTGTGCAGATGTGAATATACTGTTCATTAACTGATTTGTTGCTAATAAAGATAAAGGCAAAGAAATACATATCACTTTACACTTTAAAGTTTTTGTAGTTTTTGAATGTGTAGCTGAACATGAGGATACAGTCACAGGCTGATTTGTTGGCTAAATAAGCATGTGGCATATCTTTGGTTATATTAATGTGACTGTGGCTTTTGTACAATATAAAACCTATTGAGTGGAATTATTGATTTTACCTTGAGAAAGAAGAGATATCTGTTTTATGAAGTTTATGGATATATTAGAACAATTCTTCCAGGCATGTGTGTGCTTTCTCGGGTGAGTTAGCATGTAATCTTGCAAGGCAGTCCAAAGGTCAAGTTCAGGGTTTTTGCTAAATAAAAGTTAAAAACTTCACTAAACCCAGTTGCATAACCTCAGTACGCTTGGAAGCTATAATGTTTTCTTTTGTGGTTTGAATGAGAAAGAAGGTCAGTGATGCCTGGAGGTGGCAGTCTTAAGACCACAATTTTTACATTAGCACTTTATACTTATAATACTCTTCTGAAATTTGTAACCAAATTTGTTTACTTGCATGAACTTCTGTATTCAGATTTTAAGCATGGAAATAAGCTACTTTCTTTGGTTGAGGCCATTTAATTAGCAGTTATGTAAAAAACTAGGAGAAGTAATTGTGCAGCACACAGTAAAACTATTTTCAATGCAAACTAGTGCGTTCATGATTATGATAATAAATTACAATCTTATGACCGAATACCATTTTCCAACATCAAGCAGCATAATGAACAGATTTTGCCAAACTAAAACTAAATATAGATGCAATGGGCACCAGAAACCTTGAAATGGCTGCAGTCTCCAGTACTAAAGAATTATATTATTTTGTCTCCCTTGGTGTGTACAGTCTGCATATAGGGAAGGATGCTATTGTGTCATCATATCAGGACTGTCCATTGGTAATACCTATTTAGTATTTGTTATGGCATATGGCAGACTACAAAAAACAATCTGCCAGGCTGCTGCAATTCCACACACCTCAGTCAGCATAAAATAGGGTACCAATGACCATACATCCAAAACAAAGCAAAACCTGGACATTTTAGACATTGCATAATATAATATGAACACGTAACTCACATATTTCATCCCCACAAACTTGTAATGAGAAATGTATAAAATGTTGAGAGATTATATCTTTTAAGTAACTGTGTGTTTCTAATATGTTTTTCTAAACCTGAGAATATGTATATAATAACATGTAGCTGTCTTTCTCTGAAAAGCATTTTAAAAGTAATTTCATGGTCTTTATCTTTCACTCACATTTAAACTAGAAAACAATGAAGATTAAACATGTTTCTCTTTCTCGGTGAATGTCTCTAAAGAGCACAACACAGATGATTGAACAAATTTACCATGAAAGCACATTTCCTCTGAAGCATTCCGCTGTGAATAGCATGCTTTTTTACAACACATTTTTCAATGCACAATAACATTATGTGATGTGCCTGCAAACAACATTACGCAAAGCACAATTTTGTTTCTCTTTCATCTTTTCAAACACAACACATTGGTAGCAATTTAACAGCAAACACGTGTTATGCTCCATATACTTTTCCTGTCAAAGAAAATAATATATTTGGCAGTTGGGCAAAACGACATTTCCATATACTGTACATTCTGAGAAAGGTATACTACTATGTACCGTGTTAATGCGAAGGGATTTCCAATATAGATTTTTCACAAGTGTACCACCCATATTTTAAATTGCATTGTGTTGTGTTTTTAGGTTAAAAGAGATGTTCATAAACTTCTTCCTCTACTGATATTTTTCATAAAGTTATGAATTCCTTTTGAATGCATCTAACCTTGACATTGTCGTTTTTCACTCATAACAACCTGTTACAGTATAAACTACATCATGCACCAAACACTTACATTTTAAGTGCACATCTTACATCATTCTAGCTTGTGTTAAAAGGGAATTCAATTAAAATTCAATTGAAATTCTTAAAACTGTTGGCACGTCATAAACACCATGTTTTGTACTTTTGCAAAAAATTTCAAACACTTTAGTACATTCTTGCAGTTGACATATATGTGAATGTCTCCTGTTTCCTATCATTTGCCTGTTGTTCAAATGATTAATTACTACTATTCAAATATTACTACTGTATTTGCTGGTTGTCTGTTAAATAGTTACCACCCCCAAAACATCTAGACATTAGTTCATTGCACAAGTCATTAAAAGTTAAATGTTTGAACCAGCTATCATAATCTCTCAAGCATATTTTCTATCAGACTTTCTGAGTCCTGAATTAATGAACTGCTCTGCAGGTGAATCTACGAAGGCAAAAGCGACTGATTCCAAAGGATTATTTTTATGCCGCATTGCAAGTGAGGAAATCCCTAGAGATGTGGGGGAGAATCTGTGGTCCAACAGACCAACACTTCAGGGGGTGTACAAAGACTGCACTGTAATTCCCCATACAGTGCTGCGTTTACAGTTTTAGTGGTGTTTCCTATATTTACTTTTCTAATTTTATATTTTTTTAATTTTAATGTCTTTTCCCCGCATGACCAATCTCCTTCAATCAGTATCCCACAAACAGTAATATATCTTTGTAGTTTGTACTGCTGAAACAAATACATACCATACAGAAAAAGTGAAGCATTGTGCATTTTTAGTCATTGTAAACAAAACTGTAGTCATATGCTCTGATATATAAATATATATATAACATGGCTATGCGTTCTGAATCTTGTTTGTGAACAACGACTCAAAGACTTGTCATTATGAATCTATTGATATGTTGATTGACATAAATGTTTATTTTGAAATCCATTTTGTGGCAAATGTTTGTACAAATGGGCTTGCAAATGTCCACATGAAATATCCAAAAATCCACATGAAATCAATCTTGACACTATTTGCTTTGTTAATGCACATTGCTAGGTTAACAATTAGTCTGTGCAAATTAAACCATGCATTGTCTTGGTATCAAAATGTGAAACTGACAGAAAACGAGTTCACTGGGTTGAAGAATAGTTGTAATCACCTGGACGGTACAGTCAGAAATATATAAACTGATGATGAGCAAGAAAGAGACACTGTGTT
The DNA here is from genome assembly GCA_032361145.1 of Enteromius fasciolatus. Taxonomy (NCBI): domain Eukaryota; kingdom Metazoa; phylum Chordata; class Actinopteri; order Cypriniformes; family Cyprinidae; genus Enteromius; species Enteromius fasciolatus. The sequence continues at coordinate 14,915,902 of JAUMHR010000052.1, forward strand.
ACAACACAGGTCGCATGCTGTGTTTGTCTAATCAATAATATTGACACTGTAATATTCATATATGGTGTGTGAAATAATTCCTTTACAAATGTAAAACATAAAAAAGCAAGACTGGGTAAGATTTGGTATTTGTGAAAAGACCTATCATGTTCAAAGTGAGCATATCAAGAGAGAACATATTTATGCTCATTTGCTCTTTGCTTTTCCATTTCCCTTTTCATTTTTCAGTATCTGTCTCTCTTTTTTCAACATTTGAGTACTACTCTCACCACAGACATATTTTATTCTTATAGACGTGCATGCAAAGTGAAATGTTGTGCTGCTCTAAAGCTGAGTGTATGGATAATGGATGAACTGACAAACTGATGGACAGTCTTGAAACATGGACTGTATTTCAAAGAGAAGGGGTGAGATCAGTGCTCTCATACTTATTGTGATTCTCTGCACATGCACTGGAAGCATTTGGTAACTGCTAGGGGCATAACAAAGCCATCACTGACCTTCTCATTCATTTTAGTATTAGTCTTTTTGCTAATAGAAGAAGGTATTTCAGTTAGCTACCAAAAAACTGGGCTCTGGACATGTGTAGACAAGTCTCAACATGGCAATACAAAATCACAAGGCCTTCACCACCATTTATAAGGTTAAAGAAGTGTTGAGAGACATTGAGATTACTGAACCTCTGATTATTGATAACCAATAAAAAAAAAAAAAGAGTAATTATTCAATAACCTTGAACGCTGGATCAATTCATATCTTTATTTAATATTTGCTGCACAGCTCCCATCACAAAGGACTTGCAGGGATGTTTGCATTTTCATGCAATGTATATATTCCAGTCTACAATGGTAGCTTACAGAGAGGAAGGCTGAATCCTTTCATGGTCACGTACATAAAGGCTGAGATGTGCTGCCTGGAAACAAAGGCATTTATGAGGTCATTTAACTATTTTGTTCAAAATTTTCATTTCACTTTATTACAGCATGTCTCACCTGAAATCACATCTCGCCTTTGTACATCTTTTACACATCGACATTAATGGAAAAAGCATTTAATGAAAGGAAATGTGATGGAAATACAAATTGCTCCTTAGTCAGGTCATATTTTAGGGGAGAGAAAGGATATGAATTAGGCCAGATTTTCATAACGTGTACATATTCCTCCTTTACTGACAGATGTTTCACATCCCTCAAGAAAAATGGAAAACAACCATGGTTTCTCTCTCAAGAGTTCACAGAAATGATGAAGACTACAGACAGTTTGCTCAGCGCCCGAATGAGTGCTTCAGTTTTGCTAGAGAGGACACTTGGATGGTTCGGCGGACTTGCATTTTCTTAGCACTGATGACTTAACAGATAGTGCCAAACTTATCAATCCACGAAGACATCAGCAACAGCAGCCGTGCACAGACAGATATAATCACCAGCAGGTGAAAATCTGAACAGCAGACCTGCAGGTTTTTTGATGTGTATTGGAAATCCCCTTTCCTCCTGCAACAACGGGTAGAGAGAGTGCATTGCTTCTGCATCTCCTGTGTCTGAACTGAGAAGAAGGATTTTGATGATCTTCTCACTTTCTACTCATAAAACCCAAAGGTTTTCATTCTGGTCTTTCTGTTCCTCATCGTTGTCTGGAAAAAAGGTTTCTAAACGCGTTGTTGTAGTTCTTGTTAAAGGCTGTGTAGATGAGAGGGTTAAAGAAGGAGTTTGAGTAACCCAGCCAGAGGAAGACACTTTTCCAGACAGGAGGGATGTCACATGAACAAAGAGGAATGATGAGCTCAGCAAGGAAAAAGGGTATCCAACAGAGCACAAACACACCAATCAGGATGCCCACCATCAGAGCCGCTCTCCTCTCTTTCTGCTCTCGCCACGTCTCGCCATCCGTCTGGAACGATACAGTAGCATGACGAACTGTGAAGGCCATCTGTGGCTGTCGTTCAGCCTCCTTAACCTGGCAGTAAACAAACAGGATGATGAAGACATGTATTGCTAGTGTTAATGAAGCACAAAACTATTTGAATGTAAACAAAAGAATTTGTTCTTAAAAGACATTAATGCTTAAACGGTTCATCACTAGCTGATAGCAGGCAACTTTTTTTGGCTATCCTACAATCTTTATCAACCGTATCCACTTTATTTTGCTTGGTGGGTAGAAAGCAGCAACTGTACATTTTGCTCAAATTGAGTCTGTGATCAGTTCTGTGTCAGAAGGGTTCAACGATGCAAAGAGTCATAGAAAACGAAGTGTTCATACCTCAACTCAAAATGTTATGAAAAACACTTTAAAGCCATGTAACTTTGCAAGGAAGTGCAAAATTCCTTTTGTACATATCTGTCTAGACATCATGTCTTTCCTACACTGATCTTTGAAGGACACCAGCTACGCTTTTCTCAATTTTACCTTTTCTTTAGCGTGTAATAAACATGGCTGCCAACTCTCACTCATTCAGCGTGAGACTCACGCAATCGACCCAATTCTCACGCTCTCACGCCACACCCCCCTTTTCTCACGCAGACTCGTGCAACAGAGAAAAAAAAAAATCGCGCCACACAATCTCGCAAAGCAACGCGCAGAGAGACCACACAGTAGTGAGTTTTTTGTGACAATTGTGAGGGAAATACACAATTTATTCCCATAAACTGTGTAGTC